>CAXDID010000386.1:0-600000 GCA_963988835.1 Hexamita inflata | reverse complement strand
ATACTATATGCTATTGTAAAAGCTGATTTTTTGTTTATATATGTTTTAAACTGAGTAAATTGATATTTCAATACGTTACACAACATAAACATACATAAACTTAACAACTGAACTGAAACACTCATCCAATACACATATTATTAAATGATAACTTTTAAATACTGTACTAATATCTAAAATAACTTTTTAACTTAATCCAATAAAAACCAAAAATAAAACGTTCCGTATATTCACTCAAATTTATATTTTTTGATGGCGATTTGCGGCAGCAATCCGATGTCCCGTTTATTCGATTTATTCGCCTTCGGGAATTGCAAAGAGGTCGTTTTAAGGTTCTTCAGGTCAATCGCTTTTATCTCCGGGTCCGATTCAATCGGAACGGTGAAGAGACTCGAGATATCCTTCACAGCCACCGTCGGAGGAATTTACAGGCACAATAGCGCGCTCTGAATCCCCGCATACACCTCCGACAGCTGAAGCAGCTGCCGGCCATACGTAGACGAGGACAAAAGCTCCTTCGTCTGTGAACTCGAAGACTGCACCAGCTCAAGTATTGAATATTGAGACTCCATTCGTGGAGTGGACTGATTAACAAAAAATAAACAAGCTATAAATAATGTTAAACGTAATAATACACTTATAATTACATAACCTCACTCCTTTGTGTACATTACAGAACGTTTATGTACATAATTACAGAAGTAAAGAACGCATTAAACTGAAAATATCATTATAAAATGTTCCTGTGATCGAAGTAATTGATTGTTGAGTGGATGTTTTTTTGATATGTAGCAAAAGCCGATATATATTATATATCGGGTATATATCGGGCTTATATATTATATAAGGGGTAAACTCGCTTGCAAAAGAGTTTTTCCAAAAACTCCCTTATAAGTTGGACATGAAGTTAACCCCTTGTAAGCGAGTTACAAATATCATGCGTTTTAACCCAGCATCTCAGGAATTATGGATGATCAAATGAATCAAAAGCATGTGTTCAGTCAGATATTTGTATACTTTACTGCATATGTAAGGTGCTATTTCGCTAATAGAGGGTCAACTTATTAGGGAGTTCCTTCATTCAACACTCCTAAGCAAATGATAAAATATGATACATATTAATTACCACTAATACTAACTTCATGTGTGCAGAAAATCCTGAGTATAAGCAAATAAGAAAGAAATGAATTTTCTTATGTATGTAATGAAGAAAAGGCTTCTAAATTATATTATTATTTTATTTACACAATGTTTATAGCAAAATATGTTTTCACTTCTTACTAATGAACATTTAAAACATGATAAGGCTGCATCCCAACATTGATGTGTATTTGTAGTTCTTAGAAGGTGAATTCAAGTTATACAGCAAGTACTAGGGTAAAGTGATGTATTCATTCAAGCCCACTAAGGTTTAAATAACGAACGTTTAGAATTATCAACTGTATCAAGGTAAACTTTATGTGCAAGCTTGCGATCTGTATGTGCTATAAGACTTCGACCTCGAGCTGGTTGTTCAACTTCCTCCAAACTCGCAGTTCTTCACGTTCTGCAAATAGATGTACGTGATCTCCTATAAAACTGTTTATTAGATTCTAGACAACCAGTTGGTGCATGTAATGGACTTTGAGCACATCACGGAAGTGTTCCAGTTTGGCACTTTCGTTTTCTTCAAGCAAAATGAAATCTTTTACAGTTGTCAAATGAAGAATAAATAATTCGCTTTGAACTATGGTCACGGTATCAAAGTAGAAGGTGATCTAGTATTCAACGGGTCTGGGTTATGCCTGTTCAAAAAGGATTAAGTTTATAATTGTTTTAACTTGATAAGCGGTACAGTAAATAGATAATACAGTAAAAAGTTCATAAAAGAAATAATTTACGTTCTTGGCTATTATGGCACTTAAATCAGAAACGACCAGGCTAACAAGTTGTTCGGGTTCCATTACGCCTTGGACATTTAAAATATTTTCCACAGTCACTTTGAAGCGAATAGCTCTCCTGACTTCATGCGCCAACTTCTTAAAATGTGCAATAAATGTGAGTTTAGAACTAAAGACCAAGAGATGATCGACTGGGAAACAAAGAATCTTAGAGAGAACACAGTTCCGTTTCAGAACCTCAAGTACTGTTTTAAAATTGAAAATCAAAACAGGAGTCTTGTTTTCGTAGACTAGGATTTGTACGTCATAGACGAAAATAGAAACATCTTGAAAAGAATATTCTTAAACATTAACATTTAATAAAACGGAAAACAATACAAACCTATAATGTTCAGCGGGAAAATATTTATTTAGAATGGAAACCAACTCCTGGTTTTGGAGCAAGATAAATTGGTATTCATTTGCGAGATGCCCAGTAAAGAACTTGGGTTATTTACACATTTCAATAATTTGTTCTACCTTAACAATTATAAAATTTATATGTTCAATAACAATAAATTTAAAATATATATTCAATCGTTTTATAACCAAGTTATGTAACTTTCCAATAGAGTATGTATTAGAACATCTCATGAGATACATAGTGTTACAGAAAATATTTCTGAAACTAAAATAATACATTATATTAAATCGAAATATTTGTCAAATTATACTTTGTATAATTAGCTTTTAGTGTACTATGACCAAAAATATTGCTAAAACGTATAAATCGTTGATTTGTTAACCAACACAAATCAAACTCACAAAACAAATGAGTTTGCCGAATAAAATATCAAGTACCAGAAAGAGTTTAACGGATTTGGTGTTAGACTAAAACAACAATTGTGCACTAAATATAATATCTAATAGTTAGAGGATATGTAAGAAGTTACTAATTGTTTAGACATTTGTAACAATTCGGTAATGTAACTGGATGTCTAAATAAACGCAAAAAATATTTTGTACAGTAGCCACCAATCTACTCTACAACATTACCAGTTCATCAATATTCTTCCCGTTATTCTACCTAACTTGTATGCGGTTGTCGAAGACGGATTCTTGCACTATGCTGATTTTAACAATAACGTGTTACATAGAATCCCAGTTGATTTCAACGGATGTTTCATGAATGCTGCTAACAAATAATTTGAAACTTAAAATATAAATAATGTTTCTTAGTAGTAAATTGTTATCTCAAATGGAAATATTTATGTCTTTAACTATGAAAAACTATACCAACTATAATATTCAGGCAATTAATTTAAGTTATAATTTGTCACAAATATTCCTTTGAAAGAACATTATAATAATTTAAAATATTACTATTTCTCGTTCGAAGATTCTCTTTATGTAATTTTGAAAAATGATATCTACGTGCTAGTAAACAACTAATTTATACAGCATTAAACTTTGCCTATTGACGAATCAAAAAATTATAATTTATAATATAATTATTAAGCAATTCAGTTTTGTAATAATGTATATTTCATATATAAGTTCTATATTTATAAATTAGAATGTGACACTAATAAATTGTTTAAACTCAAAGAAATTGGTTGCTAGTAATACTTATTAAACATCCAATTATCAATAATAACAGTTAGTGGTGGTATGGCTATATTTGAAGCATAATATAAAAATTTTAATTTAAATATGTTAACTTCAGAAATTAAAGAATTAAGATGGAATGCGGTATAGAATACAAGAAAGAACGATTCTTATGAAATTAAGTCAATGGGATTGCAGCTGAAACCGCAAGTGTTAAACTAATAAATTGAAAAAGAATTCAACAACTAAGCGAATTAACATTACTAATTATATTTGAAAAATATTAAGCACAAATATTTTAGATTTGGTCTGCTTCTAAACGAACTTTATTGTAAGAAGTTCAACTCTGACAAAACAAATTAATAATACAACAGAATTGAATAGAAAATACATACACAGCAATAAACTATAATGCTCGCTTTAAACTCGGTGTTGGAAAGATAAGCTTATTACATCTAAATATTTGATTAAATTTGCTTTAGCAATGAATCACAATGAATAATTAATTTTAATGGTGATTAATGATGATGAGTGATGGTATTGTTTCAATTTAATATATCGGCTCATTCTTCAACTTAGTTATTATAATCGTATTTTCTAACACTTTTCAAATATTAAATATCAAATTATAAGTTGGTGAATTGAAAGTAACATCTCATTTCCCGGTGTCCAGCGCCTTCTGCCCCAGCTTCGCGCCCTGTTCGTACAGCTTGCCCAGGACGTCCTCGTTCACCTGCAGCTTCCACTGGAACACGGCCCCTTCCACCTGCGCGCCGCCTCTGGTGACCGCCTCGGTGACGTCGTTCGCGGACTGCGTGCCCGCCCAGCCGTACGCCCCGAAGAGGAAGCAGGGCTTTCCGGCCATCAGCTTCAGGCCTCTGCAGTAGGCGAGCGCGCGCTCCACGAAGGGCATCATGGTGTTGTTCAGTGTGGGAGAGCCGACCGCGAAGCAGGCGCTGTCGTACATGTGCAGGGCGACCGTGGTGAGGCTGCAGGACTTCAGGTCCACCAGTTCTACGGAGGCGCCTGTGGAGCGGACTCCTTCACTAAATGCCAGCGCGGCTCTCGCGGTGGAGCCGTACATGGAGTCGAAGAGCACCGTGACTTTCTTTCTGTAGGTCTGGTTCGCGAATCTGGAGTATTCGTCTAGCAGGGTTTTCAAGCTCTCTCCTCTCCAGCAGACCCCGTGTGCCGTGAAGATGTGCTTTACGTCCATTTTGTTTACCGTGTTCAGGATGTTCTTCAGCATCGCGGGTAAGTGCCCTAGGATGTTTGCGTTGTACTCCATCATGAGGCGCACCACGTTGTCTAACTATAACTAGTCCGCCCACCTCTCAGCACTAGCTAGGTGTTATCCGAAGCCGTCGTTTGAAAATAATACATTATCTTCCTTGCAATACGTGAACATGTTGCACGGCCAGTAGATCATTGGCACTGGAACAAATGTTAGCGTTCTCTTTCCAATATTTAATTGCGATTTGGTATCAACGACCAACCATTTTGGATTTAATAAACCCAGTTCGGGGTAAAGAATTAATAAGTTCTCTTTACATTTAGCATTAGTTACAATGGTTGCTTGAGGTGTTTTGGAATATAGAGCTGGTAAGGCTGAACTGTGATCCGGTTCGGAGTGGTTCATAATAATATATTTTATTAATGACAGTTCAATAATTGATTGTAAGTTTTCTATGAACTCCTCAGAGAACGGGTTCTTAACGGTGTCGATTAAAGTTGGTTTTTCGTCCATCAGCAGGAAAGAATTGTACGAAGAGCCCTTATCGGTGTTATACCCGTGAAATTTTCTAATGGCCCAGTCGTTAACCCCAACCCAGAACACGTTTGGGAACATTTCAGTTTTAACAGGCTGGTATTTGCTAAATAACTGCTAACAAAGATTTACTTACTTATCTTATTGTATCGCAGCTATTTCATTGCATTTATATTCAGATTTAACGGACTCAACTTGCTACTCGTGTTCTGGATTAATCATATCGGTGCTTACATTATTTTATAAAGTAACTGAACAACCTCCCATTGGTGCGATAAACATTCTTAAATAATTATTTTGCAGTAAAATTCTTATATTATAGTTAAATTTTCAATTCTAAAAATTATAGATAAACAAAAGTGTCTATAATAATAACATGACTCACTCAACAGCAACAATCCAACAATACATCTAAACGCAATATATAAATATATACTAGTTATTTTACCATATCCAAGTAAAAATAATATATATTTTAATAATTCTTGTGGTTAGTGATTCTCCAGTTAATTAAAATGGTTTTCATCTTTTTTCCAATCTAAGTGATTCTGCTCCCTCATTTATGTAACAGCTTTAATGTATTTATTTTTATGTATATGTGATTTAACATCTTTTTAAATATTAAGTAACTATTTTACTCTATAATATCATTTACCAACTTCCTAGGCTTTCTGGCCTAATTTAACGCCGTATTCGTGTAATTTAGATAAATTTTCTTCTGTAACTTACAATTTCCATTAATGCATTGTATCTTCAATATTTGCACCACACCGTTTAACAGCTTCTGTTAAATCTGTACAGCATTAAGCTCCTGACCAACAATATGCTCCAAAAAGATAACAAGATTTCCCGGCTAATAACTTCAATCCTCTGCAGTAATTAATTGCTTATTCAATAAGTGGCATCATTGTATTATTTTATGTTGGTGCTCCTATCGCAAAGCAGGCACTATCATAAACGTGAAGAGCTAATTCTGTGATGTTATATTCATTGAGATCGATTATCTGCGCTATTGATCCTGTAGATCTAATTCCTTCTGCCATGGACATTACAGCCTTTGTAGTAGAACCATACATTGTATCATAAAAGATAGTGACTTTCTTTCGATATTATAAGGTAGCAAATCTATTATATTCATCTAATAAATTAGTTATTGGTTGTCCTCTCCAGCCAAGACCATGAGCTGTTAAAACATATTATATTTCTAATTTACTTATGTTGTTTAACATATTCTTAAGCATAGCTGGTAAATGTCCTAATACATTTGCATTATAGGACATCATCAATTACATAACTTGTTCAAGTGGTAGTTAATCAGCCCATCTTTCGACACTTGCATGATGCTATCCAAAAACGTCATTCGAAAAAAGTGTATTTTCAAATTTACTATATGTGAACATGTTACATGGCCAGTGAATCATTGGAACAGGTACAAAAGTTAAAGTTCGTTTTCCAATACAAAGTGTTGATTTATTATCAACAACCAGCCATTTCGGGTTTAGTGCAACCAAATGTGGGTATAATTTTTCAAGATTTTCTTTGCACTTTGCATTAGTGACGATGGTGGCCTGTGGTGTTTTTGCGTAAAGAGCTGGTAAGGCTGAACTGTGATCAGGTTCAGAGTGGTTCATGACGATGTACTCAATTTTGTCGAAGGATATAACAGATTATATTGTCTCAAAGTGCTCATCCGTAAAAGGGTACTTGACTGTGTCGATCAAAGTCGGCTTCTCGTCCATGATGATGTAGGAGTTGTACGAAGAGCCCTTCTCAGTGTGATAGCCGTGGAACACGCGCAGAGCCCAGTCGTTCACGCCCACCCAGAAGATATCTGGAAGCATTTCCATTTTTACACTTTTAGGATTAATCAATTTGGGCTCATTATTTACCTTTTCTTATTCAATATTTATTTTTGGTTAAGTTTATTACTTTGTATTGTCAGTTTGCGTGTCCTATTCAGCACAAACTGTTTCATTTTTATTTGTTTTTGGTATACTTGTTGATGATCCCATTGAAGTGGAATGAAATAAACAAATATAGTGTAACCGTATGGATATAATATAAATTGTTGTTAATTTGTTTGTGTTAGTGTTTAAACATGGTTTCAATCTAAACAGCTAGTAAACAATTTGATAAATTGTTGTTTGTTAAATTATTGCCGTAAAATAACTTAGTTATACCGATAAGACTATTTTAAAATCTATAATTC
Source organism: Hexamita inflata (assembly GCA_963988835.1). Taxonomy (NCBI): domain Eukaryota; phylum Fornicata; order Diplomonadida; family Hexamitidae; genus Hexamita; species Hexamita inflata. Next base: position 592,556 of record CAXDID010000386.1, on the reverse strand, counting down.
GAACAATAATATGATAAATTGTGATATATGTTAAACAAATTAAAGATATTATTGACTGTACATATTGACTGTGTAGGTTATTACATTTATAAGTTTTTCGCACATATTTCTTTACTGATAATAACATACATATACATTAACATACCAATCGCAATAAAGAAGACATCACACCGTAAATTACGCCTATACTCCAAACGCAATAAATATACTAGTTATTTTACTTTGACCAAAATAATATCCAATAATTAAGAATCATTCAACTTATATGACCTGTAAACTCATCCAGACACGTTCCAATTAATCTCCATCATTTAATTTAACCAACCCACTCCAATGCTGTGCAGCCTCTCCTCAAGCGCTCCTCCCTTAAAAATAAACGTCCTGCACACTCCTTTCACTGTTGGTTCCTCAGCAGAATCCTCACTGTAACTCTCCTCGCAGCTCGAGCCGGTTCATTTCGCGCTTGTTCAGGAAAACAATCAGTTCTTCTTGGCCTCGAACGCGCAGATGATCGTTGACGGGGTGATAGTCGACCGATTCACGCCCAGAATTGTCGTTCAGAACGGAACAAGTATTAATTTCGGAGAATTCGACTTCGTCTTCAACTCGGCCGGAACCGGGAAGCTGAAGGACGCGCGAGAAACGGTTCACCTGCGATATTAAATGGTGTGCAAGAGCCTCGAGTGAGCTTATGGCGTTTGTTTTGTTATATAAGGCGGGTAGTTTTGTTATATTTTATATTAAAATTAATATATATATATCACTTCCTCGAGACGGCACAAACAGACTTCATTGAGACTTTCGAAAGTAAAACAAAGGCTCTCGCACGCCAGTGTTTCCACTTTCAAAACGGGCTCAACCCGTCATTTATACACACTCAGTAAAGACCCAACAGGGCCCTCACGGAGTCGTCAGCGGACCAGTTTTACCTGATTCGCTACCTTAATTTCCAGAAACAGGTTCTCGCGTCTCAGTTTCTCTTTGCTCGTTATTTCCTTCGGCTTGCACGGGAGGTTGTTCCGTTGTATTGGCATTGCTTGGTGGTGGTTGCCTTTGATGCACTGTTTCATTAACTTGATTAGGTACCTGGGGTCCTTCTTATTTTTATATGAAAATTATTTTTTGTAATAATCGAATTTAGAGCATGATGAAGTTCATAATATAGTCTTATAATCGAAAAGAGGAATTGAATGATAAATAAATACAATTATAATAAGAGTGGACTTTTGGCTTTTTGAAAAGTATGAAAGGTGAACGACTGATATACAAATGCGAGATGTTTGGGTATACATGAATCGTACAACTTTAAAATTGAAATCACTTTTTACCATTTTGAACAGCATTTGCAATGGAAATTCGTTTTAGCTGATTTGTAGGATTCCTATCAGAATATCTAACTGTCTACTCTTATCAATTATAAATATAAAAAGTTAACAGTGAGTTAATTGAGTATTATTAAAAAAGTATTATAACTATTATAATTTTTAAAGAAAAACACTAAGATTGTAATCGGATAGGAAAGATTCAAACTTTGAAGCAATCAAAGGAAGCAATCAAATATATAACTATATTTCTAAATCAAACGATTAAGCTCGGCGGCCAACGTTAGAGCTGAAGTGGCATTGCTGGAATACCAGCTTTGTTTAGTGTGATTGATGATGGATTCATTCGGTTGCGCTTCTCGTTCCTCGCCGCATTCATTTTCCTGAGATGCGGCTCGGCCAAATCGGTTGCGGAAGGTAAAATCCCTCGATTTAAAGTGCTGAGCTGGCATCATCGAGGATCGGTATGGCTAAGGGCATGCCATCAACGAGCCTTCAGGATTGGAAAGCGGCAACCGCTCCATTGCTTCCTTAGAAACGCAGATGGTACGACGCAGGTGGATTCCCGTATAAATCGGCTTGCACGAAGCAGCCGCATTACACCCCTGGATGCTTGTACCCGAGTCGTTGGTTGCATTGGCTGCGGAGGTGCGCCTAACGTACATAGGTGTGTCTAAAACTAATGATCATTCGCGTGAACTTACAGTTCCTGTACAGAAGACCGAACTAGTATAAACGAAAGTTAAGTGAGTGGGGTATATATTTCTAAATCATAATTCATCTATCACTTTTAAATAGTCTAAAATTCGCATACAGAAGATCGATTTGAAAATACGTTGTCTCTGCTACTGTTGAGCAACTACTCCGTTAACAAACGAATATCGAAGTCTGTTGCTTCCTTATTTGGATCATACTTTACGAAACTAATTTTCTTCGTTAACTTTTATAAATCTTAGCGCTCTGGTTCCTTTTTATCTTCAGTATTCTAATTGAATAAATAATCTTTTTCATCAACATTACATAATTCTTCCAATAAGTTAAGGTTTGCTTATACCAATGTCTATTATTCTTGTTCTTACTCTTATTATTTCAACTATTATTACCACATAAGTTCCAAGGTCTTATTTACTTTTGGTAAGGTGTGCTGTTACTTCTTTGAAACTACTATTTCTAATTTAGGCTAACTTTCATCAACACTATCTTCATTACTTGCAAATTAATTATTTTACCTTCTTTCTATTATCTTCTTTCGAAGTTTGATCAACTCTCCAGATTTTAGTAAATCATTTAAATTGTTTGTTATATTCTATATATTTGGTTATATATACTATTTTTTCTTACTTGCACTCAATTCAGTTTCATCAAAGTACTGATTTTAATGTTAAAGCACTTCTATTAAATTCTATAGTCCTTCGTCCATTTCATACTTATTTTGTATTCTTAACTTACTTTAATTAGCAGTTTTAACAACTTATTATCCAGAATCGTTTGTTACATCCTCTGATTATCTTGCAGAACTAATGTTCTTTGATTTGTCTCTTTAATTTTCATGTATTTTTTAAGGTTCTCTATGAAACTTATGACAAATTTCAACGTTTTGTCCGGTTTAAACCTTTACAGAGTAATAATATGTGTCTGTTTAACCATTTTTTATTTTATTATTTGGTTACTTTTATAAACTTGATGTATTTGTTATCTTTTTAGTATTCAATATTGTTTAGTCACAAGTCTAGATAGACTAGTCGCAACTAACTTATTCAATTGTAATTCGTTTATTTTGCTTATTTAGTTTAATTCCGTGTTATTAAATATATTTAAAATTCGTGTATGTTGCGATATTTTCATTAACTTTGATATCATTGCGAACTGTTTGATCCTTAACAGTCTATTCTAAAATCTAAAATCCTAAATTAGTTTGATTATTTTTTATTTATGGGGCATTCTAACTATTTAATACTATTGGTTAAGGATCCTTAATAACATTTTTAGAAGTATTGTGCATAAATTTAAGTGGTTATATATGCTTAACCAAAAATTTTGCTATGTATTCAATAAATTACTCATCCTCATTAAATACAGCAAATCCTAATTATTCTATAGCTTAATCATGAATTTATTTAAAACTTTATACTTGTTTTTCAGTGATACCTTTGTATTATGTATTAATTCTCTAAATTAAGCTCATAATTGCTATCAATTTTTAGTAATCAGGAATATTTTATAATTTTCTTCCTAAAGCAGATTACATATCATATGATACGAGAGACTGATCATTAGTTGTTGGAAAGACTATTTCGAAATATGTTATTTTTTAATTTTCGTAGCCAAAGCGAAACTGGCATACGTCAATGTATTAATATTGCTATCCTTTTATAATAACGTGTACACTTTTTAAAAACGCGAGAAGTGCATATAAGTATGGGGATATATTCTTATCTACTTATTGTGTTTGGAAAAATTTAATAAAATCGTTGGTAAATACATCTTATTTATCATTAAATGTATTAAATGATAGTTAAACAGGTCCAAAATATGCTTTTTCATATTTTTTAGCAACATAATTAATTGCACATTTCATATTAACACCGTGCTTTTGAAAATACACAAGATTTTGTGTTTAGTTCAGTAAATTTATATAGTGGTTATCGTTTTTATAAGTGTTATTAAAAATAGAATATGGTATTAAGCGTTAAATAACGCTACTTGGAGTATCTTGCAGAATTGTGTCATCTAATTATTTGTATACGTTTCCAAATTTTATCACTGGTATGTAGTATTGGTTATCATATTGCACCTAGTGTGCGATAGCAGTTTGGCTGTTTTTCAATGTGACCCAATATTCCATTATTTGGAGTGAATATTTATTAAAGTAGTGTAATTGCATCCGTGTTATAAATGTGTTTTCCACTTTAATTAATGGATTTTTGGGCGTAAGTGTACGACATTCCGTTGCACACGAAGACGTATAGTTTTAGTGGGGTTTAATACATTCCGGTGGTAAGATGTGGTGAGAAGTGTATGACGTTGGAGGACCAGGATATTTTGTCTACGAAGTTGATTCCTCGGTTCATTCCGTCCGAGTTGCTGTCCTCGCACCCCGCTCCGTCACCAATTAGAGAGTTCGAGCTGTTTTTGAAGACGAAGAACCTGTCCTACTTCGCGCACGGGATTAACATAAAGCTCGCGATTCAGCTCTCAATGGATCTGTTCGACGAGATCCACTACGGGAAGATTCGCGTCTCGTACGCGATGAACAGGCAGCCGCGCGTGTTCACGAACGACGTTTTCAAAGCTGTTTCCTCCATCAAATTCAGCAACCAACAATTCGACCAAATACTATTATTCTCAAACCAAGCTATAATACAAAGGAAGAACAGGAAATCAAGATTAATTAACGAGCTCGTTTTCAACTACTCGGTCGAAAACGGGTCAGTGACGAAAATGAACCTGGAAATTGACCCGAACATGGACTTCGCCTTCATCCCGGACACTAGCCTTGGATAAAGACTGCTTGAGCTCCCACAATAGCTTAGATTTAACGTGTTCTTCAAATTCATTAACAAATTCAACGAAATTCACGCACCAAGGATTAACCCGCTGAAATAAACATGCGTTAGCAGCAGCGTACAGTTATCGCACTACTAATTCGCAACGCAAGGCGAAGGACTCGGATTCGCAATATACAACGAAGACGAAGAATTCATCGAGTTCCTCAGCTCATTCCTGCTCAAAAGCAGCTCGCAAAACCAATACCAACTGCAAAGCACAAATAACGAACAACCATACGTAAACTTCGCCAAAATTCAACCAAACACACAACAAGTACACAAACTCACTAGCGACCTGACATACTCACACCTAAACCTAGGCTTCAGATAATTCAAAAATCCACCACAAACAGATCAAAGTGAACAATTCATCGCGCAGGCAACACCTAAAAGATACCCGTAATAGTAAATACATGCTGAAATACAGTTGCCACCCCAGCCAATTATTCAAAACATCCCAGAAGAAAAAATACCAACCCCAGAGCAAGCGCTTGAGTACAAAGAGGTTTTCGTTTACCAGGAGGCTAAAAAGGTTGTTCCGAAAGTTCCTGAGCCCGAAATAGTGCCAGAAGTTGCTCCAGTTGAAGTCGTGAAGCCCAGACCGCCAATATTCGCGTTGGATCTGGCAGAGCTTGAAAAAGCTCAACAGTATCAGGAAGACTCAGACGGTGTAGTTGACCAGGTCATTCACCGGAACAAGAAGGGTAAAATTCAAACGAAGAACAAATCTGAGAGGGAATTGCTAGAAAAGATGATAAACATCACGCACACCAAGGTTAGAATCGAAAACCTAACCAACGAACAAGCTGACAAGGTCGACACCACTTTAAGCGACGAAATTGAATAAGAAACAACTGAATCACCAGTAGAAGAAGCTCAAGAGGACGACTACGTAAACCCCTTCGAGATTAAGCTCAACATCAGCAAGCGCCCCAAAAGCCCCCAAAAAGTGTCCCAAATCATCGAAAACAAAATTGATGAATCTTTGAACGTTGAAAACAACAAAAACAACAAAAACGAAATTGAACCGGAAACTGAAGAAAATGTTGAGGAGGAGCTCCCAGAACTACAACCAATGCAAGAAGCAAGCTCAATTGTTCACGTTGAGCAAAAAGAAGAGGAAAACGAAGCCGAAAAAACGGAATACAAAACGGAGTACATAACGGAGAGGAATGTGAGCCCGAAAGTGCGCAGGGCGGTCTCGCCCAAAATAAGTAAGAAGAGGAGCGCGCTCGACGAATTGGTTAACAGCAACGGAGGGAATATATACGGTATGGTTGAAGATCTTTTAGAAATGTGATTTCATTTTGTGTGTAAATGCGAATACTTTTTACTTTTGTTATTTAATCCGAATAATATACTACATGGGTTTTTGTGTAGAAAACGAAAAATCACTACTACATTCAACTTAAATTTTCATTGATTTTAATGATTACAAAGATACATTGTATCTATAAATAGTTTATGTTATTTAATTAGTTATATGAGATTTATTAGTTATATGAGACTTTTTGAGTTGAGTTCATGCATATTACCCCATGATATCAATTATATACACTGTGTACATACGTATGTACTTTGAGTTTTAAAATATTTTCTATTATAAATTAATCTTCAATTTAATATAAAGCGCTTAATACATGTATTATAATATAAATTTAAATTAAACTATTAGATATATAGAGATTATGTTACTTTATGATACAAATTATATAATATTTATTATAAATCTCGGCAGACTCTACTGGAATATAATGTTTCCACTTCATACTTATGAACTCCATTTTTATATATTGTCTAGTACTAGCTTAATCCGCTAGTGAGTCTGAATGTCAGCAGTTATTAATAAGAGGTAGTTCCACTAGATACTGTGAAAAAGCTAGCTTAGTTGTAGATAAAACTATATAATTAACTTAAAGCTATAACGAAGGTTTTTCCTTTTTCGTACACACTGAAATATCTAAAAACTTAAAAATTTCCGCTATGATAACTGCTCCAAGATTTTCCACGTTCTCTCTTACAGGAAACTTAATAATAGAGCATTGTTCCATTGAAATCAACTCAACAACTTCTTCTTCAGTTATTGGCAGCTTCAGTACTTTATAAATGCAAATATTCGATTCATCTTTTGTTTCTAATTTTACAACTCAGGAATCTCTTGATGCTGCAACTTTATCATTGAACTCAACAAGTGTAAGTATCCAAAGAACAAAAATTATATCATTGATGAAAACTGTTTTAGGAAGTTTATCTGGGATAACTGGAAACTGCCCAGTCGTTTCTCTCACTAAAGTTTCAGCTGATTTCTAACTTACAACAACATCAACTGACAATTCATCGTGTGGAGCTATTATTGCAAATATGAATAATGCAATAATTTCAATTTCATTATCGAATATCTCAGGAATAGTTAATGCCGCTATGAAGAATGGATTATTCATTGGAAATGGAAATAATGTATCAATAGATGTGTCTGTTGATTCCAAAGTAACAATCACTGGATAATACCCTGATTTACATGATGTTACAACATGTAGTGGACTTTGCGGTGCATCAGCATAAGTGACTATAAAGCCAATTAATCCTGTTACTACTTCACAAATTAATGGTTTTATATCATCATTTATATTTACAAGTTCAAGCATTGCTTAAGGAAGCTAGATCGACTTTGATCCGAACTTAAAACTTTCATTTAATGGTAACTTCTCTGTGTTTGCATATGCTCAGAGTATTTCTAATATGAGAATAACCGGTTCTTATTAAGTTTCTGGAGACGAATCAAGCTATGCTAGTATAATCGGAAATAATATAACACAAAATCAAATCGAATTAAATAAAATTGTTATTTCTGTTTCCATCTCAACTCTTTAAGCATGCAGATTAAATATTATTTCAAATAATATTACAACAAAACTTACCATCAATTCATTTATTGTAACCGGTACTTACTCTACAGTTTCTGGAAGTTTTTCTTTAATATAATCGTTTGGTCCAAATATTTACGAATCGTCTACAACATCAGTCATTTAGAATTATTAATTTTTAGGTTAAGTTACAACTTCTGCTGTTTCATCTCTTTTAAGTTTAACAGTAAAATGTAATTTAGAACTCTATAATTCTAATTTCAACATATCTTCATCATTAAGTCCAACTATTTAATCTGGGTTGTTAATTAAAAGTGTACCTAATAGCTTAGTAAAGCTCAAATTCGATAGTATTCAGCTATAGTAGTCATATTCGGAATAGGACATGCCTATTTTAAGTGGTATCATGTTTAACATGTTATCGTGTGCTATTTTGTCAATAAATAAGTTTTCTATTAGCTATTCAACTAAAAACGTAAAAGATATAAGTAGTTCAAAACCTCATACGTTATTTGGATCAATATCTGCTCCTATAATAACTATTTCCAACTCAAAAATTACTCATTATATTAACGCTGTATTGATTCAAAGACTTGGTTTGATTTCAGTTAATATGTAAGATAAATGTAGTCTGAGTATAACTAATATTAAGCATTCAATTCATTGTTAGAGTTCCGGGCAAGTGAGAGATTTCGGTCTCATTGGAGGTGCCCAAACAGGTGTTAACTACTAATTAACCTCTGTAACGATTTAGAACTCTGCTTTCCAGGCTAGAATCAACGTGCCCACAACTGACGATGGAAAGCTCTATATAGGTATCATAGCAGGAAACGCAACGATGTCGATTACCGTTTTGAACACTCGCATTCAGGACTCAGTTATTTCTGCTCCTTAGAGTGCATCGGTGGGCCTCATTGGTGCGTAGTTCTCTGGTCCTCTCAATTTAACGAACATTGACATCCAGAACTGCTAAATATCTGCTCTTTCCAATTCTGGGCTAATCGCCAGCCTCATTGGCGTTTCTTTTTTCAATAAAATAAGAGTTGATTATTTCACGGCCAATATCCGTTCTCAAAATATTTAAAGCGCTTTGTTCTGCGGGAACGTTACGAATTCAAATTTGACGGTTCTTTTTGTCACTTTCAAGAACTCGAATTTGATCGGAAGCACCTTTGAAACGAGTTCAGGGGTCGTTTTCGGCTCCTATTTTTCTTCGAATGCTACCGTTTAAAACTGCTTGTTCAAAGCTCAACTTGGGGAGCAAATCCACTACTCATTTTTGAACACAATTACTTCCGACCGCGTGGTGAGTTATGTGGACTTTCAAAACACAACAGTTACCACCAGCAATAACTGCTTCATATTTTCCGACCTTTGGAAATTCACTTGCACAGAAAGCAGGAATCTTGAAGTCAGTAATGACATAATAAGGTATCAGTGATCCAAAATTTCAATTATTCAGCTATTTACATGAAGCAAATTACTATATATTCACTTGTAAATTCTAAATATCTTAAAAATGATAAGGTTGCAATGTAAACTATTGTAGTTTAATGGGTTTCAACCTTAAATTAGTGTTATGTACGAAGTATAGTTCGTCTTTTGACATATACTTAATATTTTTTTTCTGTTCTTAAAAATAATTCCATTGAACGTTTTCCCTTAATAGTTAAAAAAATATACGTGTATTTTATGTACTTATAATGCAATTTATCAAGTATATTCTTGTTTTGAAAGAATATTTATCTCATTTTACTTCTAACATATGTTATTGCATTTTGTGAAATATAGGGATAAATTTATTAATAATTTTCTGAAGCATTATAACTAACGCCAATTAATGTTGTTACATTTGTAATATATAGATGTGTTAATTTATTTCTAATAGTGTTATATCTGGATATTACAATGTTAAAAATAAATTTAAACAATGAATCAATAAAAAGAGACCGTTCGCACTGATACTATAATTGTTATAATTTACATATACGTTGATTGTCTATAAATATGGACTCGCATACGCAGACGATTTCACGCTGCTCAGCGTTCCGGAGCATAGCGAAAGAGCTATCAAAGAAACATTTGATATCTTCAAAAGTAAGTAGTTAGAAGTAAGTAAAGAAAAGTGTAGAAGCACGGATACACGTTTCATGAACAAAACTGGAAAGATAACGTTCTTGTCACAAGAATTCGGGAAACAAGCAGAGCCACAAGCAAAGCAGATAATAACGAATGTAACAGAAAAGCTAGCAGGCCATCACAGGCTAAAAATAGCAGCAAAGCACAGGTTGTTAATGTTCTCCAAATCAATAGTCGCATCCGCCAACTGGGGACCACTCACAGATGTCGCTGAAAACAATGCAGAAACAAAACGCTAGTACAAAGATGTTGACACTCTACTCGCAAATGAGTTAGAAAAAATAATCCACTCGGGAAAAACAGCAGAAGATCTAATAAAATACGCAACGAAATACAAAGTTATCGGTGGGTTAGGCCAACTATTCCCACATGTAAATTACGAAGCAATGCATTAGGACATGACGAACAAGATTATTATTGACGCGTAGTCACACAAAGAAGCGCACAATCTTCAATAAGGAGTAGCACAACACTATTTCAGAGAAGAGAGACTTAAAGCCAAAGCTAAAGAACTGTAGCAAAATACAGTTGATGATTCAGTGCCAAAAACTGGATATGCGCTACTAGGATATGGACGACTAACCAATGAAGCCTGCTAATTCCTTATAGACATGACTTTTGGTAAAATCGACCCAGGTATCCCATAAAAATGTGAATTATGTGGAAACTAATTCAAACCAGGACACGAGATGAGCTGTAAGAAAATAAATGACATGCACATCAAAGTTCATGACATTTTCGCAAATTACCTAGAACAAAAACTAAGGAAAACTTTCAGTGCAAAGAAAGTATGCGCTGCAGAAGACAGCAGAGCAATGAACAAAAAGAAACCTGATGTAGAACTAATCGTCTAAGGACAAAAAGTATACCTCGATATAGGTATATCATTCGACCCGAAACGCTATTACTAAACCAAATAAAGTCATTACGCGTCAATGTTAGACCAAGATGGAAACCCCATCAAGGTCATTCCCATAATTATCGGGAAAAATTGTACGATCCACACAAAATCAAGGGAATTCCTTGAGGAACTAGATTTAAGCATTGAAAACGTATATGAAGAAATTGGCAACCTTCTAGCGGTATATTATGCTTCATGTGCCGAAGAAATATACAAAAAAAAGCAAGTAAAGAGAGATGAAGTAAACAATCTCCCAGAAGTCAGAAATGAGAATCTCACGAACAACCGCTTTGCAGAGCTTGTTAGTGATGAGGTACAAATCAAAGAAAAATCGGAACACCAAGCCATTTTAGAGTATCTGAAGGAGCAATAGAAACTCTAAAACTCATGCAAAAAGCGGACAAAGCGAAGAAAAAATGCAAACCCGACGATCCACCGGAAAGTCAGACATAATCCGAAACGGTCTCAGACCAGCATTTAACTGAAACAAGCGATTCACTCAATTCATCCATCCAGATAAATTAGAACGAAATCCTACTTTCACTCACACCTGCCATACAGGAGGAGATTCAAATGGAATTAAGAATGCCCAACAAAACAACAGTAACAAAAATCCTCGCCCAACAACAAAACGTACAAATTGCCTTCTAAAGAATAGCGACCCCAGAAAATCGCAAACAAGATAGTTAATTTATGACACTATTCCCAGGTTTAAACCTTGAACAAATAAGAAACAACGCAAACACAATAATACGCAACTCCCCTACTCAATCAAATGCTGTTATCAACAAAAATATCTCCAAAACAAACTCCATTAGCCCGAAAAAGCTAACGGAGATTCTGTGAGGAGGTTTGACGTGTGATAACACCACGCGAGATATTTGGTTAGAGAGGAATGCTGCTGTTTTCTTATTGATCATCGTTTAGAAAGGAAAGGAAATGTGATCATCAGAGAAAAAGGGTGACCAGTATAGACGTAATTTACGGAGTGATGTCTTCTTCATATACGTTGATATGATAGTAAGATAGGGATATGATTTAATTTTAGTACATTGTGAATTTGCTTTATATTGTAATATGGTAATTATTAATACATTTATTTAAAAATAAGTTTTGAGTATTAAATATTTTGAATACACATCTCTTTTTAAAATAGTACAATATTGTAATGCATTCGCCAAATTTGTTAATATCTATTACATTATTATATACATTGCTCACAATATTAACAAGTATTTAGTTTCAGTATTAAACTATATTTGAATATAGGCATTACATTTATATTGTTATAAATAACTTATATATTCTTAACTATCTTTTCATTATTGTTTCAATTAAACGACTTCCCAACTGCAACCTTTTCAACAATATTAGGACTCAAATTAAACATTTCGTCGTCATTTAATAATTCATAACAATCCACAAATTTAATCATAGTCACACAAAATACTATGATATGAATTCTTATGGACAATCAGACAAAGTATCTCCAGCTTAGAGCTGTAGACGCGTTGTTTTAACACTGAAAATAATAACAATCCATAATCCAACTTAGTTGCACAAATACGTTACCACAATCTAATATCAATATCTCACCTCATCTTTAAGAATTGCTTCTCTGAAATACCTCCTCGGACAACCAGAAAATAGTTCAGCACTTGAACTAACATAATAGACCTCAAAGATTATTTTTGTAACTAGTAGCTTCAAAATAGCTGGCATGAGTTTCGAGACTCATATATCAGCAGCTATTGTAACTTAAATATAACATAAAGAAAATTATTTCTATTTCTCAATAATAAATAACCAATAAGTTGACAGTTGATAAATATATCATAGTTATGTCACACTCTATATTATAGTCACAATGTATTTACAAGAGTTAGTTCACAAAATTATAATTAACTTCACTCAGCAACCATTTTAAGAACTGGGATTGGATAATATTATACAATTTTGTATTAATTTGTTATTTATAAAGTTATTCCCTTCTGAAGAAGAATTAGTTAAAAGGAATGAGGAACCATTATTAATACCTAATAGTAGAGTGTAGCTAGATTGTCCCAAAATAGACACAGATTATATTTTTATGTTAACTATTATAACATTTGATTATAATGCATTTCCAATTAAACCACCTCCGTAAATATTGGCAGTGCTTCCGATTGTACTGTTAGATACGTTACAGTTTTAAATACTTACATTTTGTATTTTATATGTATATCCTATTAATCCACCACAATTTTGCTAACCTACTATAGTAGTGTTATATACCAAACAACTATTTATCTAGCGATACAGTCCACTTTCAACATAACCAATTAATCCACTAATTTACCAACATCCTAATATACTTCCATTTATAACCTGGACAAAGTTTAGCACTATATTTTAATCGTTACGACCAATTAGTGGGGCCACATCATATGAACTTCTAAGTGTCGACGGGTTTTATGTAGAATATGATGTGATAATTATATTTTCCAGAGTAGAATAGTTTTTCTCTATATTTTAAAATATATAGCCTACAATACCAAAACGATACAATAAACTTACTTATACATTTAAATTTATGCTAAATTATTATATTGTAATGTTTCCTTCAACACTGCCTATAACACCGTATTATCTTGTAGTTGCTGAACTTTGAACTTTATACTGTGCACAAACACTCTATAAATATATTTATGAAAAATTTGAAAATGTTTAGCCTATAATGACACCAGAATCATGAATAAACTAAGTAGTTATTGAATTTTATATATCATACAGTATGTTTATAAATGTTAGCATTGTATTCGTAGCTTATGCACATAACCCCCCATACTAAAAGAAAACAGAATCAGATGATTATATTTGAGTAAGTTACTGCAAATATTGTGATTGTTATTATTATATATTTTGAACAACACTAACTTGATATACATATATTTAACTTTAATTTACAAAACTAAATATGTATGACGATTAATTACCTATAATATATACCTCAGGAGCAAAAATTAAATTATTGATTGTTATATTAGCAAATTTACATGTCATTATTCCCAAAGCGACAGTGCTTGAACTTTGAAATACTCCCATTACATAATAGTTTGAAATAGTTATATTTTAACTGGCGATGCCAATAAGGCATATTTTAGCGACAGTCATAGTAAAAGATAAATTTATGGTTAACTTAGAAATTTATGAATTTGTTAATGATGCACTAATTATATTTAATTGTCCGGATGTGATAGTAATGGAGGATAGCGTTTTAGACAGTATAGTTAGTTAAGTTATTTATGCAACATAGTTGTTAGTAAGAATTTATCCAGAACTAGTATTTTGTGTTCCAATCTAAATTTTGATGTTGATAAATTCTACTTATTGCAGAAATAGTGGTTATATTGATGTTAAATATGACGAATCTGCAATGTCGATAAATGAATTCGTAACATCTGTTCTTTATCTAAATATTGGTCCTGATTAGAAGTTATATGAACTTATATAAAACGTAATAATTTAAAGATTAAATGTTTCAAACACAGATTACAAATTACATTAAAATGAACTAGTAACTATGTTATATGAAATATTTTAAGAGAAATATGTTGCGTTTTATGTAATATTGTTGTTTAGATCACTATAACCACAGTTCTAGTTTTGTTATTGCAATTTCAAAATTTATTCTTATAGTTATTAGATGCTATTTTATAAAACTGTTGTATTTGCAACAATATTTTGTAATAATTTATTATTCATATTTACTAACTATATATTTAATGATGATATATTATCAGAAATATACTGTTTTAATGTTGATATATTGTTTACTAAGTTCGTATTCAACACAGATTCCAATGTTGTAAATTAAGTTTATATTTTAACTATGCTTTAATTTATAAGTTGTATTTGACCATTTTGTAAATCTTATTATAAATACAAATTCGATATATCATTTAAAATATTAATACATTTAGTCTAATTAATTATATATCCCTACGCGCATTGGCATTCATTTTCAACAAATATAAATGGAAATATACATTGAAGCATATTATTTTATAAATTACCATTTATTAGTTAATCTTAGCACAAACCATAAACTACAAATTGTTATTTACATAAAAGACAATTTTCTGATATAGAGCCTTGTATAAATATATCATTGTTCGATTTTCCTTACAGGTTTGTTGAATTTACACAAACTTAAAATTACAATATACAAACTGTTATACTATGGTTTACAAAGGACACTATGTATCCATTGTGTTCGCTTTAAATTAAATTATTCCCAGCCATTTTACAATCATTTACATTAAATTACAAAACAGTTACATTTAGAACATTAACAATACCTGAGGCATATATACTATAAAATCTAAATTAGATGAAACATTAAACTAATATTACTGAAGAATTAGTGTGTATCATAACTCCAGACAATTATTAACCTGTTGCAAGAAACGCTAATGTTGAATTTTAAACTTCTATATCACAAGTTATACAAATTAGAGCGCCTTATATGACTTCAAACTGAATAGATATATTAAAAATTGAATCAAATATAGTCTATTTCTTTAAATGTAATCCAAATAGAGCAAAAATATTCACATTAATATTGTTAATTTGAAAGTTAATCGTTGTTTATTTCACGGTCTCTGAATAGATAAATATGTTATTCGACTTTTGAACTAATTATATGTTATTTTCTAATTTCAAATTATTCAACTATTTCGATTTTAAACAATAATTGAAAATATTATTATTTACAAACAAATTATTTGAACATAAATGCATGTAAGAAGAATTAATTTATTTGAATATCACAATTATAGAAGAAATCATTTATAATATAATGTAATTATATCTAACTTATAGTAGATAGTATATTATATATTTCTATATGACGATATCAGACTCCCTCATTGTCAATGAAAAATCAATTGCATCAACTATAACGGTAGCATTGCTTCATAAGCGTGTCCATACACCTGGTCTCCAGCTATGGAACCAGTAAGATTGATATACTATAACCTGAAGTGTAATGAATCATCGCTTAACATACAATATTGGCAGTGAGAGTGGGACATATTCTATGAATCCTGATATTTTATAGCACTTCTTTTAAACTCACTTTATTCAAGACTGTTACTTCAGCCCAAAAGCAACAAATCCTACTATTATTGCACCCGTTATTCCAAACACAACGTATCCCCATTTAAAAGTGCCCAGGGTCGTTTCAATCGCGTAGTTCCTGATCTCGTTGTACTCCTGCTGGCTCTCGACTATGAAGTACATATTCTTTCTGTTATCCTTTTGCATCATGAACCTCCTGTTTTACTCGCATTCAGTTTAACTCAATATTATATCTTTCTTACAATCAGAGGTGACAATAAAAACGGCCACGCTGTAGTTAACGAAAACGTTCACTTAATACGTTTACCTGTTCTCAAAAATAATTAATAAAATTAAATGATAACACAGTTTTTGGAAATATAGCTGCTCCGATAATAGCAATAACAAACTCAAAAATAAGTCATTTTATAAAAGCAGTGTTGATTTAAAGACTAGGTTTAGTATCGCTTAGTATGCAAGATAAGCCGTGCAATTTGAACATAAATAACATCAAGCATTCTATTCATTGTTAGAGTTCCGGGCAAGTGAGAGATTTCGGTCTCATTGGAGGTGCCCAAACAGGTGTTAACTACTAATTAACCTCTGTAACGATTTAGAACTCTGCTTTCCAGGCTAGAATCAACGTGCCCACAACTGACGATGGAAAGCTCTATATAGGTATCATAGCAGGAAACGCAACGATGTCGATTACCGTTTTGAACACTCGCATTCAGGACTCAGTTATTTCTGCTCCTTAGAGTGCATCGGTGGGCCTCATTGGTGCGTAGTTCTCTGGTCCTCTCAATTTAACGAACATTGACATCCAGAACTGCTAAATATCTGCTCTTTCCAATTCTGGGCTAATCGCCAGCCTCATTGGCGTTTCTTTTTTCAATAAAATAAGAGTTGATTATTTCACGGCCAATATCCGTTCTCAAAATATTTAAAGCGCTTTGTTCTGCGGGAACGTTACGAATTCAAATTTGACGGTTCTTTTTGTCACTTTCAAGAACTCGAATTTGATCGGAAGCACCTTTGAAACGAGTTCAGGGGTCGTTTTCGGCTCCTATTTTTCTTCGAATGCTACCGTTTAAAACTGCTTGTTCAAAGCTCAACTTGGGGAGCAAATCCACTACTCATTTTTGAACACAATTACTTCCGACCGCGTGGTGAGTTATGTGGACTTTCAAAACACAACAGTTACCACCAGCAATAACTGCTTCATATTTTCCGACCTTTGGAAATTCACTTGCACAGAAAGCAGGAATCTTGAAGTCAGTAATGACATAATAAGGTATCAGTGATCCAAAATTTCAATTATTCAGCTATTTACATGAAGCAAATTACTATATATTCACTTGTAAATTCTAAATATCTTAAAAATGATAAGGTTGCAATGTAAACTATTGTAGTTTAATGGGTTTCAACCTTAAATTAGTGTTATGTACGAAGTATAGTTCGTCTTTTGACATATACTTAATATTTTTTTTCTGTTCTTAAAAATAATTCCATTGAACGTTTTCCCTTAATAGTTAAATAAATATACGTGTATTTATACAAAATCAAGGGAATTCCTTGAGGAACTAGATTTAAACATTGAAAACGTATATGAAGAAATTGGCAACCTTCTAGCGGTATATTATGCTTCATGTGCCGAAGAAATATACAAAAGAAAGCAAGTAAAGAGAGATGAAGTAAACAATCTCCCAGAAGTCAGAAATGAGAATCTCACGAACAACCGCTTTGCAGAGCTTGTTAGTGATGAGGTACAAATCAAAGAAAAATCGGAACACCAAGCCATTTTAGAGTATCTGAAGGAGCAATAGAAACTCTAAAACTCATGCAAAAAGCGGACAAAGCGAAGAAAAAATGCAAACCCGACGATCCACCGGAAAGTCAGACATAATCCGAAACGGTCTCAGACCAGCATTTAACTGAAACAAGCGATTCACTCAATTCATCCATCCAGATAAATTAGAACGAAATCCTACTTTCACTCACACCTGCCATACAGGAGGAGATTCAAATGGAATTAAGAATGCCCAACAAAACAACAGTAACAAAAATCCTCGCCCAACAACAAAACGTACAAATTGCCTTCTAAAGAATAGCGACCCCAGAAAATCGCAAACAAGATAGTTAATTTATGACACTATTCCCAGGTTTAAACCTTGAACAAATAAGAAACAACGCAAACACAATAATACGCAACTCCCCTACTCAATCAAATGCTGTTATCAACAAAAATATCTCCAAAACAAACTCCATTAGCCCGAAAAAGCTAACGGAGATTCTGTGAGGAGGTTTGACGTGTGATAACACCACGCGAGATATTTGGTTAGAGAGGAATGCTGCTGTTTTCTTATTGATCATCGTTTAGAAAGGAAAGGAAATGTGATCATCAGAGAAAAAGGGTGACCAGTATAGACGTAATTTACGGAGTGATGTCTTCTTCATATACGTTGATATGATAGTAAGATAGGGATATGATTTAATTTTAGTACATTGTGAATTTGCTTTATATTGTAATATGGTAATTATTAATACATTTATTTAAAAATAAGTTTTGAGTATTAAATATTTTGAATACACATCTCTTTTTAAAATAGTACAATATTGTAATGCATTCGCCAAATTTGTTAATATCTATTACATTATTATATACATTGCTCACAATATTAACAAGTATTTAGTTTCAGTATTAAACTATATTTGAATATAGGCATTACATTTATATTGTTATAAATAACTTATATATTCTTAACTATCTTTTCATTATTGTTTCAATTAAACGACTTCCCAACTGCAACCTTTTCAACAATATTAGGACTCAAATTAAACATTTCGTCGTCATTTAATAATTCATAACAATCCACAAATTTAATCATAGTCACACAAAATACTATGATATGAATTCTTATGGACAATCAGACAAAGTATCTCCAGCTTAGAGCTGTAGACGCGTTGTTTTAACACTGAAAATAATAACAATCCATAATCCAACTTAGTTGCACAAATACGTTACCACAATCTAATATCAATATCTCACCTCATCTTTAAGAATTGCTTCTCTGAAATACCTCCTCGGACAACCAGAAAATAGTTCAGCACTTGAACTAACATAATAGACCTCAAAGATTATTTTTGTAACTAGTAGCTTCAAAATAGCTGGTATGAGTTTCGAGACTCATATATCAGCAGCTATTGTAACTTAAATATAACATAAAGAAAATTATTTCTATTTCTCAATAATAAATAACCAATAAGTTGACAGTTGATAAATATATCATAGTTATGTCACACTCTATATTATAGTCACAATGTATTTACAAGAGTTAGTTCACAAAATTATAATTAACTTCACTCAGCAACCATTTTAAGAACTGGGATTGGATAATATTATACAATTTTGTATTAATTTGTTATTTATAAAGTTATTCCCTTCTGAAGAAGAATTAGTTAAAAGGAATGAGGAACCATTATTAATACCTAATAGTAGAGTGTAGCTAGATTGTCCCAAAATAGACACAGATTATATTTTTATGTTAACTATTATAACATTTGATTATAATGCATTTCCAATTAAACCACCTCCGTAAATATTGGCAGTGCTTCCGATTGTACTGTTAGATACGTTACAGTTTTAAATACTTACATTTTGTATTTTATATGTATATCCTATTAATCCACCACAATTTTGCTAACCTACTATAGTAGTGTTATATACCAAACAACTATTTATCTAGCGATACAGTCCACTTTCAACATAACCAATTAATCCACTAATTTACCAACATCCTAATATACTTCCATTTATAACCTGGACAAAGTTTAGCACTATATTTTAATCGTTACGACCAATTAGTGGGGCCACATCATATGAACTTCTAAGTGTCGACGGGTTTTATGTAGAATATGATGTGATAATTATATTTTCCAGAGTAGAATAGTTTTTCTCTATATTTTAAAATATATAGCCTACAATACCAAAACGATACAATAAACTTACTTATACATTTAAATTTATGCTAAATTATTATATTGTAATGTTTCCTTCAACACTGCCTATAACACCGTATTATCTTGTAGTTGCTGAACTTTGAACTTTATACTGTGCACAAACACTCTATAAATATATTTATGAAAAATTTGAAAATGTTTAGCCTATAATGACACCAGAATCATGAATAAACTAAGTAGTTATTGAATTTTATATATCATACAGTATGTTTATAAATGTTAGCATTGTATTCGTAGCTTATGCACATAACCCCCCATACTAAAAGAAAACAGAATCAGATGATTATATTTGAGTAAGTTACTGCAAATATTGTGATTGTTATTATTATATATTTTGAACAACACTAACTTGATATACATATATTTAACTTTAATTTACAAAACTAAATATGTATGACGATTAATTACCTATAATATATACCTCAGGAGCAAAAATTAAATTATTGATTGTTATATTAGCAAATTTACATGTCATTATTCCCAAAGCGACAGTGCTTGAACTTTGAAATACTCCCATTACATAATAGTTTGAAATAGTTATATTTTAACTGGCGATGCCAATAAGGCATATTTTAGCGACAGTCATAGTAAAAGATAAATTTATGGTTAACTTAGAAATTTATGAATTTGTTAATGATGCACTAATTATATTTAATTGTCCGGATGTGATAGTAATGGAGGATAGCGTTTTAGACAGTATAGTTAGTTAAGTTATTTATGCAACATAGTTGTTAGTAAGAATTTATCCAGAACTAGTATTTTGTGTTCCAATCTAAATTTTGATGTTGATAAATTCTACTTATTGCAGAAATAGTGGTTATATTGATGTTAAATATGACGAATCTGCAATGTCGATAAATGAATTCGTAACATCTGTTCTTTATCTAAATATTGGTCCTGATTAGAAGTTATATGAACTTATATAAAACGTAATAATTTAAAGATTAAATGTTTCAAACACAGATTACAAATTACATTAAAATGAACTAGTAACTATGTTATATGAAATATTTTAAGAGAAATATGTTGCGTTTTATGTAATATTGTTGTTTAGATCACTATAACCACAGTTCTAGTTTTGTTATTGCAATTTCAAAATTTATTCTTATAGTTATTAGATGCTATTTTATAAAACTGTTGTATTTGCAACAATATTTTGTAATAATTTATTATTCATATTTACTAACTATATATTTAATGATGATATATTATCAGAAATATACTGTTTTAATGTTGATATATTGTTTACTAAGTTCGTATTCAACACAGATTCCAATGTTGTAAATTAAGTTTATATTTTAACTATGCTTTAATTTATAAGTTGTATTTGACCATTTTGTAAATCTTATTATAAATACAAATTCGATATATCATTTAAAATATTAATACATTTAGTCTAATTAATTATATATCCCTACGCGCATTGGCATTCATTTTCAACAAATATAAATGGAAATATACATTGAAGCATATTATTTTATAAATTACCATTTATTAGTTAATCTTAGCACAAACCATAAACTACAAATTGTTATTTACATAAAAGACAATTTTCTGATATAGAGCCTTGTATAAATATATCATTGTTCGATTTTCCTTACAGGTTTGTTGAATTTACACAAACTTAAAATTACAATATACAAACTGTTATACTATGGTTTACAAAGGACACTATGTATCCATTGTGTTCGCTTTAAATTAAATTATTCCCAGCCATTTTACAATCATTTACATTAAATTACAAAACAGTTACATTTAGAACATTAACAATACCTGAGGCATATATACTATAAAATCTAAATTAGATGAAACATTAAACTAATATTACTGAAGAATTAGTGTGTATCATAACTCCAGACAATTATTAACCTGTTGCAAGAAACGCTAATGTTGAATTTTAAACTTCTATATCACAAGTTATACAAATTAGAGCGCCTTATATGACTTCAAACTGAATAGATATATTAAAAATTGAATCAAATATAGTCTATTTCTTTAAATGTAATCCAAATAGAGCAAAAATATTCACATTAATATTGTTAATTTGAAAGTTAATCGTTGTTTATTTCACGGTCTCTGAATAGATAAATATGTTATTCGACTTTTGAACTAATTATATGTTATTTTCTAATTTCAAATTATTCAACTATTTCGATTTTAAACAATAATTGAAAATATTATTATTTACAAACAAATTATTTGAACATAAATGCATGTAAGAAGAATTAATTTATTTGAATATCACAATTATAGAAGAAATCATTTATAATATAATGTAATTATATCTAACTTATAGTAGATAGTATATTATATATTTCTATATGACGATATCAGACTCCCTCATTGTCAATGAAAAATCAATTGCATCAACTATAACGGTAGCATTGCTTCATAAGCGTGTCCATACACCTGGTCTCCAGCTATGGAACCAGTAAGATTGATATACTATAACCTGAAGTGTAATGAATCATCGCTTAACATACAATATTGGCAGTGAGAGTGGGACATATTCTATGAATCCTGATATTTTATAGCACTTCTTTTAAACTCACTTTATTCAAGACTGTTACTTCAGCCCAAAAGCAACAAATCCTACTATTATTGCACCCGTTATTCCAAACACAACGTATCCCCATTTAAAAGTGCCCAGGGTCGTTTCAATCGCGTAGTTCCTGATCTCGTTGTACTCCTGCTGGCTCTCGACTATGAAGTACATATTCTTTCTGTTATCCTTTTGCATCATGAACCTCCTGTTTTACTCGCATTCAGTTTAAGTTAATATTAAATCTTTTTTACAATCAGAGGTGACTATGAAAACGGCAGCGCTGTAGTTAACGAAAACGTTCACCTAGTACGTTTACCTGTTCTCAAAAATAATTCCGTTGAACGTTTTTCCAAAATAGTTCAGGGTGGTCATTTTGCTCGTTCTGGTTATGCAACGGGTGTCCTGTTTTGTCCACAGTGCGAAAACGGTTTCAGCTGGTTTGAAGTGAATTACGCGTTTTTGAATGCAAGTTCTCTTCAAAGGTATGAAATTCGTGTTGAAGTCGTAGAGCTGGTTCTAACTATCGTCATAGAGGCTAATGAACATTTAAATGGCTGACTCCTCTATGTTGCTGTAGTCCATCAATTCGCGCACTTCAGTTTCATCTAAATTGAATTTTACATACGGAAGAGAGATAAACTCAACAAATGGAATCGTCCTGGTGAATTTATGAACAGTATTATAAATAGTCCGCACAATTATTTAAACAGTTGCGAATTTAATACTCGTTTTTAAATACTAAGCCTTAACGTATAACGGATTTGAGCTCGGAATCTCCAAACATGGTAGTTAATTCGCGAAACCTGTCTTGAACATTATGTTCCCCTCATTCAACGTTGCTTTAAGATCCATTGAAGATGAACAAGAAAGAGGGTCCATGCTATTCCAGTAGTCAGCAATGGCTGTTACCGCGCCAATAGTTGATTTGATATAATATTCTAAACTTAAACGGATTTTTATGGTGAGATCTCCTAATAATGTGATTATCATATTGTGAGCCGCGAGCCTCTCAGCGTCAGAGTACTTCGCGATTTCTGTAACTGAGGTTGGATCTAACAGATATCGCGTTATCTGAAGAAAATCTGTGTTTATATCACTGTAATCGCCTGCATGATGAACCTAATTCGTACTTTATATAGCTCTAACAGGAATCTTTATCCACTTATAATTTATTTAGTACTCGAAGAATACACTAAAGCTAGTCAAAGAACAGAACACCGGTTATACCTCAAATCCATACATATTATTCTCCAGATCATACACAAACCTAGTCTAAGAAAAACAAGAGGTTTGATTAGATCTTGTATGCATCACATCCGCAACTGAGCCTTATACCTAATACTCATCATCGATTAAAATCTCATAGCCGCCATTTGCAGCATCAAGAGTTTGGTCGTAGAGTGGAATAGAAACAAATGTATGAGTTATAGTGATGTTTTAGTTGTATAAGTAGGTGAAGGAGATACCTGGAAGGCGGATAGTACCAATGGATTGTGAGTTCAATAGGATATAGGCGGTTGAATGCTTTCCATGTAGCACCTAACACATGTTATCAGTTTGAATGAATTGCATCATTGGGTTGGGATAAAGTTGTAGGGAAATGGTTTTCGTGAGTCTATTTCCAACAATGATTGACGCAGGTGAGAAGCATTGTTTAAAAGATTTTTGTTCTGCCATTAGAATGAATATAATATTCATTTGTGGGGAGTGATATATATAACTGCAAATATATCGAGTTAAACAATATCTATGTGTATAATATGTATAAAGATGTATATAAATTATTATAGATATATAAACATTTTAGAATTCAATTAAATTAATCTGTCGTATTGCTATGTACAGATTTTATGTAAGGATTTTAAGAATATTAAATTTAATTTGGATATATTAATTAACATTAGATAAACACACTGGTAAAGTATAAATTGAACTGGCATTATTAGTTTTAATTTTTTACTCTATTTTAAAAATATCTACATTTTTTGAATACTTCATAATTATAGACACAAATACATTGTCTAAAGTTTAGACTCTAATCTCAGATTTCACTTTAAAGTATATGAATTATTATTCTCTTTAATGTGTAATTAATCCACTTCAAAGTAAATAAATAGAAAATCATAATCTGATTCATTATATTCCTAAATTTAAAATAGTATATTATGATACATACATATTTTCATTCCAGATCAAAGGCCGATATCATCGTCATCAGTACGAAGCTGAACTGCACAATTCTTTTTCTAGAATGATGGCTGCGAGGTAGCTTTTTAAATCTCTGTTCCTGGATATAAATGATATTCTTTTAACTTGTTTTCAAAGTATTCTGGGACTTTTTCACAGAAATTTTGCATGATATCATAGTAACTAAGCGCTTTTCTTTCGACTATTTCCTTAGCCCGAATTGCATATTGCTCGTGGCTAGCATTAAACTATTTTGCTGCATCTATATTAAGCGGATCTTATGTGTTAGGCGATAAGAATAATGCAGGCAAAATACTTTCTATTATTGTCACCAAATCGATACTTGAGTTCCAATTGTCGTTTAACTAATCAACACAAACAGACCCAGAGTGGAAATCAATATTTGGATGCCATATTGTATCAGCTGCGACTCCAATAGAAGGTGAACTGGCAGGAAACTTATTTGTTAAAATTATTCTAATTTCCATAGCTTTACCCTAAAATGGTGATGGAAAATCAAGTGGGCCGAAAAAGTAGGTATTAAAATCGATATATGTTAGTTTTTTCTCCACATTGAACACAGGATATTTTTTCTAAAGTTGGTACAGAGCTCTTTCTTGTATTTTCATAGTTGTTTGAAGTGGAATATTTCAATATTTAATATTTTGTTATATATTGTTAAATCAGGTAATATTGCATTAGTATTAACTAAATATTTTTAAATAAAGAACCTAATATAAATCCTGCAACTCCTTAACCTGCGCATCTTCACACTTCAAAAGCAATTAGCATAATATAAAACAAATAATTATTTCATTCTCATAGGCCAATATCGTCATCATCAGTGCGAAGCTGAACTGCACAATCTTTTTTCAGGAATATAAGATCAGAAGTTTTTTAAATCTCTGTTCCTGGATATAAATGATAGTCCTTTAACTTGTTCACAAAGTATTCTGGTATTTTCTAGTTGGAACCGAAATTTTTCATGATGTCATTATAACTTAGTGCTTTTCTTTCAATTATTTACCTAGCTCGTATTGCGTACTGATCATGACTGGACTTAAACTAGTCGGCAGCTTCAAAATTGAGAGGATCCTTCTCATTAGGTTATATGAATAGCGCTGGTAAAATATCTTCAATTACAGTTATCAAATCGATACTTGAGTTCCAAGTACTATTTAATTAATCGACACAAACAGTCCCTGAATGGAAATCAATATTTGGATGCCATATTGTATCAGCTGCGACTCCAATAGAAGGTGAACTGGCAGGAAACTTATTTGTTAAAGTAATTTTAATTTCCATAGCTTAGCCTTAAAATGGTGATGGGAAATGAAGAGGACCGAAAAAGTAGGTATTAAACTCGATATATGTTAGTTTTTTCTCCACGTTGAATACGGGATATTTTTTCTAAAGTTGATACAGAGCTTTTTCTTATGCGTTCATCGTATTTGAAGTGGATAATTGCATTCATTCGGAGCATGCTCTATTTATTTCAAAATTGCTATATAGATATTTAAAAATATTTAATACTTCACTTCATTCAACAAGTACATTCAAAGAGACACAGTTAATTGTTATTATTTACTATTTTTATTGTATAAAAACAGTTAATTTATCTATGGTAATATAGAAAATCGATAATGGTGAGTCATGTTATTTTATTATGGTTATAGTTTGATGGAAATTGTTAGCCAATAATAATTCTGCTCATAAAAACAGAAACTAAGTGTATTTAAATGCATTTTCTCCATATTTCACTCCAAATGTGGTAACTAATATATTATCCTTTTCCAGAGCCTGTTTTCCCATCATTGGTCCCTGGGTTTTCTCCGCAATCTCCACTTGATATTGTTCGTCCTCAGTAAAAATAAATTCCGGTTAATGCTTCTGCTCCGTAAAAAGTTAAGTATACAGAAAACGCAGTGCTTTGGCGTTGGTTTTGTTAAGTGCTGGAGTTTCAAAATGCACCAACATCGCTTAAGATTCATCATTTGGTGAAGTCTGGGTATCTATTCGGAAAATTTTTGAACAAAATTTTAGGTTAAACCTATAAATACCAAGAGTCCGATCAAAGCGCAGTTATTTTGCTTAATTGGCGGAAAATACTAGAAATCCTAAAGTCTGAGCCGCGGATTAAGAGTGAGCTGCTAATTAACGCGCACATCTTCCTAACCGACGAGAAGCCCTTCTTCTCATTACTATCAGAGCTTTCCAAAATTCACCTCACACACTAACTCCTATAATAACTTAGTTAATAACCAGTAAAGGAAATTGAAGAGAATCAATTACAAACGTTTGAGCAGTTCAAATCAGCGCCAATGAAAGAAATATAAAAATTCACTCGTGTTCTTGAAACGCAAACTCCACTTACCGCCTGGTTGCAACATTACGGTGCGAACTACGACCTCTGCGGTGAGGAGTGGAGGAACGGGAAGGGTTTTTAGCAACTGATAACTAAATTCGTGATTCCGAGCTTTTAGTTACTGTATAAGGATCCTGTGTAGTTGTTTTAAATAATAAAGAACGCCGAGCTCGTTATTCAGGTGCTGAAGGATAACGGGTTGTGCGAGCTCACTGACAAGGCTTCTGATTTAGCATCTGGCAATGAGTAGTTAATAACCAGAATTTTAACGAATTTTCAGAAGAGGAATCCGTTTTTGCTCAAGGTGCATTCGCAGTACTCCGGCCCTGATCTGGCTAGAGCTATTTCAGCGCTAGAGACCGAAATACACCGCGCGCAGCTCTACGGCACGCACATGCTGCTCCCTGCGTTAATGGGCGACTTCAGGTCCGGCTAGTTGCTCTTTAAGTACATTAAATTGCTAATTCTCGAGCAAATCCTTGTTGGAGATTTATTCAACTGCAAACTCTCGGACATACAACTTATTTTAAAGAAGAACAAAATTAATATTAATCTAAAAGATATTGAAACTGCAAGCGAGGAAATGGCCGTTAATATCATTGAACAACTTATTATGCTCCGTTACAGAACGAAACAGGACAAATTCCTCCTGAAACTGTTCGAGAAAAACGAACTTGAAAATATAACGAATTAGAATAATTTAATTCTGAGCGAATAATTTGAAAACGGGAACGGGAATAAAACGGGAGTCAACGTTCAGGTGAGCGGAGTCGTCGACTTCATGGTCATTTAGTGGGACTTCTTGTGATTTTCTTAAATAATTAATAAGTGGGTGGAAAAAGAAATAAATGAATATGAAATATAATATTTATTTATTACAGATACGTGAGTTAGAGGGTGGTTTTGGTTACATATACAATAGGTTAATGTATAAATGTAATCCTTAATAATAGCGTGTAGACACAAAACTCATTAAAATTATTGAAAATTATATTTACACTACGGAATGGAATAGTGAAGTGAAATTGATAAATTATAATACTTGAGCCAACCTGAGATAATTACTAAAATTTAATCACTTCTGTTAAACTCCTATAGCAAAATTATAACATTAGCTACCATATTCCCTAACGTGAGTAACATAAATGTTACATACAATCATTGAAAATGCAGCGATGATGATATATTTTATTATATTGCAATATTTGTTATTAAAATATGTATCCCCGATATTAAATATAACATTCGTTAGTACTGAATGATAAATTTCAAATGAATCCTTATGATTCGTTACTAAAACAAATTTAGGAAAGGAGATTTTAATAAATAAATCGAAATAATTAATGTCACTCATCATCAATATTATATCATCATTCATTACGATTCATTGTTAAAGCAAATTTAATCAAATATTTAGCAATAATATGCTTGTCTTTCTAACACTGAGTTTAAAGCGAGCATTATAGTTTATTGTTAAGCATGTATTTTTTCTTCGATTCTGAGGTATTTTCTGTTTGTTTTATCATATTTATACAATTTTGAATAAATTTCGTTTAAAAGCAGACTAAATTTAAAGTATTTGCGTTTATTGTTATTCAAATATAATTGGTAATGTTTATTCGTCTAACTTTCGGACATGTCATCATTTATTTAGGTTAGTACTTATGGTTTCAGTTGCAGTCCCATTAACTTTATTTCATACGAATTGTTCTTTCTTACATATTCTAGACCATTCCCTCTTAGGTATTTAATTTCTGAAGTTATCATATTCAAAATTAATTTTTTATATGATGATTCAAATATAGCCAGACCAGCGCAAACTGTGATTATTGATAAAGAGATGTATAATGAGTATTACTAACAATCAAGTTCTTTGAGTTGAAATTATTTATTAATACCACGCTCTAATTTATAAATATAGAACTTATATATTAAATACACATTATTGCAAAACTGAATTGCTTTGTAATTTTATTATAAATTATAATTTTTTGCTTCGTCAATAGGTAAGGTTAAATACAGAACAAATTTATTATCATTTAGCATGTAGATATCATTTTTCAAAATAACATAAAGAGAATCTTCGAACGAGAAATAGTAATATTTTAAATCTTTATAATGTTCTTTCAAAGGAATATCTGTTACAAATTATACATTAAATTAATTGTCTGAAAATTATAATTGGTATAGCTTTTCATAGTTAAATACATAAATATTTCCATTAGAGATAGCAATTTACTACTGAGAAACGATATTTTTATTTTAAGTATCAAATTACTTGTTTGTAACATTCATGAAACATCCGCTGAAATCAACTGGGATTCTATGTAACACGGTATTGTTATAATCAGCGTAGTGCAGATACCCGTCTTCAACAACCGCATACAAATTAGGTTGTATTACGGGAAGAATATTGATGTATTGGTAATACTGTAAAGTAGATTATGGCTTACTGTACATAATATTTTCTGTATTTGTTTCGACATCCAGTTATATTACAGAATTGTTACAAATGTCTTAACAATTTGTAACTTCTTGCATATCTTCTTGCTGTTTAATATTATATTTGGTGCACAATTGTTGTTTTAGTCTAACACCAAAGCCGCTAAACTCTTTCTAGTACTTGATATTTTGTTCGGTAAACTCATTTGTTTTGTGAGTTTGATTTGTGTAAGTTAGCAAATCGACGATTTATACGTTTTAGCAATATTTTTAGTCATAGTATACTAAAATCTAATTATACAAAGTATAATCATAAAGATATTCCCCTATTATGTTGTGTATTACTTTCGTTTCAGAAAAATAATCTGTAGTAGTAAGTATTTCATGAGATGTATTTATATATACTCTATTAGAAAGTTATATAATATAGCTGTAAAACGATTGAATATATTTTTTAAATTTATTGTTATTGAACATACATATATAGCAATTACCAAGGTAGTACAAATTGTTGTAATGCGTAAACAGCCCAAGTTCTTTACTGGGCATTTCACAAATGAACACCAATTTATCTTGCTCCAAAACCAGTAGTTGGTTTCCATTCTAAATATATATTTTCCCGCTGCACATAATAGGTTTGTATTGTTTACCGTTTTCTTAAATGTTAATATTTAAGAATATTCTTTTCAAGATGTTTCTATTTTCGTCAATAATGTACAAATCTTAGTCTACGAAAACAAGGCTCCTGTTTTGATTTTAAATTTTAAAACAGTACTTGAGTTTCTGAAACGGAACTGTGTTCTCTCTAAGATTCTCTGTTTCCCAGTCGATCATCTCTTGGTCTTTAGTTCTGAATTCGCACTTACTGCACATTTTAAGAAGTTGGCGCATGAAGTCTGGTGTGCCATTCGCTTCAAAGTGGCTGTTGAAAATATTTTGAACGTCCAAGGCGTAATGGAACCCGAACAACTTATTAGCTATGTTGTTTCTGATTTGAGTACCATAGCAGCCAAGAACGTAAACTATTTCTTTGAGTTTCTTTTGTTCACATTATCCAGTTATCAAGTTAAAACAGTTGTAAACCTTATCTTTTTTGAACAGGCACAACCCAGATCCGTGGAATACTAGATCGCCTTCAACCTTAATACCGAGGCCATAGTTCATTGCGAATTTATTATTCTTCATTTGACAACTGTAAAAGATTTCATTTTGCTTGAAGAAAACATAAGTACCAAACTGGAACACTTCCGTGTTGTGTTCAAAGTCCATTACATGCACCAATTGATTGTCTAGAATCTGATAAACAGTTTTATCGGAGATCACGTACATCTATTTACAGAACGTGAAGAACTGCGAGTTTGGAGGAAGTTGAACAACCAGCTCCAGGTCGAAGTCTTATAGCACATACAGATCGCAAGCTTACACATATAGTTTACCTTGATACAGTTGATAACTCTAAACGTTCGTTATTTAAACCTTAGTGGGCTTGAAGAAATACAGTACTTTGCCTTAGTACTTGCTGTATAACTTGAATTCACCTTCTAAGAACTACAAATACACGTCGATGCTGGGATGCAGCCTTATCATGTTTTAAATGTTCATTAGTAAGAAGTGAAAACATTTTTTGTAATAAACCACATTTACATGATACAATACGATATGATTTAATAATTAATACTAGGTTTAGTGTCTATACACGTATCTTTGAAGTATACATATTGTAAGAAACTTCACAGCAAAAAGCTGTTATATAAAAGCCATAACTAACCAATGAATTACTTCATTACCTCAATTAAAAAACACTCACTCGTGACTGAGTTCTGAGATTGACCAGATCAGTTTTCAAAAATAGTCAGGGTGTCTATGAATGATAGCAAATCTTGCTCAGTTTCGATTATTTCCTTGTTAATTTCAATTACAACCCATTTTGCAGTTCACTTACAGGCACCTTATGTAATAAATATCGAAGGAGTCTGTATCTGAGCACTTGGTGTCTGTAAGTGAAGTAGTATATATTTAGTTCACTAAATCGCTTATCTAGTAATATTAACCTTGGGTTATTATATTGTTATTATCGATTTCAAGCTCCCTGCTTTTAGATTTTAATATATATATATATATATATATATATATATATATATATATATATATGAAAATAGGAACCGATTCAACACAGCTCGGAATTTTGTTCAAAAATATTTTAAACGGACAGTTTTTAAAAGGTTGCATTGAAAGAAACGATGGCGCAGAAAACGACACCTTTGTTTAATATTTATGGGATGAATTCTGTAATCTTATTGATGATATTAATATTTAAATATAATTGTTATTTCCTCATTAGTTGATCAAAGTCTGTCTTCATAGTCAGCGATTTGTGGGATACCTTCCTTGAGACCCTTTCTCTTACGGATGGCGACGACGATCTTACCAGCATAGGAGTTGGCATCGAGTGGATCAGAATCAATGAGAGCATAGTGGGAGAAAACACATTGTGGGAAAGCTTGACCGGAGGTCTGAGCACGGAGGTCTGGATCGAAACCGAAGGATTCACCGACTGGGAGGTGGCACTTGATATCAGCAAGTGGTTGACCTTCACGTGGGTCTTCAGAGATAACTTAACCTCTTCTCTTGGCCATAACCTGGTAGATACCACCCATGCAACCTTCTGGGGCAAGGATTTCGACGAGATAGATTGGTTCGAGGAGTCTTGGTTGAGAAACGAGTAAGCAACCATACATGGCAGCACGAGCGCATGGCATGAGTTGACCGGCACCTCTGTGGAGGGCGTCACCGTGGAGGGTGGCATCCTTCAGCTTGAAGCAAGCGCCAGTGAGTTCTTCACCGCACAAAACACCAGAACGGCAGACCATTTGGAAGCCGGAGTTGATGTGTTCCTTGGATTCGTGGAGATATTGGACACCCTTGGTAGCTTCAAGGAGGATGTTACGCATGATGGTAACACCTTCTGGACCGAAGTTCCAGATCTTACGAGCTTCTTCGACGTCCCAACCGAATTGATCGGCGAGCATACGAGCACGAACCTTGGAGTCTTGATCGTTGGTGATTTCGAGTTCTTCGATGGCCTTGAGAACTTCTTCGGAGATTTGGGCACCTTCGAAATAAAGTCTGTTGTGCTTGTTAGCAGACTTAGCCATGATTTAACGCTCAGTTGGAGCAGTAACGGTTTCACGATATTGAACGACTGGTTCAGAGATGGTGAAGTCGACGGCGTTGTTGCAGAAATCTTCTTTGAGATCCTTGAGGCAGATTTCAAGATGGAGTTCACCGACACCAGCAATGATGTTTTGACCGGTTTCTTCATCCATGATGCAGAGAACGCATGGATCAGACTTTTCTAATCTCTTCATACCTTCTTGGAGCTTTGGAAGATCCTTTGGATTCTTAACTTCAATGGCGACACGAACGACTGGGGAAACAGAGAACTTCATTGGGCGGATTGGGTAGCAGTCATCAATGGTGGTGATGGTACCAGTCTTAACAATGTATTGATCGACACCGACGAGACCGACAGTGTTACCGCATGGGATATCATCAACTTGTTCAACTCTAGCACCCATCATGAGGACGGTACGTTGGATGTTCTTGGTGAAATAGTCATACTTCTTACCATAGACATAGTTTGGACCCATGATGTTGACCTTCTGACCAGTAGCGACGGTACCGGAGAAGACACGACCGAAAGCGTAGAAACGGGAGCGATCGACGGTTGGAACCATCTTGGAGATATAGACGACGAGTGGGCCGTCCTTGTTGCATTCCTTGATAGCCTTGCAGCATTCATCGTCAGCTGGACCCATGTAAAGGTTTTCAGCACGATACTTTTGAGCGACGACTGGGGATGGGAGGTGGAGAACAATCATTTCGAGGAGAGCTTGGGCGGCTGGGAGGAACTTTTGCATGATGGCCTTGAGTAATTTCTTACCAGATTCGGCTTCATCGTCGACGGTGAGCTTGATGTCGAGCTTGTCGAGGAGCTTACCATACTTCTTCTTGTTGTCAGTGAGGACATATCTGAACATATCAAGGATTGGGTCCATGATGTAGAGGGCGAAACCACGTTCGTTGGTGGTGCCGTCTTCGTTGGCAGACTTGTTGGTCCAGCAGTTCTTGGTCTTGTTGAAGAAGTGGTTGCCCCAGAGGTTCTTAGTCCAGTAGCTGACTTCACCACCATACTTCTTAGCATAGATACGGGCGAAGTGGGTAACAGTGAAGGCCCAGCCTTGGAGACCGGCACCGAAGGTGCAGGTACCCTTGGTTGGATCAACGGTGAGGTCTGGCATTCTCTTGTCCTGGAAGGTGTGGATGAGTTCGTTAACTTGACCGATGGTCTTTTCGAAGATCTTGTAGGCTTCTTCACCAGAGCATTGGAGTTCAGAGATAACACGATCGACCTTGTTCATCATGAGAACTGGGACGACACGTTCGGAGAGGGCTTGACGGAGAACGGTTTCGGTTTAAACGCAAACACCTTCGCAGCAGTCGACGACGACGAGGGCACCGTCGGTAACACGGAGGGCGGCGGTAACTTCAGAGGAGAAGTCGACGTGACCCGGGGAGTCGATCAAGTTGATCAAGTGGCCAACTTTAGCGTCATCATTTAAGCCATATTCATAGTAGAGTGAAACACCGGTGGATTTGATGGTGATACCTCTGTCCTTTTCGTCTTGACGAGTATCAGTGTAACGAGCGTTACCAGCGGCACCCATGGAGATGATACCAGCGGTAGCGATGAGGGAGTCAGTCAAGGTTGACTTACCGTGATCGACGTGGGCGATAACGGACATGTTACGAATCTTATCAACGTGATCCATACATTCGCGAATTTGTTCGAGAGTGAAGTTTGGCATTGAACAAGAAGTGGAGTGGAATTGCTTTTGAAATAATATTTCTTCAGAAAACATATGATTTACAGATTTTGTAAGTTTTATCTTTTAAATACCTCTCCTTCATTTTATAACTTGATATAAACAGTTACATGCAATTTCTTGTAAAGTTTTAAAAGTAATATTTCAATTATATATGTCGCCTACAACGTTTCTGGAAATTTTTGGTATCAATTCACTCACATTTCTACACTACTAATCCTTCATTTCATTAATAATATTATTATTTAATCAGTGTGATAAAATGATTATTGCGCCCACTTCATAATTATAAAAATGTAAAAATAGGTGAAATCTGCTGAAGAAATCATGTCACAGTATAAATTTTAATCGCTATCAACTAAATCTATATAATAGTTGTCAAAAATATAGTCGTTGGTATTGCCTACAGCTAACAATAATTAGAACATTACAAATATTGAATTTGAAACTAATAGATTGATGAACAGTGTTCCTTTCATTAATTTATTTGGAAGCGTGCAATATAAATGATGTAGTATATTATATATTTTATTCAACATTAAAATTTAATAACTTATTAGTCAGTGTTCTACATCATGCAAATTATTAAAAACAGAATCAATATTTCTATTTTTCTTTTTTGAAATATCATAATAACTGAACTGTTTCACTTCAAATGACCATAACTGTTCACTACTATTAATAAAACGTAAATATAAACTAATATATTAATGAATTAATTCAAAATTCACCTTTAAAAACAGTTTTTGTGTACAGTAGAGATTTTTCGTTTGATTATTCATTGTTAAAACTTTCGTAAGAAATATCATCCACCTACAAATAATCAGATCTTCAAAGTGTGTTTGCATCAAATATAATACTGTCTGATTACACTCAATTTTAAAGAGCCATTTTGAACAAAAATGTTAATGTGTAGCAAATCTCTTAAATTATTGCTATTGATCCTAGCGAGCATGCATTTAAGCTCTTTACTTTAACTAAAATATAGACAGATATTTTTACTCCGCGAATTTACAATTATTTCCAAATTTATTAGTATCGAATTGTGGTTCACTAATATGTAAACCAATCAACTTTTAAATGCATAAAGCTACAGAAACAAATTGAGAACAATGATTACTCACAGCTTTTTGAGTTAATACATTAGCAGGAGGAAAAAATGCTGAGACCGGTTATAATATTCCCGAATGATCTCTTTCTGATTGAATATGTTCAGAAAGTGCACAGTTTCAGTTAGAATAATGTTAACTTGGTCGGAACATCAATTAAATCTAAATATTTCAGCTGTTCGAGAGACCGCGATCTAATTCTCAACGAACCAGTACCTCTAATTATCTGGAGGCCATCTCTGAAAGTAATGCGGTAAATTGGTGAGTAGAAGCATTTCATTTAGTAAGCAGTGTATATTTAAACAGATACTTCGTTATAATAAGAACAATACAATGAGTTACAGGCTACAAAAAAATTACTGCTTGATAATGTGCACAGCGTAGCTCCTTGTAAATAATTCGTGCCAAAAGAGCGTAGGGTTATAATGTGCGACAATCGTGAGTTTTAGTCTCTGGTTCCGTTGTAATTGAGCGATTATTGCGATTTGCAGATCAGAACCTTGTAAATAGCTGATTATTTGTTGAATGACGAGTTCGCGATTGAGCGCAAGGAGCGTGGAGATTTGAAGTCTTCCATTTAGTCCCGTTTGTGTGTGCAGCTCGAGCGGCAGGAGTTGAACTATCAGCGAAACATTTTGCTTTGCGGAATCGATTCCGTTGAGCCAGAGCAGCTTGAGTACTTAATCGGGTGCATGCTCCTCTTTCCAAAACTTTTAGTTATACAGGTGCACTACAACTAGCAAGCGAATATGATTCTTAGATTCAGATAATTGGAGGTTAATGATTAATTCAGCGCGAATAACCAATTAATCGGGAATGACTTCCTGCTGTAGTTTTTGAATAACATCCCATTCGTTAAATCGGTGAATAAATAAAAACTGCTCCAAAAGTTCGTGAGCATTTTCGAACTCGTGAACGCGGAAGTGGAAGAACTCGTTGACCTGGTCGGAGTCACCGGCGCTAAACTCTGGGAACTCATCAACTTCAAGTGAACTTTATTTTATTATTTTTAATTCATTGGAGATGCGATACGGTACGTATGATTCTATTTATTATGTGAAGTTAAAATATCATAAATTTCCTACTGAACGAAAATAACTTTGATAATAATCTATCTTCATATCGTATACATTACATATATAACCACTCCGAATAATGAACTGTGACGAAATTATTGAAAAAATAAAACAATATTTAGACAAATAACATAGTATGAACTTTAAAGAAATAATATATTAAATACAGTGCGTTGATGTACTTATATTTGATATGGTTAGTTAATAAGTTGATGAAATTAGAGATTTAACAACAATGCTAAAAATATCATCCGAAAATGAGCTATTTAAACCGTTATTATAACTTAGAAGAAAGCTAGTGAACTAAATACTAGTTCCTTAAAATATACAAATCTTTACCAAATTCGATTTACAAATGATATTATCATTTAGTTATTAACCGTCAATAGCTCATTGGGGTTAGAATTTAATTCATTTCTTTGACAGTAATCCTTTGATTAACTCTGTTTTCTCCTTCCCCTTATAAACTCTTCTTATTAATTTAAAAATATGTTTAGATTAAAAAATAATAAATCATTTTCAATAAAAAATGTAATTGATAACTAAAATATTAATAGGTTATGCAAATGGTGACTAAAGTAATTTAGGTTATGTTGTATAAGATACTTCAAAGAAAATTAATGAAATTATTGAGCAAATGAGTAAAACGTATTTATCATAATAAACCAAAGCAACATTTTTAAATGCTAAGCCTTTGGCAGCTCCTAAAATATTTTCAGCAAAAACAAGAGCAGGCAAAAGATTTTAGAAAAATAAATGAAGAGTGAAATAGTGTAAATGCTATCATCATTAAATACAATATATGATATATTTTATACATCAATCGCCACTTCACCAATTATTATGGATTGGGATTCTATTGTTTCATACTTAGCTCTTAATCCAACTTCAGAATATGAACTCGAAATATGTTCAGAACCCTAAACTTATATGGAACTTGACAAAATGACATATATTTTCTTTTAAGAGTCAGTAATAACAAAGTTTATTGAACTATTTGAAACTACATTAAATGAAGCATACACAAAGATAATCAAAATAATTTTTGAAAGATATCAATTAGAAAGATTTCCATCCTTGCAATCATAAATACTTGATATACCTGACTAAATAATAAAAACCGTTTGTAGATTATCAGAGTAAAATAAAAGTTTACAGGTAAAGCAGCTTATGGACCCTCTTATTGTATTCTTGTGTAATAATCCAGATGCGTATAAGCAATTTGTTAGATAAAACGGATATTTAAAGCTACAAGAACTGTATTTAACAAATATTAATTTATTTTTTGAAACAGATAATTAAGAATACTCACATAAATTGGTGCCACAATAGAGCACCTATTAATATTCTAGCATTTTTTATTATATTTATCAACTTTTTGCACGTTATAAAGATGAACATGGATTTATGATTCACTTTTTTATATTATTAAATTAAAAATACAGCAAGCAATTGAACACAACTGTTGATCCTATTTTGGATTAAACAATTAAATCTGCAGTATTTCATAACATGATATTTACTGTAATTAAAGAAACACAAGCTGTATTGAATTTAATGCAAGAACGTAATCTTTTAAATCTTCTTTCTCATGTGCAACACAAAATGCGTGATCCACACCTTTCTTTCATTATAAAACTAATTCTGCAAGAAACGATGGATGAATCATATGCAGATTCTGTTTTAATTCAATTAGCATAAAATTGTTTAAGCGATTTTAACTTAATTGGGTTTCTTGAAAAATAATTGATAGAAAGACGCTTCATTTCAAAATAAGTTACTATTCAAACAAGCGCTTTGTTACTTGTTAGTTTCCATGATGACAATTTTATTGATAAAAATAAACGAATTTTTACATAATTATGCTAAATTGCACAAGAAGATATTTTAGAAAAGTTTTAATCATTTTTATGTGTTGA
Source organism: Hexamita inflata (assembly GCA_963988835.1). Lineage (NCBI taxonomy): Eukaryota > Fornicata > Diplomonadida > Hexamitidae > Hexamita > Hexamita inflata. Next base: position 554,133 of record CAXDID010000386.1, on the reverse strand, counting down.
AAATTATTCTGAAGAAACAACATAATTTTTATATCAATAATTTTTATCATTTTTCTAAACTAAAAATAAGTTTGTTTAAAATTCAGGATAATTAGTAATCACTAGGGTTTTAATGTAACTCTAAACATCTTAAAAATCAACTCATTTTAACGCGATCTTAAATTTATGTGTAAATGTTTGTGAATTAGTTGAAAGTGTCGATGAAGACTTAATTTTATTTATAAGCTAATTAATTTAAAACATTTAGTTTAATCAAACGTAAAATAAAACCAGCGATTTATTTGATATATTAACTAATATTAGTAGATTTATAAATATAATACCAACCGCTTCTATATTAGAAAAAGATATTCATAAACATTTATTAAATCTAGCTATCAAACATCCAATATTCAGTTTATTATGTCTTAAAATACTTATAAATAAAACTATGAAATTTGAAAAACCAATCAAGTTTAAATTATTACTTTATGATAACAAACAATTAGCACATTTTCTTTTTGCATAAACTAAAGTTAGAATGATTTCGTAAGCAATATGCGCAGAATTAATCAATTTTACTCGAGTGCATAAGATGTATTCCATTTTACTATATATTATATCATGTGTTTACAAATGCTATGGTTGCAATGAACCATTTAAAGAATGTAAGGAAGAAATAGATGAATAACTTGTCACTGAACTTTATCATGTATGGAAAGATTCCAAATAATTTAAAATATGCTTTGATAATGAAATATATCCACTTTCACACAATTAAGAATACAACTAAGTTATAATTGATATATATTTTAAAATAGAGCAGTTGATTATTTTCTTTTCTGCAAAAACATCAAGTTGTATTAATGAATAAAATCTTTTAGCTCTCGACAAACAACCATAAAACATTGATTTAGACAAGTATTTGATGTTAATTTCTACATCAGTTCAGCGTTAAAGCTTTTACATTAAAAAAGATTAATTTTTATCCAAAATTCCAGAAATATTATACTATAAAAATATTGAATCAATTATTCCCATTAATTACATGGTTAAAGATATTGAAAAATAAAATATCACTTAGTAGAAATTAGCTATTTAGTTAAATAATTTTGAGTTTTCTATTCAATTTAAATTAAATCATAATGGTGATGTATTTTGTATATAAGAAGTAATTAAAGACATTAACTTTTTTAGCTTCGCTTTAGAACAAAGTGAAACAGATTGTAAATGTTTCATTTCTTTACTTAATATACCTTTTAGAGTTGTATTTGCAAAGTCTGAATCCAATTTTTATATGATGAATTTTAAAGTTACCTAAGTAGCAGAACGCTGTGTTGCTCCTGACTCGGCTCCATTTTAAAATGATATATTTTACGACTCAAATCTTAAAAGATATAAAGGAATCAATGCTTAAGATTGTGTTTATCATCTTTAAATATTTTAAGATACAAAATAATTAGGTAGTTATCCAATAATTTTACCAAGCAACCCAGTATATATTTTAGAACAATCTTATTTATCAACATATGCAAATTGTTAATACAACAATATTCTTATTTAACAAAATGGTGTTCCCATATTAGAATTCAGCAATGGAAATTTTGTACTGTATCGATGTGTTTGTTTGTAACAAAAATCTGAAAAAATACCTGTTATTAATTTAAGTTATTAGAAAGCACATTTTCTTACTGAAACAGAACTTTCTACTCTAATTACTGATACTTATCTTTCTGAAAAGCCATAAGTTGTGTTTTAAAATAATAACAGTTAAGTAATTCAGTATCAATAATGCGTAAGTGCGGTATATGACCCTTAGTTATTGAATGGTGTTATATATTAATAATTTGTTGTAATTACTTATCCAGATTTGATAAATAATATTCGTACTTCCGAACTGCAACAAAAATTAACTATATATGACAAAAACGCTTATAACAAAGCATAACCAATATTTATGGATAAAATTTAGATACGTCCTTCCTATAGCTCATTGCAACAATCTAGCACGCTTAATATTATGATAAATATGCTTGATAAAAGTACTAATATCGAATTTGATTTGCTATTTTTAAGCTCAATGATTTGGAGTAGCGAATAGTTATTAAAGTACTTTGTGTAAAATAATTCATTTGAATAAATTGTCAAAGTAGTTTGGAAGATTATATAAAAGGATAACACATTAAATTTTGCATAAATTGTTTTCAAACTATTCAACTTAATTGGTATAGTTTTTGTGTAATCAAGCGATGGAGAACTTAATAATATTTCAGTGCATAAAAATTCAGATGTATCCAATATTTTAGTAATTACTTAATCAGATTTATGGATTCAAAAAATTAATATTTAGCTGTAGTATAAAATTATTAAGTTAATTATTTCTAACTAAATGATATTTTCTTAATTCAAAGATAGACTTAAAATATTTTCATATATTGTTAAACATTTACTCAATAATATTGAAAATGAAGAAACTTAATAACTACTAATTTGGATATCAAATTAATTTTGTGATTATTATTGTAACGAAATTGTTAGCACATTCATAAGTGTGACATATAAAGAAATATACAGTATCGGCAATATATTTAATATGTATATAAAAGACTTAATTACTAGGTTAACAGAAGATAATGAAGAAATTGTTATGCAATTAATTAATAATTTAGTATTTAAAATGATGATTATAATAAGTAATTAATGCTAATAAAAAGTAAAAGAATGCTCTTCAGTGTTCACCGAATCTGTGTAAAAATGTTTCTGGTTTCTTTCTCTTATAGTCGGTGAACTATTAATAATTTTATTAGAAAAAATTAAGTTGGTTTCTCATATTTTATAAATATTTGAAATAATGTCTATTATTGAATCAGCCTCATAAATGGTATTATTTTTTAACGAAGAATAACATATATCGCATTAATAATACACTAATCATATGTTAGTTTAAAATACAGTGCGTCCATTATAGTTTAAGCATGATATTTATAAAGTTGTTAGAAATCTTACATCAGAAAAATAATTAGAACTACTTCCTGTAATATAATAATTACTTGTAAATCGTTATAGCTGCGAAATTAGATCAAACTATTCCAGACTATCATTGAATAAAAATTATCCTCTAATCATCAATAATTACAATGCTTTATTTACTGCATTTATAATTACTTAATAAACAAACCATTATTTTACAGATATCCCTCATATTCTAAATTTAATTTAGTAAATGCCAGAATCAAATTCTTTGTGTGCATTGATTTGTCTTAAAATCATAAATGATATTGTTAAATCCATTCAAGACACAGATGATATGTGGACCACTTTATCAGTTTAATAATAAAAGTAATCACCCCTTAATTATATAACAAAGTTGATTGTAAGTTCTATAATTGATTAAGACACGCCTAACTTTTTAGATAAGGTTAATGTGTGCTCATTTTAGTTTGTAGCCAAAATAATAAGCATGATGTTTAAAAAAGGGCTAGCAAATTGTGATATTTCGTTAACATAAATAAGACACGAACTTTATTCTTAATTATCACTGAACTTCGATATTCCCAACAATTATTATAGCAATTCAGATCTTATAAGCTCATTCTTAATGTCTATTAATACACAACCTCAAAAACATTTGATTTTGATTATGATATATGCAATATTATCTTGTTGCGAAACAGGAACTTCAGAGCCTAGTCATATTTCAACTTTTACATCTACTCTAACTGATTTAACTGCATTTATAAATTACAAGTTTTCTAAATATGGAAACGAAAACGATTTTTGCTAATATATAATTATTATCATTCAAAATGTCTGTTTATCATATGTCACGTCAATTATGATGTAACACGATACTTAAAATCCATCTATAATAATTAATTATGATTCTTTACAAAATATGCTAAACAGCTAAAATAATGAATTTATTTTTATGGATAATATGCGTGATTCCATATTAAAATTGTAACTATCTTCTCAGTCCTCAGTCAAATAACCTAATTTTACTCCTAATTACATATTAAACTAATTTTTATGTATAATTGGAAATGTTTTAAATAACTCTTTTTACACTGACATTCCTGATGATATATTAGTTTGTGAAGGAGGTAAAAAGTGCTCTGGATGTAATATTGACTAAGTTTAAACTAAAATAGATTAAAATAATACTGTTTTTAAGGAACTAAAGCAATAATTTTATTAATAAATACTATATTTATTATAAAATATAAAAATAATACCTTCTTAACAGAATATTTTTACTACTGAAACTGAATGTTATTAATTTTGTTAAGCGTTAATTAAAATAATTAACTTATATAATGCAACTAATTATCAATTAATTAAATTTTTCTTTTAAGTTCTACAAGTGTAATAAAAGAATGCTGGCATTACATTTATAGATAAGTAAATCTTAGAAATATTAAATATAGCATCCGCTCGTGAGTTAAAGAAATCTATAGATAGCTAAGAAGATAATAAAGGAATGACTGAATCATTTGACTCATTTATAAAGTTCTGTAAAGAAAATTAAAATTAATTTTTTGCTGAAAATAAATTGGAAAAAACTGCTATGCTTAACTTATATTAAAAAATCCACATATGGCCTCAAATTATTGTTTTAGAAAGGAACTAAACATATAAATATAATATAGAATCCATAATGTTAACCTTTGATTAATCATTAAATAAACATTTAACAGAATCTAAAAACAATCAAAAATTATCTAATTATGTTGAAAATTAATTAGTGTTAAGTATAAATCAATAACTAGCAGATACATTTTTAAATAATATATTGTCAGTTTCCTAGGAAGCTATTGGAATTCGTTTAGCCAAATAATAATAGGACGCTAAGTACATAATTTCTAAATCATAATTTTATAATGGTGAATGCTATTAGACACTGCCATTAACTGTTAAGTCAATGCATAAACAATTCTTCTAAACAAAATAAATATTAGATATGTTCAATAAATTTAAAATTATTGATTCTATTGAAATGTATTATTCTATGTTACTTCAAACTTAATGCAACAGAGTATCATTTTCATTTATTTGTGATTAATTTATTTATGTATTTGCAGATTCTCCACACGGAGAATATTTCTTAAGAAAGAAATAAACCGATTTATTCAAAGATTTTGACTTTTTAGTTGATGCACACATTTAGGAAGCAACTAAAACATTTAAAAGACTTAAGGATGCTAAACGTGCATAAGCAGAATTATTTACCGAATCTTTTTGGGAACCACATTTAGTGCGCCTTCATACTGATAAAATAATATCTTTATTTGAAAGAGATTATGGAGGTTTGAACTCAGCTTTAGATATTCATACAAATGATGGTTAAATAATTTCGTTGGTATTTACATGTTATCACGAAATGTAACAATTTACTGCACAATTATAGAAAGTAGAACCCAGGTTGCTTAGATTCATTTCTAGTACAATCAGTGATATGGATAACACAGTACTTCCACCTTTATCACTTGCAGATTTTAAGTCGACTATTTAAGATCAAATGTAAGTACCAGATGCTATAGCTAAATAACTCGATAATAAATTATTGAAATACATATACTTATTATTTTCAACGTGGAAATCTGATAAAATATCGACATTTAAGCTAATCTACGAACTTAATTTATTGGCTAAGCGCTCAACTAATGATTTGTCGTAATACATTGTATTCCCACAGTTATTTGGTTTCGATGACTTATTATCTAAATCTAAACTGCATGCAAGAGTTTTACGTGTCCCTGTTTTGTTCCAAGGTGTCACTCGTTTATCAGACTTAATAGAAAAACATCTCGCATCAAAAATGTTTGGGGATGCTGCTATTTCGGCAATTCATTATGCTCACTGTGCAATTCCAGCGTGGTTTTGCTTAAGAATGGAACCATTTGCATCAGCTCATCTTCTTTTATAAGCATGTAGATTTGACGCACCCGATAGACTTTTAAGTTCGATGTGTGTTCAATATAGAAACTCTATGTAAACAAGTTCTTAGAATTGTGAAGAGTTTTTACCAGAAATCTTTTATGAACCAATATTCAATAATATTAACAAGCAAGATCTCGGAAAATTATAAACCGGAGAAATTGTTTCAGACGTTGTGTTACCAGTTAGCAATTATTAGCAAATGCTAATGGAATACCTTGAAAATAAAGATATTAAAAATAATTTATATTTATGGTGTTTGATGATCTTTTCATAGAATGGGTATAGCATAAAAGATGACTAAATCGACGCAAGTCTTTACCCAACCATATCTAGATATCTCAAAATTTCGACCTAAGATGCTGACGAATCATTAAATCTTATGATGAAAGCTGCTGGTGAATCTCATGCTGCTTCTGCCGTTATGAAATTGATATATTTTGGCAGATAGCCTCAACCTTTACTTACACTAATGCAACCATTAAAATAAGTTGTTGATAAAAATGAATACGAATAAGCTTAGTTGTAATTAGATAAATTTTTAGGTTATGTATCAGAAACGCCTTAATCATAAGGTAGCTCTGATGTGCATCTTTCTTAGGTCCCAGCTTAAAAAATAAAGTTGTCTATTTTAATTGATAATGTAGTCATTGTTTAAGATTTAATTGGGTCTCATGTAACTTTCTAAAGAACTTAATTTGCCTAAAAGCAGTAAGCTTTAATTCTTAAACCTGGGTATTTAACTGGAAGACACGAATTCTGTTCCAACTATACATTCACTGAAAAATCCCTTAAGACAGATTCAGTGTCACCAGATTATAGAACAAATTCTAATTAATAAATTAGTCATTCTGTTTAGTAAATTAATTACTTAAAATTCAATGCCAATAACAGTTTGTTGGTAAATAACAAGGCGTATGTTATTCCTGCTGGATTTTAATGGTTTTAAACTCCTGGATACTGTCCAGATATGTTAGCGTGCTACTAAGACAGTTTATTGCAAATATTCAGATTACCCAATATGATTAAATGTGATGAATATTTAGTTGGTGATGCTACTTGTTTCTAGATAACGCCAAGTAATTTCGTGCAGTTAAGTGGCACAAATGATGTATTTATTGGAAGAAAATATGGTGTTGTAGACGTGTACCAGTATTCGCTTCAGCAATAAGAGCTCAAAAATATAATGTACTTCCCAGTAGCTGGTCCAGTGGAGCAAATGCATTATTCACAGGCTTGGGGTTCGTTGTGTGTTATTTCAGGTGGATTTTTAGATTTTATAGTCGTTCCGCATGTGCAAAGATTATTCAGAATTGAAGTCTAGGACGTTCTTCAGTTGGAATTTTCTTCTAAGTATCCATTACTGTTTATTCTCGAACGTGGTCGTTTGAGAATAATTAATTTTAGAACTCTCTAAGAGCATTAGCCACTTAATGAGGGATTTAGATGTATTTGTTATTCTGACGAATCAGATACGTTAATTCTCACCAAAAATTCATTGGTTTTTAAGATTTAAAAACTTAATGCGTCCGTTGTGAAGGGAAATTCACTCAAATCTGAACTTGTCGGTTCTTTAGACGGGTTCGGGTAATAAAACGTTGTTAAAACAATGTGCAGAGGAGGAGAAGTGTGGGCTGTCGTTGAAGACGGTGTCTTTGTTTTCGGTTTGGATAAGATATGATCACTTCTTAAATTATATTTATAATTATTAATGTATTTAATAATTAAATGGTAAAAAGAAATATTAAATTAGATATTGACATATATTACTTAAAATTATATTCACAGCATGTCAGTGTGCAAATCTTATATTAACCTACTTCCAAGTCCTTTTGTTTTAGAGAAACCTGATAATTACATTTACATCTTTTATTTTACGTTCTTTTCAAATACGTCAACGCCTTTTATATAGCTTCTTTGCATATTGTGACTAAAACCTGGGCCAATATCTTTATTTTTTATCTCTTAGACTTTAATGCTTACTGTAAACTGGGCTGCTTACTTTTTAGTTGCTTTAAATTGATCCTCAACTCGATAATCTCCTGGAGCTGGAGTTGTGAATTTCTTGTGTTCTTTAAAAGGACCACCAAGTAAACCAGCTCCAATTTTATTCAAAGTGGACTTTGCTTCTAGTAGAGGACCGGTTGTTGAATTTTACATTTTAAGTATTTTATCTAGATACGACACAGTGTGAGCATTAATAGTGGCTTTTTATGATTTATTAAAATAGTCGAGAGCTTTGTTTACATTATATTACCCAGGGCCTGGAGTTACTTCAAATTTTTCATTATATTTTCCTTTAATAGAAAATTAAGGAGCTGATGATTTCTATTCATTTATAGTATAGCGACCTGGACCTGGTGTCGCTGATTTAGGTCTTTGTGCTAAATATGTTTGCAAATCATTTTCTTTTGTTTTGATAGGTATCTTATTTGTTGAACTTGAAAGTTTTGCTGAACTTGGTCTTGAAGTATTGGCATACTGCGCTCTATACTATTCCATTGGTGTGAAATAAATTATTTAATTAATTTTATAGATTATATATTTATAAAATGTTATTAATGCCAATCCAATATAAATATAAATATCACACAATATTATTATTCAGTTAGTTATTAAACTTGATATATCTTAGATCAAAATCCCAATATTCGTAGTCCATCTTTGACCTACTCGTTTGCTTCTTATTAGATGCTTTTTGTTTCTAAGATTTCGCTTTCTTTTAGTGCTACGACTCTTCTTATGTTAACTCCTTTGACAACATCGTCTTTCACTAAGCAATTTGTTATTTTTACGAAGCCACATTTAGGTTTAAGTTTGAATTCAGTTTCTCCTTTGATTATGTAAATTGAGTGCTCATCATTGCATACAATAGAATCCTCAAAGCATTATACAACTACCAAAATTAATTGTTATAGTATTTAGCAGATATTAACTTGTTTAGTATTTTGAATTGGAATGCTCATTTATATTACAGCAATGTACTAACATATTTGATTCCAGTTTTTGTGATACTCAGTTGCTTTGAATCCAATAATGTGTACCATTCTCCCTTCTTATAATGAAGAAATTACTGCAAAATTTTACTTATATCCTCTTATAAAATATATGTGTCCTCTATTCTGAATTAGTGCAACAGCTGATTCTTAGCCCATAATTATCTTAATGACCACAAAACTCGAGTGAGCGACGAATTCATTCATCAAAAAGTGCTCTGAATAAATGAGTTTATTTTTATAAAGACCTAGTTTGTCAGATTTGGAATAAGTGAATTAGTTTATTTCAAGATAATTGCTAATGAATTCTTCCTCGGTGAATTAAGGCTCTGTTTCGGACTAGAACCCCTTAAATTTTGGGAGGGGTACGATAATATTATCCCCAACAATAAGATCGTTTTCAATGCGAGCTTTTAAGTAATAGAAGCCGTCAGTTAATAGGAACAATTTTGTGTTTAATTACAAAATGATCTTGAAAACAAACGTATTTTGCGTTGGAAGGATGTCCCTCCTGAAAAACTTCTTTATTACTGGAGTGAAATCCTTATATTGCTCAATTTGAAGTTTTTTCAGAAGAATCTGAACGAAGTGAATAAAATTAAACTATTTAGCGATTGCGTTTTCAAGTAATTACAATGAAATTAGAGCATGAACGCGCTTATAACTCGAAATTTTATCGTCAACCCCTAATTATACAAACAATTGATATAAACGCATTGGTGTGATTCTGATCTCCTCTGAATCCTTACTTTTAAACAATTCCATGATCAAATTTTGAATATCAGTTGCATTTTGATCTTTGAATACTTGTGGTTCGAAGTACAGTGATATGCAGTTGTATTCGTTTTCAAATTCTTTCTGTTTCTCGAAGTCGCCGTAGTAAAATGCAATTCCTTTAATATTCTGCATATTTAGCATTTTGAGGATGAATAAGTTTCTATTTGTGGTTTGGAAGCAGTCCGCTTTGAATTTCTGTACGTTGAACGAGTATGTTTTCAGGTAGTTTGTTTTATTTGCTTTGTATTTTAGTAGTGAGACTACTTCTTGCGAGAAGTCTGTTATGTTCTCGTTTTTTACGTAGAACATATCAAATTTGTTGTATATGGGCAGTAGCATGTTGTTCATGGGCGGGTCTGGTTGTATGTGATTTTATTTCAGTAACTGCAGTAAATACGTTATGTATTCCTGAGCTGATTATTGTTATTGTATTCCGCTTGATTCGGTGGACGAGTGCGAGATCAGAACTCTCTGTTTGTAAGTGTTTATTTTTGAAATGAGTGATTTTGGCAGCGCAGATTGTAATAGACTTTGTTTCAATTAATTTATTGAGATTTCATTTGCGTTTATTTATATGTCGTTTTGGACCGTTTTTTCAAAGTTCAAGTCGTTTATTTTCAGGTCCTTTTAAAGGTTTTCGGTTGTTTTTTCATTTTGTTCATTTTATTCATTTAATATTTATTTATTATTTTCTTTAAGTTGAGAGGGATTTTGAGCTTTTAATTGGTCTTGTTGGAATAGAGAGAATGTGTTCGCAGATTCGTGGACTTCATTGGGAATATGGGCTGCAGCTTGAAAGAGGGATGCTGGGTCGAAGGGGAGTTGATCTTTGGGTTGGAGCTGGTCAGCCTGCTAAAAAAGGGATGTGGGATCAAAAGCTGCTTCGTGTGTTTGAATGTTAATATTTTGGTTTGGTTGATCAATTGGTATGGTTATTTAGTCTGCTTGCTGGAATAAGGAAGTTGGGTCAAATGCGATTTAGGCCGGCTCAGCTTACTGGATTTAAATATTATTGGAAATTTAATCAGCCTACTAAAATAGTGAAAGTGGATCGAATGCGAGATTTTGCTGCTCGGTTTCCTAAACAGTGTCAATATGTGTTTGTAGTTGATCTGCTTGCTTGAATAAGGAGGTCAGATCAAACCCATCTTGGAGAGTTTCTGCTTTCTATATGTCTTTATTATGTACAGAGGTATCAAGTTTGTCTGCTTACTGGAATAATGAAGTTGGATCAAAGTCAGTGTTCATTGGTGTGGTGAAAAGTCAGTTACAGTTATTTTATATATTACTTCTTAATAATAATATTACCGTAATTTAACAAAATGAAAATGAATATTGAATGAGTTCAATAAATAAATTGGTTTGTAATTTAAAGAATAAATTATCACATTTGATATTTATCAAAGTAGATGTGCCGTCATAGTATAGCGGTAGTACAACCGGTTGTGGTCCGGTTAATCTGAGTTCGACTCTCGGTGTCGGCATATTTTTTATATAATGTGCAATGCACTAAATTTTTATAATAATCATACTAATGTGAGATAATATGATGTTATATTTATTCATTTCTTATAATATCTATTAATTCAAATATTGTAGCTAAAAGTTTATAACTCCTGGCTATCTAATAGACTTTTAAAGTGTAATCGAATTTTGTATTTTCTTTATCCAATTACAAAACGATTCTTTACAGATCATAAATTTGATTGAATCTATGATTGATTGATAAAAAATTTTGAATATATCATATTTCTTTGTCTGGGACAGTCACATTTCCACTGCATTATACAATGAAGATCTTCATCCTAGACGACATCCTACTGATGATGAAGTACATCCACGAGAACGACCCGGCCATCAAGTTCAGGCTGGAGGTGTTCCTGTACCCCTGCCTCTACGCCATCGTCTTCCACCGCATCGCCCACTTGTTGTACGTGCTGAACGTCCCGATCGTTCCCAGGCTCATCTCCCAGGTCTCCCGGTTCCTCACCGGCATCGAGATCCACCCGGGCGCCCAGATAGGCCAGTGCCTCTTCATCGACCACGGCATGGGCGTCGTGATCGGCCAGACCGCCATCATCGGCGACTACTGCCTGCTGTACCAGGGCGTCACTCTGGGCGGCACGGGCAACGAGGTGGGCAAGCGCCACCCGACCCTGGGGAACAACGTGGTGGTGGGCTCTGGGGCGAAAGTCCTCGGAAACATCCAGCTCGGAGACAACGTGAAAGTGGGCGCCGGTTCAGTCGTATTAAAATCAATACCTGCTGATTGCACGGTGGTGGGCGTTCCGGCCAAAATCGTTAAACAGAAGGAAAATAACTACAAAGAAGAAAAACAGTAAGTTTACAATAATCAAAGACTTCATCATGAGAAAATACCTGACATTATGGAAATAATGTCTAAGTAGATTTAAATGATGATGAACTAGCTAGAATTGATGGGCGTAGATATGTCTCAAACTAGAGAGTGCTCTATAACAGTTTCCGATGATAATTTGTAAATTAAATAATGATCCATTTTCAATGATCCGTTCTTAATTATATTTTAATTATTAAATTGATAAATGAATTAATTCTTTATGTAGTCAAACGAGCGTTATTCTAAAAGTATTATTAATTATTCTTTTCTCAAAGTGACTTTGTTTATGAATAAATGAAATGTTCAGCGATAGAATATCAAACTAACTAATTAAAAATTAAACACTGTATCTCAGTATTTGAACTTTTTGGTGACTTCTTGAACGATTTTCTGAATGTCCTCCCCTTTCTCTCCATTCAAAACGCGTTTTACCGCTTCACACACTAGCATTACTTCCGCTTCACCCACTCCGAAACTGGCCATGCACGCCCAGCCCATTCTGACCCCGTGCTTCCCGTTCACCATGTGCACCCCGTTCACGTATATTCCCTCCGCTCCCAAAAGCTCTTCCGCTCCAATAATCGTTTCGACGAGGATCATGTGCGAGTCGGTTCCGCCCGTTTGGACGTTGAACCCGTTTTTAACGAACCACTCCCCAGAAAGCTTCGAAAACTAAATCGTTTTCGCACAATAAGATTTGAACGAATCCTATTACGCTTCGAATGCGGCCTGAGCAACAGAAGCAACAGTGGCCATGTGAGGACCAGCCTAAACGCCCGGAAAGACACCCGAATGGCACTTCGTTTTGGAGAAGATCACACCACCACGAGGACCACGGAGAGTTTTATGAGTAGTGGTCGTAACTGAATCAGCCCAAGTAAATGGAGAAGACATTAACTTTGCAGCCACGAGGCCGGCAATGTGCGCCATGTCCACGTGGAAATGGCAGTTAGATTCTGTGCAAAGCTGTTTCAACGTTTTGTAGTCGATGTCGCGCGGATAACAGGAAAAACCGGCTATTAAGACGTCCGGCTTCTCCTCAGATAAACGCTGCTTAATGTGATCATAATCCAATAAAGCATTACTGCCCAAATAATACTGGGACACCTTGAATAACTTTGAAATTAATGAACCGGCGTCGCCATGGCTCATATGACCACCGTGGTCGTGGGTTAGCATCATGACCTTGCTCTGTAATGGAAACAGAGCGGTTAACAACTCAAGATTGGCCGGAGCGCCAGATAATGGCTGCACGTTGATTATCCACTCGTCGGATAAGTTGTACAACTCTTTCAATCTCTGCATTGCTAATAACTCGATTTTGTCAATAATGTCAACGCCAGGATAACATCTATCACCTGGCTCACCTTCAGCATATTTGTTAGATAAGCAGGACGATAACGGTCTTAAAGTGGTTTCAGTAGCGAAGTTCTCCGAGGCAATCAAGTTGATCGTTGACACCTGCTTTTGGCGTTCGGCGTCGAGAAGTTGTTGAAGAACAGGATCCATCTTGGTATGGAAAATATAGATTATCGACAATGGCAGGTATCTGACGCATATGTTCTGAAACTATAAATTTTGTTGAGTGAGTCATTATAAGACAAAACCCCAGAAAAACTTGTTAACCACTTGACTCGACGGCCGTTTTATTGTAATATCTTCAAGATTCTGTTACATTATTAGCGTTTAATATTAAATATGTACAAAGTGTATAATATAGATAAAACATTTAAATATTAAAGTAAGAATATAGGATTGAGATAATTTTTCAATTACTTGGCTCACCGCAACATAGTACCACGATGATTCCTTGAACTGAACAGTGTTAGCATTAACTGGCAGCGTCAGTCACAAAATACCTAGCCGTTTAAAATGCATTATTGATTCAATTTTGTCTGAGGAGTGGAATTGCTTGTAGAAACACAGCGTCTTTATACACACGTACAGACGTAAATATAGTTTTGGAGTGTTGAGGATGACAAACATTTTATAGCAAGTCCGCCGCTGGTGAAATAAACATATTCTTTCGATGAGTGATTAATAAATATTGTAGTAATCAAACCACTGTGCCAGCTAAAATATTTTGCATGTCACTACTCGAAATATTGGTGATTATTGATTTGTCACTAATATCATAATTTGATAACAACCAAAACATAGGGTAAATGAAATATAATTCACTAGAAGATGTCAACGAAGTCGAAGACCACGACGGAGTTGTGCTCCTCGCTGGAGTTATTCTGATTCGAAATACTGCCGTTCGAAGCTCTCTTGCAAATGGTGTTCACGACCACACGGAGCTCGTGTTTTCCGAAGTTCTTTTCTGGGTGGCGCTTTGTGAACTCGGAGATGACCTCTTGTTAGTCTTGAAGTTGGGAAGCGAGGCGCTTGATCTCGTCTCTGTAGCTGGAAACTGGCTCGTAGAACTTGGAGGACCAGGTGTTGTGGAAGTACTCGCGGCAGCTCTTGGAATCCATCTGGCTGTAGGCGCCGACTTTTTTCCACATGCCGTAGCGCTGCTTGCTGTTGAGCGTGCAGAGGAAGTGGTAGCAGTGGCTGAGCTGCTGGAACCTGGTCTGGTGTTCGTCCCAGATGTACTGCTGGATGGCGTTCGAGAACTGTAAATCTTTGGCTGCATTCATATTGGAGGTGGAGCGAATTGGATCTGTGTCAGAAATACAGCGAACAAGAGGGTATTTTCAAATCAAATTTTACTAGCTGTCATGTCATTGTATTTTTATATTATAGGTTTCCATTTTCAAAACACAGACGAAATGTTATTAAACTTTGTGAAAGTGGTCATGATCTTTGACTCTAATTTTGACTGGTTGTAATTTTGAATTTTCTAAATTTGAAATAGTACGTTATGTTTGTACACAGTCTTAGAGGATTGAAAGCGATAAGAAGAATTACAATTTCCTATCTATGACTATCTTTGACTTCTAGTTTGGAATTTCAGTCAAATATCAAAGAAAATATTTTCGCCAAACTAGATGTCTATTTACCAACCTGTAAAGTTATAATGTTAATCTCGCGATATTGCAGCTGTGTAATTTATTAAAGATTAAATATAACACAAATGAATTGAAAACTATATGCAAATACTTATGAATATACAAATATATTTAGCTGGTTAAATACTAAATACACTGCTTTTATTATTCAGAAGATTACGGGGCATTCTGGACTAAAATCATTTGTTTTCATTATTATAATTTGTAATGTGTGACACTTACCTACTGAACTACTAACCTGGCAATGGAAGATCTAGTTGAACAAAAGTGCGTTCTACTGTAACAGGAAGAATGTATATAAAGAATAATAACATCGCTACAACGCGACTACAAAAAGGTAAAGTACTTGCAAGTAAAACTTTCTAAAAGGTCCAGAAGCAACTGAGATAGAATATAGAATATTATAATAACAGATACAATATAATACTTCACATTTTTAGCATCAAATGCTATAGTCATAATAATCATCGTTAGATATCTACGATAAGTTAGAATACTCGTTTGTTAAAACACTATTGCCTAACTGATCAATCTTGTGTTATAATGCTTTTATTTATTTAAACATTATTTCCATTAAATCTGGGATTCTTTCGTGGTGAAGTCTCTGACTGTTGTAAATATCATTACCCCCTTATTCGTTTTAATTATTTTCCTTCTGTTTTACGATTTTGGCCGGAACGCCCACCACCGTGCAGTCAGCTGGAATTGATTTTAATACGACTGAACCGGCACCAACCTTCACGTTGTCTCCGAGCTGGATGTTTCCGAGAACTTTCGCCCCAGAGCCCACCACCACGTTGTTCCCCAGGGTCGGGTGGCGCTTGCCCACCTCGTTGCCCGTGCCGCCCAGAGTGACGCCCTGGTACAGCAGGCAGTAGTCGCCGATGATGGCGGTCTGGCCGATCACGACGCCCATGCCGTGGTCGATGAAGAGGCACTGACCTATCTGGGCGCCCGGGTGGATCTCGATGCCTGTGAGGAACCTGGAGACCTGGGAGATGAGCCTTGGAACGATCGGGACGTTCAGCACGTACAACAAGTGGGCGATGCGGTGGAAGACGATGGCGTAGAGGCAGGGGTACAGGAACACCTCCAGCCTGAACTTGATGGCCGGGTCGTTCTCGTGGATGTACTTCATCATCTGCAGGATGTCGTCTAGGATGAAGATCTTCATTGTTTAATGCAGTGGAAAAATCTACAATAATACTATAATTTTCTAAATTATAACATGTTTTAATTAGAATTCGATCAACTTTTTATTCGATCAACTCATATCAACTCTTTTATACTTTATAGATTTCGTTTTACAACTAACTAGCGTATAAATATCAGTGATTCAAAATGATGTCAAATGTGTCCCAACTACTGAGACGTTCCAAAAATTAATCAAAAATTAAGTAAACTGAGACTTTCAACTAAAAGTAACAAGTGGTTTCAGTGGCGAAGTTCTCCGAGGCAATCAAGTTGATCGTTGACACCTGCTTTTGGTGTTCGGCGTCGAGAAGTTGTTGAAGAACAGGATCCATCTTGGTATGGAAAATATAGATTATCGACAATGGCAGGTATCTGACGCATATGTTCTGAAACTATAAATTTTGTTGAGTGTGTCATTATAAGACAAAAACCTAGAAAAACTTGTTAACCACTTGACTCGATGGCCGTTTTATTGTAATATCTTCAAGATTCTGTTACATTATTAGCGTTTAATATTAAATATGTACAAAGTGTATAATATAGATAAAACATTTAAATATTAAAGTAAGAATATAGGATTGAGATAATTTTTCAATTACTTGGCTCACCGCAACATAGTACCACGATGATTCCTTGAACTGAACAGTGTTAGCATTAACTGGCAGCGTCAGTCACAAAATACCTAGCCGTTTAAAATGCATTATTGATTCAATTTTGTCTGAGGAGTGGAATTGCTTGTAGAAACACAGCGTCTTTATACACACGTACAGACGTAAATATAGTTTTGGAGTGTTGAGGATGACAAACATTTTATAGCAAGTCCGCCGCTGGTGAAATAAACATATTCTTTCGATGAGTGATTAATAAATATTGTAGTAATCAAACCACTGTGCCAGCTAAAATATTTTGCATGTCACTACTCGAAATATTGGTGATTATTGAATTGTCGGTGATATCAGAGTTTAGATAACAACCAAAACATAGGATAAATGAAATATAATTCACTAGAAGATGTCAACGAAGTCGAAGACCACGACGGAGTTGTGCTCCTCGCTGGAGTTATTCTGATTCGAAATACTGCCGTTCGAAGCTCTCTTGCAAATGGTGTTCACGACCACACGGAGCTCGTGTTTTCCGAAGTTCTTTTCTGGGTGGCGCTTTGTGAACTCGGAGATGACCTCTTGTTAGTCTTGAAGTTGGGAAGCGAGGCGCTTGATCTCGTCTCTGTAGCTGGAAACTGGCTCGTAGAACTTGGAGGACCAGGTGTTGTGGAAGTACTCGCGGCAGCTCTTGGAGTCCATCTGGCTGTAGGCGCCGACTTTTTTCCACATGCCGTAGCGCTGCTTGCTGTTGAGCGTGCAGAGGAAGTGGTAGCAGTGGCTGAGCTGCTGGAACCTGGTCTGGTGTTCGTCCCAGATGTACTGCTGGATGGCGTTCGAGAACTGTAAATCTTTGGCTGCATTCATATTGGAGGTGGAGCGAATTGGATCTGTGTCAGAAATACAGCGAACAAGAGGGTATTTTCAAATCAAATTTTACTAGCTGTCATGTCATTGTATTTTTGTATTATAGGTTTCCATTTTCATAACACAGACGAAATGTTATTAAACTTTGTGAAAGTGGTCATGATCTTTGACTCTAATTTTGACTGGTTGTAATTTTGAATTTTCTAAATTTGAAATAGTACGTTATGTTTGTACACAGTCTTAGAGGATTGAAAGCGATAAGAAGAATTACAATTTCCTATCTATGACTATCTTTGACTTCTAGTTTGGAATTTCAGTCAAATATCAAAGAAAATATTTTGTCTCAAGTGGCTTTGTTATTTTGTTGCTGCACAAAAATATCATTAATCTCACGATATCACAGCTGTGTAATTTATCAAAGATGAAAATAGAACAAATATAATCTTTAGAACTGTTTCAAATTGTAACGAATGGCATATGTCAGCAAATTTTGATAGTCAGTTCTAAATACACTGCTGCTTAGTTTTATAAAATAACGTGGTCTGGTCTAAAATCTTAAATTCTTGATAATTTGTAATGTGTGACACTTACCTACTGAACTACTAACCTGGCAATGGAAGATCTAGTTGAACAAAAGTGCGTTCTACTGTAACAGGAAGAATGTATATAAAGAATTATTACATCACTACAACGCGACTACAAAAAGGTAAAGTACTTGCAAGTCAAACTTTCTCAAAGGTCCAGAAGCAACTGAGTTCGATTTGTGTTATTCATTACATCATTGCATCGATTTTAGTTAGACATTGATATGACAACAATTTGTGCTCATTTTGAGTATTTGAGTAACCATATTAACATATTATATTATTTAATACTTCACGTTTTAAGCATCAAATGCTATAATCATAATAATCATCGTTAGATATCTACATTACAACTGTAGTATTAGTTATATTATATATTTCAAATACTTGTTTTCAAATATTCAAAGTTACCCGAATGGCACACGAAATTGTTTATTGACAAATGATAATAAACTGGCTATTGAGTTCACTTTAAATTTAAAAATAATAGAAAAATAATTGAATAGAACAAACAGAACAATCATTTTAGCACATCACTAACTGCGTTTATAATCATGTCTCTCAGATTTTTGAGGTCTTCGGTGGTTGCTCCGTTTTTGAGGAACCCGGCGAAAATTTCGTATGGCTCGCTCAGGTTCAGTTCGTGCATGATATTTTTGTTTATATTCTACCAGATGCTGGCACTTTTTCTCTGTTATGGTTAAAACATAGCTTCTAATTCATCTAAAGTTAGAGTTTAGTACGCTGACTACGGTTGCAATTCAAATTAATGCTGAATTATTTGTGCCTGCTGTGTTTCAGATATATTTAAAGCTAAAGCCGTTTCTGAAAGTACCTATTGGTAGTCAAATATTCGATCTGGGTTCATTATCAATTACTAAACTAACGCTGTAAACGCAGCTACTTACAAATCACGTTGAAATGCCTGTTGAGTCATTGAAGTGGATTTTCATTAATTCAATAATTAATGCAATTATATTAAATACCAATTAAATGAATAGATTTTAATTCTCTGTTCAAATTTCTATCCTTTAAAACTTATTAAATCATTTCCAGCTAAATATTGTGTGAATAATCTATATGTCATCTTATCAGTGATCATTAAGAATATAATATAGTATCACTGAAAAACTGCTTCAAGCAATAAAATAAAAATTTGACTCTACCGCGACTTGAACGCGGGACCGCTTGTACGTCAAACAAACGTGCTAACCAACTACACCATAGAGTCTTGACAACTATTATGTGATTATTATCAAATATACAATCTATACACCTATCATCAAGCAGATCAACACTACTCACACTATATCCAATATTTCTCAAACAAAGTTCTATTCAACAAGTGAGTAAATAAATTTGAAAGCAAATCCTCACTTCACAAATGTTTATCCCGAAGTAACAAATCCAGTCCAACAAACTCGTTTTCAACGCATTGTCCTAAAATGCACTAAAATGCGACTTACTCGTAAAAGAGATGTTCTGCCAAAACGACGAGAACGCGTTTTAAACATTTAAAAACAGAGTTCTGAATTAAAACGAATCCGACGTTCAAATCTTCACCGAATTTTTGCAAAAAGAAGTTTAAAATGAAACAAAGAAAGGACCAAGCCGCACAAAGCAAATGGTTGAATTTCTAAACAAAATGGACTTCAAAGCTACTGAAATGCTCGACTTCTGCTGCGGAGACGGCACTACCACACTTGATGAAGCAAAAGCACTCAATATCGAACAGACTACAACCGGAATCGACCAACTTGAATAAAAACTGCCATTCAAGTACATCAAAGCGGACCTCAACACTGCACAGGAGCTGGACGTACAGCCACACTCGCTTGTTACCATCAAAGGCGCATTCCACCACGTAAACAACAAAGAAAACGCACTCAGACTCATGAAAAAATACCTTCAAAAGAATGGACTGATCCTTTTCTACGATTTTTTACTTGAAGATGAAGCCGATGTCATCAACGCAGATTTATTCCACGCAAAAAACTTTGTCATGTAAAAATGGCCCGGATAAATCACACCCGAAGAATTCACCAAAAACTTCTTCACAGAGTATGTCAGTAGAGAACTACTTGAATAAATGCTGAATAAACAAGGACTCGCTATTGTATAAGTACAAAAAGTTAACACACTCAATATGCATTGGATCGCAATTAAAGAATTGTGAAATCGTTATCAAAAAATATAATTTTTCACTTATATACTATAATGTATACCTTCATAAAATATTTATTTTTGAAAAAAACACTAATATACTAATATGGATACAAAGATATTATTATGGATACAACAACGACTTTATCCTTTTCAGTTATATGCATTCAGTTATATACAACAAAATATGTTCAATATACTATAGATATCCATACGAGCAGATATCCACTACACGAAGATAAAATAGAATTTAGAATAAAATAAGATAATAAATTTTAATACTAGAGCATACGCAGAATTCCAAAAGTATGTGCATATGAAATGACTATGCGCATATATTTTAAATCTGATGTAAAAAATATATGCGAAGATAAAATCGTCTGTGCATCCACTCCGATATCCGCATATAATTGAGATCTGCATATACGAGCCAGAATAAGTTTTGGCTGATATAAAATGATTATTATGACTTTTATATATAAAAAATTAATATACCAATAAATTATTAATATACACTTTATATAAATGAGAAAACCGTTGACTAGCTTAAACAGATGATATTATATCCAGTTTCCAAACAAAACATCGTCAAACGTTTGATTCAATACATAAATAATAGTTTTCTATAAAATAAGGTATTTTCAGAGCATATGCTTGTTTTTCATAATAATTATGAGCTCCATTTTGAAATTGCTTTGCTTTGAGATTGTTAAAGTGAATAATTAATCTTTTAATTAATTGAATGTATTCACAATAACAACATTTAACCTATGTTGATATAGATGTTAAATTAGAGCGCAAATTCTAAATATAGAGTACTAATTGAATTAATACCATATAACATATCTATAAGTCGATTTATGTATAAATATTGAATATTTATTGAATATATTCACTCCAAACATGAAACCTAAATTTTTAACGTTTAAATCTTGATAGAAACTGTCTCATCAATTCATTTAAAATAGTGCTCAATACATACAATTTAACAAAATTAAATATAAATCAAGTTAATATTTATGTAGTTGTATTTCTAAAATTATTTTTTGTATAAATACTTTATAAATTTGTAATATAAAATAATTCGTCGTATTTTAGGTGGTCACTTACTTTTAATGAAGATTTACGTTAAATCAGTAGAATTCCTCATGATATAGTAGTCAATGGAATAAAATGAACTAAATCACACATGTCTATTTAAGACGTTGAATGTTAAAGAAAACTGCGAATTATGGGACAAAAATGAAATATAATAAATATTTTAATACCATATATTTTTATTCTTATTTCAGTTATGAATTCAGTCCATTTATAGGATAGGAGTGGGAAAATATATATTTATGTAAGATTTATAGTAATATGCACATACGTAAAGATATGCAGAACTTTTTTATATGCACATGTTTTTCGTGGTGTGCATATAATTTTTATACGCATATAAATTAAATGCGCAGATATTTCAAATCTGCGTATGCTCTACTATATTTTGTACTATTAAATATTAAAAATATAAGAAATTATTTTTTGATAATAGTAGACCACTTCAATTTATGTTTAGTTGTTGTAAAGGAGAAGAAGTTCACAGACTATTAGATAATACATATATATTACAAGACTATATGAAGTCGTAAATAGATATTAACCCAAATGTAAATCAGTATTATATCAATCAATTTTATGAAAGGGATTCTAATTAGACTGGCTATCTGTCGGCGCAATAGATTTCAGAAATAATCAGAGTTGCGAATGTCTCTGAACGCTCTATTCGGATATTTTAAAAACTGTACCCAAATAGATAAGAGTTCGATTTGCAAACATATCTGTAGTTTATATACTTTTTCAACAACGCGTTGTCAATATATCAAAGCATCACAAGTGATCATATCTTAAGCAACTCTGTTAAATAACAATAAATTAATTTGACGATATTTAAAGGACTGCAAATGAGTTAGCTAGAAATATAATCCGACTTACTATATCACGTCTAACATTAATTAGGGCCGCAATCAAAAACCTTGTGCTTTGACGTATTCCTTTCAATATCTGGACTTGTGTTATTGTGTATGAAACGTACAGGTATCGATTCGAAGTATTTGTAGTTACATGATTCTAGAGTTTATGAAGTAGTTAACAACATATGAAATTTTTTAATATTAAACATTAATATATATAAAAAACAAAATGTAATAATGAGTAAAATAATAATATTATAATGAAGAACATTCAAATATAAAATTATAGATTTTATCAAACTATAATATCAACAGAATATCACTTTGTGCTATTTGTCACAACAACTGTGGTAGTTTTAGTAGATGTAGATGTTTTAGATTGGGAACCTGATGAGCCACCGCGTGTGCAAACGCCAATGATGTCCAACACCAACAATATTATACCAATGACCAGCATAGTCAAAGAGGCGATGTTCTAAATAACCCATGACCACTCATTCCAACAATAATCGTGGAAGCAGGGGAAGAAGAAGCAAGCTAGAACGATCATGAACGAAGAACCCCAAATTGGTTGCAACATGAACTTAAAGTTCTCTTAAATGGTTGGAATCCAGTTGAACGGTGCACATCCTTAAAATATACAGGCAATAACGAGGAAGAGCATTCTGAAGAAACTGTCAACTGAAAATGACCCGTAAACGCACCAGTGAATGAAGGCGATAAGTGCCAGAACAAAGCTCACGATCAGTACAATGTAGTTCACTACTATGTGGTTTGCCATCTATATGAAGTGGGTGAGATTATAACTATTTTGGTCATATGTGCGATATGAAGTAAATCGTTATTTATAATTGTAATGCTGTATGTTGTAATGGTTTATGTTATGTTTTTTAGGATTATGTAATGTAAAGTGTAAATTATATTATGTACTCTTACGATATTATGTTCAAATATTAACACAGTTAAATTGCACAAGTTTTGAATGTTGTTTAATTTTTAGATTAAGGAATGATAAAATAACTCGGATCGTCATCAACAATAAGTCTATATTATAATTAGCATTCAATCTTCATCTCATAAATAATGAACATAATTATTATACCTGTATTGTTGGTTGCTTTGGCTGTTGTTACGTATGTGTACCTAAAACCGTTCTCTTATAGTTTCCTGTTCGGAAGATAGGAGATAGCAAAACTAATATTTAACATATTACATTAACAACAAATGAGTTGTGAAATAATATCACATATACAGTACATGCATGTATTATGGATATTTTATCATATTTAAACACAATGAACGGATACACAATTATGTGACATTATCCTATTCAGTTATATGATTAAATGTGAATAATTTATATTATTATAACATATTCATATACATACCTTTTTCAGTATCTTTCAAATTAATGAATATAAATAAAAATAATATTTTAAGTTAATTAAATGCTTAATACGCATATAGAATGATGTATATATAATTTTATTCCACTTCAATATATGTTTGGTTGTTGCTAGAATGAATAAGTTCAAAGATTGCTGGTTAATACATAAGTATAGTAAGAATATATGAAGTAACAAATTAAAATAAGTTCAAATGTAAATCAGTATTATATCGATCAATTTTATGAAAGAGACTCTAATCAGACTGGCTATCTGTCGGCGCAATAGATTTCAGAAATAATCAGAGTTGCGAATGTCTCTGAACGCTCTATTCGGATATTTTAAAAACTGTACCCAAATAGATAAGAGTTCGATTTGCAAACATATCTGTAGTTTATATACTTTTTCAACAACGCGTTGTCAATATATCAAAGCATCACAAGTGATCATATCTTAAGCAACTCTGTTAAATAACAATAAATTAATTTGACGATATTTAAAGGACTGCAAATGAGTTAGCTAGAAATATAATCCGACTTACTATATCACGTCTTACATTAATTAGGGCCGCAATCAAAAACCTTGTGCTTTGACGTATTCCTTTCAATATCTGGACTTGTGTTATTGTGTATGAAACGTACAGGTATCGATTCGAAGTACTTGCAATCAGATGATTCAAGAGTGTCTGAAGTTGTCAACAATATTATTTGAAATGAGAATATATTAATATATATTGTATTTATTCACTTAGCAGCAACCGCATTATTATGTACGTTGCACATATCAATTGCTTTTACACATCTTGCTGAGCATAAATTATCATCATCGAATCTCAAAACCGCTTTAACCCAGTTTTCTCTGAAGCTGTTAATTCCATACCTCGCGCCTAACAGTGCTCCAGCGACGGCTCCATTTGAATCCGAATCGCCTCCCATCGTAGCTAATTGTTCTAAATTAACTGTATTGTAATTATAGACTTAATGAAGTGCCAAATATAAGCAATCAACTGCATATCCGCCAAAATAACCCGTTCCAACTGGTGGTCCAAATTTTTTCCAGTTTCTTGGTTCCTTAGCGTTCATGAGATCAATCATAATTTGAGACATTTCAACTTTCAGTTCTTTAAGGATTTCGTAAAACTAATCGAATGTTACGAATCCGCTCTCGTCAAGATTCTTCTGATAAATGAAGCAGTGGCCCATGTATGCGTGAATGGCGCAACACAAAGCTGAATCAAACCCTTGATGAGTTACTAGTGACTGATCAATTGCAACTTGAACGCATTTAACCACGTTGTCAAAGTAGAAGCACGCGCTGTTTCTCATAAGAGCTCCGTTTCCGCATGAATTCTTGTTGCCTGTTTTAGTTTTAAGTTCCGAGGTCTCCGTTCTCTCCAGTTTAAGGGTTTTAAATTCCTGTAAAGATTCACCAACAGTGCGACCAAGGCCGAATGCGCGCTACTCGGTACCTAAAAGCTTCTTGCTCAATTTTGAGAGAGATTTTGAATACGGGATGCAGTAACCGTGCTCATACCAGTCCTGAATAGAAAACATAAGCTGAGAGCCGAAGAAACCATTGTAGTAAGTCAACACCTCAAGAAGGGCCATCATTTAAGCCGCGTCGTCAGTCCACTAACCAGCTATGCAACCAAATCTCATATTGAAGTTTGAGCAGTACTTCGACGTGTTTTTAATCGGGTTTGATTTAAAAGTAGCTTCCAACTCTCTCTCCGACGCTGGAAAATTGAACACACAGTTTTTGTCGAGAAGAGATGGCTGGAAATCTAAAAACTCGAATGGTGCACCTAACGCATCTCCAATAAACGTGCCAAAAAACGCTCCGATCACTCGCAATTGCATAGGTGAATAGTCTTATAATGTTCCATTTATCAAATCTTACTTAATTTATTTAGATTACTTCATCAGTTTCTTGTCAATAGCCAAATAAGAATGATGAATTAACTCGAGACCGATGGGCTTGGTTTTAGAACCTTTTTATCTTAGTTCAGCTAGATGCCATTTCATGATTGGGATGTGGATACAAAGATAATGCAATGATATTTATCATAATTTTCTCTTGAGTTTAAATGTGATTTCGAATAAATATCACTAAGACGTTTTGATTCTATCAGTCATTTCCGTCAATAGCGCTTCAACATCTTTTTGTAGTCTAATGATCATGAGCACGTATCTTAGTTCCGCTTCATTGAGTTTGACCAGTGCTTTACTGTTCATAGCTGAGCATTTAAGATCTTTCGTCGGAACATCTGGTATTTTGATATCTGGAGCTTTAAAGAATTCGTCATCTGACATTGGCATAGTTTATGGTGCCATATCTATAATAGTTCCGGTTTTTCGAAACATTTCGTCCGTTTGGTATAATTATTGCATATCGTGTCCAGCTGAGAGCATAAGTATATTCATTGTTTATTTATGTATTTCCTATAACTCTGTGTAACTTAGTGGCTCATTGTTATTAATGGCTACTTCAAGTTTTTTCTGAATTTTTATCAAAACTTAGCTATTCATTAATTTGGAGTGTAATACACAGCACGATGCATTTCTATTACTTATTTACCACACCCCACTTCCGCAAAAAGTAAATGTTAAATAGAGCGATAGCAACTAAATCGGCTCCAAAAATGTTCGCGTCCCTTTACCACGACGAACTTGAAATATTTCAGCAGTAATCATTGGTAATGCAGGACTTGATGGATGACCGCACTTCCCGCTTCTCGTAAACCTATAATAAAACACGTTCATAAAATAACGTTTTGCGCACAGAATCTTTAAACAGGTGCAGGTTCACGAACGCTACCGAGTACCGCCGTCACAGGAGTGAGCGCGCCGTATCAACAGCAACCAACAAAATGAATTATTCCACTTTCAAGTAAACTAAGCTTGCTGACAAGCTGAATGAGGCTGCTTGGGAGCACACGTACACTAAAATTGAGATGGAGAAGCAGCCCGAGCACGTTGCAATGCAGCTGAGGAACAAGCTCAAGGATTAGGAGCTCTTAACTGAGGAGGCTTAAACGCTAAATCAGAATTACAGAACCATCCTTGCTAGGTTTTAAACAGCTGCAGAATAGGAACGGGATATTAACGTTGAGAAGCTTAAAATCAAAGTTTTGGCAGAGGATCAGAAAAAGCAAACTGAAGCGAGCTAACAAATTAAAGCAGCTTATTTGAAAACGAGCGCTGAATTCCAAGCTCTGTATGAGCAGCTTGAGAACCAGAAGGACCAGCACCACGCACTATTACTCTAAAAGAGGGCCGAGCGCAAGCTCCTACACAACATGCCCCTTGAGAGGCCTCGCACACCAATTATCAAGGAGTATAATCCGCCAAAAATGGCCGAGATGAAGAACTTCAACATTCAATCTATTTTCAGCAGGCACCAAATAAAACCCGAAATGTTCTTCCAAACGGTGAGAAAGAGATTCGACCTTAACCCGAACGACCTTAAACTCCGACTTAAGTAGTGTGAAGATTAAGTTCAAGCTTACAAGCAGGAACTAATCGAGCTCAGGATCCCGCGCATTAAAACGGCCATCGTGAACGACAGCGTGCTAACGGAACTTAAAGCGCTATTGGACCTTAAAAAGAGCACCTTAAGTTCCCTTAAGGTCCAAATCACAACAATTCAAAACTAACTCGCCGTTCTGTGCGATAAACTGAGCATCTTCAAACCACTCAAAGAGCACCACGTCGTCCAGGACGACCAACAACTGCAAAAACTACTCAACAACGAACCGGGATCCCTAGAAAACACTCTCAATATTCACGTTCCCGCATCAATTGAAGCACTCACCGAGTGCGTTATTGCACGCGCACACTCAATTAGTGATCTAATCCAAGAAATATCGTTCATCCCCCTCAAAAATTTAACCATGCAGCCAAGCCAATACTTACAAAAACTTGAGTCAAAAAGCTCCATCATGCTGCCCGCCATGCAAGTGGAAGACGATCTACAACTTGACGACGGACAAACATTCAACAACGAATACGCATTCAACGACCTAAACCTGAAAATAGTCCTGCCAACTGGAGACTCGAGACCAACCAGCTCACTCGGAATGCACCTTAGCACCGGACTCAAAGAACGAAGAGAAATGAAAAGATCTAGCCAAAACGTAGTGCAAAAATGCAAGAAAAAAGAATGGTGAATTAAATAATAGTGATGATTTAATAGTAAATAATATTATAATAATCATTTCCCTATACTCTCAGCAACAAGATTTAGGCTTCTTCTATTTATCTACCTCAGCAATCGAGAACACATCAGTTCTTGTCTCAAGGTAGGTTTTACTTCTCCTACACTTAACAATCTCTTTTATTAAGTCTCCAATAAACTCTCCAGTTCGACAACTGATTTCACAATATGTCATATTATTATCTTACGCGTAGCTGATACACTCGTCCTTTGATACTTCGCGAATATTATCTAAATCCGCTTTGTTACCAACTAATAATTTCTGGGAATCTGCAGAGTTTTTATTTACTATTTCATTCCAGTATGTTGTTATGCTTTCATAGGTCTACTTTTTAGAAACATCGAACATTAATAATACCAAATCAGCAGATTTAATACTTGATGGGGCTAAAGCTCTGAATCTTTCTTAACCTGCAGTATCGTACATTATTATTTATACAGACTCATTAGCGTCAGTCTTAATTGTGCATTAGTAAATATCCATACCTATTGTAGATACTTCAGATTGGTGGAATTAATTTTTACTCATTCTTCTAACAAATGATGTTTTACCAACTGCGGAATCGCCTATTAAAGCGGTCTTAATAGTAAAATCTATTTCACCATTATCAACTTCAGTTGTACTCATGCGGGAAGTGGCAATTGAATTTTTATTTATTAATCATATTATATTATACTGTAATTGCATTCTAATAATAGAAGCTAAAACAGGATAACAATTACAATATATGAATTTATAAGAATCATAAATATTATATCAACAGAATATCACTTTGTGCTACTTGTCACAACAACTGTGGTAGTTTTAGTAGATGTTGATGTTTTAGATTGGGAGCCTGATGAGCCACCGCGTGTGCAAACGCCAATGATATCTAGTACCAACAATATTATACCAATGACCAGCATAGTCAAAGAGGCGATGTTCTAAATAACCCATGACCATTCATTCCAGCAATAATCGTGGAAGCAGGGGAAGAAGAAGCAGGCGAGAACGATCATGAACGAAGAACCCCAAATTGGTTGCAACATGAACTTGAAGTTCTCTTAAATGGTCGGAATCCAGTTGAACGGAGCACATCCTTAAAATATACAGGCAATAACGAGGAAGAGCATTCTGAAGAAACTGTCAACTGAAAATGACCCGTAAACGCACCAGTGAATGAAGGCGATGAGAGCCAGAATTAAGCTCACGATCAATACTATGTAGTTCACAACAATGTGGTTTGCCATCTATATGGAGTGGGTGAGATTATAACTATTTTGGTCATATGTGCGATGTGAACAGTTAATCGTTATTTAACTATTGTTATGTTGGTTTATGTTGTGTGACTTTGTAATGTAAAGTTTATTTAGATTAATACATTTTGTAATAAAATGACTCACTTAACTGTAACCTTATCAACATCACTATGGCTCAATTTAATCATTCCATCTTCATATCATAAATAATGATAATCCAAACTTAGTTACACAATAACGTTACTGCAAACTAATCTCAATATCATACCTCATCTTCTAGGTTTGTCTCTGAATAGCCTCCTCAGACATCCAGGTCGGCACTAGAACTAACATTATTGACCTCAGAAGTTATCTTTGTAACTATTATCTGTAACTATATAATCTTTGGGATGGTTGGTATGAATCTTGGGACTAGCCTGTTAGAGCAATGCTTAATGTAGTCATAACTCTTTAATCAGTTTCTTCCTGTTCAAGTTCATTCTCTTGAAAGCGAAACATTAAAATATAATAAAATATATTTACTTTAAACTTATAATTTTATCCAAAACACAAAATGATTTATATTTTAAAATAATCACAATGGTTTGATAAAACTACCACTTCATAATATTAATGAAGGTCTTCATTCTAGACGACATCCTACTGATGATGAAGTACATCCACGAGAACGACCCGGCCATCAAGTTCAGGCTGGAGGTGTTCCTGTACCCCTGCCTCTACGCCATCGTCTTCCACCGCATCGCCCACTTGTTGTACGTGCTGAACGTCCCGATCATTCCCAGGCTCATCTCCCAGGTCTCCCGGTTCCTCACCGGCATCGAGATCCACCCGGGCGCCCAGATAGGCCAGTGCCTCTTCATCGACCACGGCATGGGCGTCGTGATCGGCCAGACCGCCATCATCGGCGACTACTGCCTGCTGTACCAGGGCGTCACTCTGGGCGGCACGGGCAACGAGGTGGGCAAGCGCCACCCGACCCTGGGGAACAACGTGGTGGTGGGCTCTGGGGCGAAAGTCCTCGGAAACATCCAGCTCGGAGACAACGTGAAGGTTGGCGCTGGTTCAGTCGTATTAAAATCAATCCCTGCTGACTGCACGGTAGTGGGCGTTCCGGCCAAAATCGTTAAACAGAAATAAGATAATTAAAGTGTTGGAAAAGATATTTACGACAACCAGAGACTTCGCCACGAAAGAATCCCTGATTTGATGGAAATTATGTCCAAGTAAATTCAAACGATGATGCGTTAGCTAGAAACGATGGGGGTTGACATGCATTAGACAAGAGAGTGTTCCGTAATTTCGGACGACAATTAGTTAGCCAAGTGAAATGTGATTTATCTGAATATTTATGTTATTATAACGAAAACTAATGAATTATAAAATTGATTAAAAAATAATATAAGATTGAGATAATTTTTCAATTACTTGGCTCACCGCAACATAGTACCACGATGATTCCTTGAACTGAACAGTGTTAGCATTAACTGGCAGCGTCAGTCACAAAATACCTAGCCGTTTAAAATGCATTATTGATTCAATTTTGTCTGAGGAGTGGAATTGCTTGTAGAAATACAGCGTCTATATACACAGGTACAGACGTAAATATAGTTTTGGAGTGTTGAGGATGGTGAATGCTATATAATATGTGACCGGCAACGAAATAAACGCATTCCTCAGACTAGAAATTAATAAATGCACCAATGATCAAACCAACATGTCAGATAAAATATTTTATATGTTGCTGCAATAAATAAAGTTGACTATTGAACTCTCACTATTTAAATAAGAAATAATACAGAGTACAAATGAAAGTATAATTCACTAGAAGATGTCAACGAAATCGAAGATCACGACGGAGTTGTGCTCCTCGCTGGAGTTATTCTGATTCGAAATACTGCCGTTTGAGACTCTCTTGCAGATGGTGTTCACGACCACACGGAGCTCGTGTTTTCCGAAGTTCTTTTCAGGGTGACGCTTTATGAACTCGGAGATGACCTCTTGTTAGTCTTGAAGCTGGGACGCGAGGCGCTTGATCTCGTCTCTGTAGCTGGAAACTGGTTCGTAGAACTTGGAGGACCATGTGTTGTGGAAGTACTCGCGGCAGCTCTTGGAGTCCATCTGACTGTAGGCGCCGACTTTTTTCCACATGCCGTAGCGCTGCTTGCTGTTGAGCGTGCAGAGGAAGTGGTAGCAGTGGTTGAGCTGCTGGAACCTGGTCTGGTGTTCGTCCCAGATGTACTGCTGGATGGCGTTCGAGAACTGTTAATCTTTGGCTGCATTCATATTGGAGGTGGAGCGAATTGTATCTGTGTCAGAAATACAGCGAACAAGAGGGCAATTTCAAATCAAATTTTACTAGCTGTCATTTCATTGTATTTTTGTATTATGGGTTTCCATTTTCAAAACACAGACGAAATGTTATTAAACTTTGTGAAAGTGGTCATGATCTTTGACTCTAATTTTGACTGGTTGTAATTTGAATTTTCTAAATTTGAAATAGTACGTTATGTTTGTACACAATCTAAGAGGAATAAAAGCTATAAGAAGAATTACAATTTCCTATCTATGACTATCTTTGACTTCTAGTATGGAATTTCAGTCAAATATCAAAGAAAATATTTTCGCCAAACTAGATGTCTATTTATCAACCTATAAAGTTATAATGTTAACTCTGGTTAAATCTTATTATTCTTATATTTTATCATTGCTCTTTTAATAGTTTTTCTTAAAATACTTCTTCGCACTAGGAGGAATTGGTATAAAAGTACGAAATGCTAGTACCAAAATTTAATGTTAACCAGTTGCTCTAAATATTAAAATTAAAGAAAGTTTAACTATCACAACTAAACTGTCCAAATTTAATGTTATATAAATTTAATATAAAGTTCACGTAATTCAAATGCTGTAGTCCAGATATTCTTCGCGCGGTTCACTCGACTGGGCAGAGCATTCGTTCGTCAAAATCCCTGAGACCAATATATTAACTTTATTATTCAGTTCGTTTATCTATTTTTGCATTTGTTCCATTTCAGTCGATTTTTGAACTTAAAAGTTCATTTTCTCTTTTAGAACGTCCTTTTGCTTAACAATCTTGGCTGGAATTCCAACAACAGTGCAGTCGGCAGGGATTGATTTTAATACAACTGAACCAGCGCCCACTTTCACGTTGTCTCCAAGCTGGATGTTTCCGAGGACCTTGGCCCCAGAGCCCACCACCACGTTGTTCCCCAGGGTCGGGTGGCGCTTGCCCACCTCGTTGCCCGTGCCGCCCAGAGTGACGCCCTGGTACAGCAGGCAGTAGTCGCCGATGATGGCGGTCTGGCCGATCACGACGCCCATGCCGTGGTCGATGAAGAGGCACTGGCCTATCTGGGCGCCCGGGTGGATCTCGATGCCGGTGAGGAACCTGGAGACCTGGGAGATGAGCCTGGGAACGATCGGGACGTTCAGCACGTACAACAAGTGGGCGATGCGGTGGAAGACGATGGCGTAGAGGCAGGGGTACAGGAAGACCTCCAGCCTGAACTTGATGGCCGGGTCGTTCTCGTGGATGTACTTCATCATCAGTAGGATGTCATCTAGAATGAAGACCTTCATTAATATTATGAAGTGGGGAATTATATATCGAACTTTGGTTATTATATAGCCGAATACACTGTTTTTGTTTTGTAGATAAATCTAAACATCTAGCTAGATGACCTCAAAATTTACACTATAAAAACACTTTTCTGTCTGAATTTCATAAGAAACTATTCAATTCATCGAAGCATTACATAATACTAAAGTAAGTCAAAATATTTAAACAAGAAAACACTTTTGACCGATCGATTGATAAATAAAATTTGTCTAAATTTGTGCTTCTATTAATTTTTAGCACTATTATCCTGTTTTAAAATAAATATTGTTGTCCCAGACATATATTCGGTGTATAATTTGTCCCTCACTTGACCTGTGCCTTCAGTTTTTCGTACGCTGAGAACAGCAGGTTGTAAACTTCTATGAATCCTTGTGCCCAGTTTTCTTGGAATCCAACTGGTAGTTTTCCTGTTTATTTTTTGTATTGTCCGACTGCGTTGAGGCATTTGTCGTACGCGTCTTTGTACCCGAACAGGCATTTTTGCACTTCTTTTTTGAACAGGCGTATTCCCGCTTGGTCTCGCGGCACCATTTTCTGCAGCATGGTGGTTGCTGACCCTTTTGTGCTCACGAGCGTGTTTACGAGCGTTTTCAGTTACGGGTCGTCAATTTGCACCTGTTTCTGGTCGAAATCGTCGTTTACGAACTGCTTAAGAGCTTTATATTCCATATATAGTGGTCTGAGTAGTTCCTTGTCCTCCTTTGACGGCTCCTTTCCAAATTGCTTCTCAAATTAAATATTGAAGTCCCTCAGCACATTCTTCAATATCGTTCTGTAATCAGCGAGTAATTGTAGTTCGCGCTCCTTTGTGTATTGAGCTTTTGAGTTCTTGTTCATGACGGAGACCGTTTTCTGCTTCACTTTCCCGTTTTGCGCGTCAATTGGGGGAATGTTCTCCCACTTCCTTTGCAAACGGACCAAACGGGAGCACCTAGTTAACGCAATATTGTCCATCGGATACGTGTCAGTAGCGTTCACGAGCTCAATCGACTGCTGGAACGCGCGATTCCCCCTGAGGTAGGCCTTGATGGTTCCGGCTGCCCAGGACTCGAGCTACTGCTTAGTCAAGGACGAAAGCTGCGAAATCTGTATTTTTGACGGAAAACGAGCACAATCGGCCGGAGAAAGAGTCACACCGGCCTTGGACTTGTCCGAATTCAATTATATGGACTACTGGAGGTGAAGCTGAATTAACGCGTCAATGCGCGCATCCGTTGACACAATGGTCTACGACTTCGGCCTTTAAATTAAGGACATAGTTGGAGCGTTGTACATCTCCAACCCCTGCTAATATGCGTTTTTAATACACTCAGACGTAGATTTCATCATCGAATCAAACTAAGACGACGTAAGAATTTCAAATGCAAGTGTCATTGAAGTGGACTATTTATAACTTTCGGTTAATAAATTGTATTTTGAATGCAATAGGTCAATATTTAACAAATGTTGTTTAGTTGTTTAAACCTTCATAAAGTTCTGTATTTTAATAACTACAATGTATATTACAAATAAAATCAGATCTAATCAAGGGTTATGGTATGTCTTCCGTCTTTAGGAAGGATAATATTACAGGTATTACCCTTTTTAATGTTTGCTTTTAGTTTTTGAGCGGAAATTTTTATCACGAAATAAAACTACGGTAGAGCAGGCACATCATAGCTGATCAAACTCCCTTTGAATTTGAGGTAACCCAATGCACACCTGTACACAATTACACTAATCCACATTTAGAATAATGTAACTCTTTGGAATATTAGAACTGATTCTACATTCAATATTGGACTATTGATAAGTTTAGTAGTTATTTCTGTTATTATTGTTATAATTAGCAGTGAACCATGAATATATAAAAAACTTTACAATTCAGATTTGTGCTAAACATTTGGAGATCGTTTAAAACGTCTGTTCCAAAAAGTCTAGAATATGCATTTATTGAGATACTAAATCAAAACAAAAATAGCCATGTTTGCGAATAACAGTTAAAAAGGAGTTTCAGCTATTACGTAAGTTGGTAGTAATACTAGGTATAAATCATTTAGCTTGAATTATAGTTATTATTATACCAATACTAGATAATATTTATATTCTTTAACCATAATAATTTGTTGTTAAAGTAAATTTTTGATGAATTCTTTAATTTTTATGCGTCTTCGATAGTATATTAATGCAGCTGCGTACATAAATAATAATTGTAACACATCAAGTAGTTCTATTGTTATTAATGAGCAAACAATTGCGAACAGTTAGATTAGCATTGGAGTGGGAATAATTAAGCCTATACATGATGATGCAATTACATATTATAACCGCTAATTTAAACTAAAACATATAATTGTAAAATCACATGTCACTTAAGCCAATCTGTTACTCTTGTTTAGTTAAGTTTTTCTAGTTTATATTTTAGGTCTCCTGAAGTCCAGCATATTTCACAGCATTTGACTGTTAATCTAAATAAGAAGTCTTTGAATTCTTGGTGTCCCATTTCTTTTCCTTGTTACCATTCACTGTCAAGTGTGAGTTATTCAAGGGCTACGAATGATTTTGAAGCTATGTTTATTTTATGCTTTATTACGCCTTCGGTTTCACATGGTAATTTTTAAACTACAAAAACCACAAAAAAAAAAAACCACCAAACAAACCAAAAAAACCAAAAACAAACACCAAACACAACCAAAAAAACACAAACAAACACACAACAAAACCAAAAAAAAAAAAAACCACACAAAAAAACCAAACAAAAAAAACCAAAAAAACAACAACACACACACACAACACCACCAACAAACAAAAAAACCAACACAAACACAACCCAACCACAACAAAACAAAAAAAACCAAAAAAAAACAAAAAAAAAAAACCAAAACACCAAAAAAACAACCACACACCCAACCCCACCAACCACAACAAACAACACAAAACAAAACCCAACCAACACCAAAAAAACCCAAAAAAACAAACACCCACCAAACAAAAAAACACAAAAAACAAACCCCACAAAAAAAAACACAAAACAACATACTATGTAAATGTATATCATGTTTGATTTTATAGTGTCTGTTTTGAAGACGCATTCTGGGTCTTCTTGGAATACGATGACGACGTTGTCATTTCCAATGTGCCTCTTCCTGAGCACTTGTTATGGATCGTCTTTTGTGTATCTCATAAGTGGGCTTACGTGGTACATGGTCCTGTGCTCTCCGCTCTGTTTGTAGTAGCTTGTTTTAGATTCTCTACCCTTTTGATCAAGTCCGCCTAGATATCCTTTAAATTATTCTAATTGAATTTCTTCACCGAGGCATTCTAGGAATTCCTTGAATTACGGGCTCACTACTTAATTGTCAAATATTTCCTCCTCCGTTTTCTGGTCTTTCAGTTAGTTAATGACCCCTATTTTGTGAGTGAACGCGTTTTCTTTTCTGGTAACTTCTAAAGTTTTGAGGAGTTCGAGGAACGACTTTTTGCTTTTAACAATTTCGCATGTGCTAGTTTCAATTGGAATGAACTGTTTTACTTTAACAGGTTTTGGTTTCTGGCCGAAGAAGGACTGAGCGCCAGTGAGCAGGGCAGACGTTGGAATCACACGCGTCTAAAAATTTGAACCACACGTAAAAATTAACTTAATGGCATCTGTCTTATACAAAACCGCAACTATCGTATCATCATTAGATTTAAGACAGTAAACGAAATCAGGCTCTGTGGCCGGATATACTCTGTTTATTAACGCTAAATCGGAACCACTCAGTTTAATTTGTATATGGGGCTAACCAGAGACAAAGTCACACTCTTTCCACAGCTTTGAACACGCCAACATCTGGTTTGGCGATGTGGAAAAACACTCAAATGTTGCAAAAGCACTTATAACATTTATTGTATTGTAGTTTGAATTGTCACCCAATCCCAATTATGATCCACGTCTCGGAATTACTTCAGGCAGAACCCGTTATTAAATCATAAAAGATTCCAAAAGAGAAGGGTAGCATTAGATAGGCCTAGATCACTAAGAATTAAAGTCCTC
Source organism: Hexamita inflata (assembly GCA_963988835.1). Classification (NCBI taxonomy): domain Eukaryota; phylum Fornicata; order Diplomonadida; family Hexamitidae; genus Hexamita; species Hexamita inflata. The sequence continues at coordinate 517,221 of CAXDID010000386.1, read as the reverse complement.
TAATTTTTTCTGACCTCCTAATGACATTTTCATTCGAATTTAAATCGGTATATGAATTCTGTGGGTTTGCTTGTAAACTATTATCGACAACCATTGACTAGTGTAATGCCAGTTACCCATACGATTATATATTTATGGAACAATATTAGCTATCATGTGCTAATGATTTTACAATTGATGAACCAAATAGTCTATTTAGACTGGCCTCACATATGCAAGCTCCAGAGGCATATAAATAATTACCAAGTGACTGCTCAGCTCTACAATAGCATGAAAAGAAATTAGCCTATTCAGTTGGAATGATTTTACTAGAAGTAATTTCATAAAGACCACTAACAATTGTCCCAGAGTAGATGACCAGCTAACAATACTCAAGATATATACACCGTAAAGAGCGATTGGTCAACCTAGCTAAAATTATCGTATAATGTGGCTTTGGAAATGAGGAATTAGTAATTGACCGAAGTCACTCACGTGAATCATAAGCTGTTGAACATGTAGTCAATATCATATTACGTATGACAGAATATAACCCATAAAAAAGAATCACACTATATTAGGCATTGGAATTATTCGAATTATTTTCAATATAATTTAATGTATCATCAGTAAGAAAGGCAAATTTGTCCTGTTAAGATGTCATTTAAAATTTACTTGATGAAGATCCAGAATAAACTGTTACAATCATGAAAAATCTATTATCAACAATTTAATCTGACAGTAATAAACAAAGTCCTTTTAGATATGAAGAAATTGCACTTATTAAAAAACTATTCAACGCTGATAATATTGAAACTGGTGTATAAATAATGCAAACTATGTTAATGAAATCCTATCTTTGTGAAAAAGAACACAAATACTTTGCGTATCTACAACAATTCTTTATGCATTTCTTCTAACAAACTGACAGAGTTTTTGTTGCAGATTAAATCAGTGGATATGTGGACGCTGATTATGTAGATGCAGATGAATACTATTCATCTGAAAATGTATTTTTGTACTTTACTAAGACTGGGTTGTTTTAAAAATTGGAATAGTTCTTGTGATATTGATTAAATTTTTGATTCTTCCTATTTTTAGTTATATTGACAAGTCAAATGAATAAAAAACGTCATGTATTTATTTTAAGAATTGGTACTTCATTTTATTAATTATTAACTATTACATGACATGTAATACATGTGTACACATGAAAATAAATTTCAAATCGAATTACTTTACACACAATAATTAAGATATACAAATACTAGTATCGTTTATAACAATGTAAATCAAATCAGATCATAATTAAGACCAAGTTGCATACATCTCTACCTGCATGCAGCTTCTTATTAACTTAATAACTGTTCCTTCATCTTTAACTCTTGTTCTCTTCTTCTTAATTCAGATTCAGTTGGCTTTGGTTGATATGGGACGTATTACTATTATTATTACATTGGTGGAAGTTGTGGTATTCTGTTAACCTATTCTACAATAGCAATTTATGGGGCAATAACTTATTATTATGGCATAGGTTTAACAAAGTTCAATCTAGTCGAAATACAACTAAGTTATAGTAATTACTTAGTTCCTGGACGCTTCATAGAATCTTTTTGTAGCATGAGGTTGATAACATTCTTGAGATCAGCAGAATATTATGATGGGACTAGAGGTCTAACGCCTCCTGCGACTTTAATTTTCAATGATTCCATACTTGTAGCAACATATGGTGGTTGCAACGCACACATTTCATATAAAATGCATCCTAAACTCCAAATATCGACCTTTTCATTATAAGATTTGTTTTCTAAAAGTTCAGGAGCCATGTAAAGTGGAGTTCCAACATTAGTTCTTGCAATCTAGTTATCTTCTAGTAGTCTACAAAGACCAAAGTCACCAACTTTAATAGTCTTTTAATCGGTTAAGAAAACATTTGCTGGCTTCAAATCTCTGTTAACAAGTTTTTGTTATAATTGAGATGTTGAAGGAGGATTGTGACAATAATCAACTGCAGATAAGATTTAAAGGAAAACTGACCAAACTTATTCTTCATCCATATACTTATGAGCTTGTTTACATTGTTTGATGTACTTAGAAAGATCTCCAGCTCCACAAAATTCCATAACGATATACATAATGCAACGAGCTTTATCTTAATATCTATCGATATATCTGACAATTGATGTATGTTCAAGCTTACGCAAAAGGTTGACTTCAGAAACGAGCAATTCTTTTTCTTTAGCTTTCATTTATCCGTAGCTTATTTCTTTCATAGCATAGTAGGCGTTATCCTTTTTAGATTATACTTTATAAACTTTTCCGAAGGATCCTTCGCCAAGAAGTCCTAGTTGGATGTAATCATCAAACACAGTCATTGAATTTTAGAAACGGGAGTGGGACACCAATTCTGATATCACATAATGTGTATCATATATATTACTATAATGTAGTGTTATAATGTAATGTAATTTTTAATATTTAGAAATAAATGAACTTGAACAGGAAGAAACTGATTAGAGAGTTATGACTTTGCTCCTCGCTACATTAAGCTGCCTCTAACAGGCTAGTCCCAAGATTCATACCAACCATCCCAAAGATAGTTACAAAGATAACTTCTGAGGTCAATAATGTTAGTTTAAGTGTCGAACTAACTTAAGTTGTCTGAGGAGGCTATTCAGAGTGACAATCCAAATGATGATGTATGGTATTGAGATTAGTTTAGTGAGGTAGCATTTTTGTGTTTTAAGTTTGGATTTGTGACATATTTAATGAGATGAAGATTGAATGATTATATTGAGCCTTAGTACTGATGATAAGGTTACAGTTAAGTAAGTCATTTTTATTATTTATTAGATATCATTTTTATTATAAAGCTAAGTCATGAACACAAAAAAGCATCCTAGAAAATGTATAATGTTGAGATTCGTATATATAGTTACGTTTCAGTGTTCTAAGTTTGGATTTGTACAGAAACCATTTATATGAGATGAAATATTAAAATTGAGCCTTTTTACCTCAGAATTTATCTTATCAGCGTTATTCAGTAGAATGTACACGAATTATAAATTGATTAGAGATGTATTTGGATTTGATGGGACAGAATGTGATAAAATATAACGGTATTTGTATTATATTAGTTAAAGTAACCATATATAACTGGGATTTATTATATTATGTATATTTTACTTGAATATTTAGAAAATGTTATAGTATTAAACTTAAAACTATATTAACATATAATGCGGTGTATATAGTTTTCACTTCCAATAATGTATAAAACTAATAAAATTATACTTAATTATTCCCTAATTATGTTCTCAATACTACTAATCGCTGGAATTGTGTTCACAATATTTCCATATAAATATGAATATAAATTATATTATAGCACATAAGATATCAGATTTAACTACTAATATAAAAAGGACTATATACGAATTAATTTAGGATGCGGTATTGCATTAGATATTTTAGGTTTTTCAGGTATTATTATTTCATGTACATTATATCATATTTAAAAGAAAGCCCCTGAAGATTATAAAGACTATGTGAACTTAACTTTTCAAAAGAAATATCTGTCTATAATAATTTAATGCTATTTTATGTTTTCTGCGTTTTTTATTGCTGGCGTTGTTTTGTGTATTCTACCACATAAATATACAGCTTAAAGCTATTATATTTTAGAATAAGTATAACCATATTGGATTAACCACGATAATATAAATAAATCGGTGCAGTTGCATTTAAGTTCAGGTTTATTTTAAGTTGTAGTTGGATTATTTGGAATATTAATTTTAAATAAATATTAATAATCGACTAAATAATAAAATTAATAACCTGAAAGTAACAATATTATTCAGAACAACGAGCATAGCAATAAATAAAAATTAAGAAATGTTTTCAAAATAGAAACTGTTAACAATAAGAAGCAAGAACCAGACAGTATTCGATTGTATGATAATAAATGTTATGAACGCCGTTGTTCTAATATATTTGATAGTGTTGAAATCATAGATAACTTGACAATGACTTAAATAGGTACATCAGAATTAGAGTGAAAATTAAATTGATATTTTCGTTTTATTATGTTCTTACAAAGTTTATTTATTGTTAGTTACTCACAGTCGCCGTTGTTTTGGCCTTCTTGCTATCTCTTACTTTCTTTGTTGCGATGCAACTTAAACGAACAAATTCCAAATTAATTACACTTTGAATAACATTTAAATACTGCTTTGAAGAATAAGCAAGTTAATAAATGCTATGATATGTTGTCTTGAAAATGAAATTGGCGAAGATTACATTCAATCCGTTGAGAACATTTATAGATTTACCAGCAGATATTAAATAACTCATTTGTATATGCAAGACACAATATATTTAATTTAACACAATAAATTGGGTTAGGCTTCGGTGTACCCCTCCGCCTCAATCATTCCTCACTACATTTTAAAATGAACTACAAGACCACAGTATCACATTTCCTCAATTAAAAATTACTTTAACAACCAAAGTTCAGTTAAAAGATATTAAAAGCAACAAATTCATTCCATCCTGAGCCCGACGATACTTTTAGGGGCGTCGAAATCGCTCTTTTTGAAAACAATCGCCTCCTCTCCGACGAAGAATTAAATTCGGGCGGCCAATTCCTTCTTCGAGTAAATTTCAACGAGGACCTCTCCGAATATTTCGAGCTCGACCTCCTTCGGGTGGTTCGATTGCACTTCAAATTGCTTCAAAGTGGTTCTGAAATCGCAGTTTTCCTCGGCGAAAACGGAGTACCTGGCCAGTTTCAGGGCCGTTTTGCAGTCAAAAACGCCCTTCGAGCACAGCACTTTCACGGTCAAATAGTGGTTCAAGTGAGAGTAAACAGTTAATTTCTTAATGCTTTTGGTGATTAATGTTGGTTGTACGGGCTCGAGGGAGTTAACCTGCGCTTTCAGTAGTTTTTAGTACAAAGTGATCACGCGGATCTGAGAGGGGAACTTCACACGGCGCCCGCGCTCCTTCGCGAACAAACCAAGCGCGTCCTCTACCGTAAGCGCCACCCCATTCACATGAGCCAAGTAAAGCAGCAAACAACAAATCATCAGACCAGAACGGCCCTTACCGGCCTTGCAATGCACCACAATCGCCGGATGATTCGGCTAATCAAGAATCCAAGCCGCTTTCTACACGAATTACACCACCAACTCGATTGGCGGCGCGTAATGATCTGGATGCGGGTAATGGAACACCCGATCACCGAACAAACCACTATACCACCTGTTTTCCTCTGAACACAGATTAAAAACGAAGTAATTGCAAGAAAAACGCTCGTTCAAAAAGGATTCCATTTAGTGCGCTGGGTTTCTAAAACAAGACTCAGCTCCAAACACTGGACAACCAGAAGCTATTATCGTAGGAGTGATAAACGACAAATCTAAATCATATTTCTAGTCTATATAACGTTTGCGCTTCCCGGATGTACAGTGACGAAAGCATGACATTTGAAGCGGTATTTGATAATTAGAATTTAGTGATAGCTACAAGAAAAACGTAAAAATCCTTGTGTTATGATAAATAATTGTTGTAAAATAAATAATAAGTTAGAAATGAATATATGTTTTCTGTATGCAATATTCTCTATAAATTAGAAGTTTCAAAGAAGTAAATTTGAAAATAGTATACAGGTTGAACGAACTTTAATATCTTATTATCCACTATTATATAATGTTTTGAATATAATCTAAAGTTTTTTATCAAGACTCTATGGTGTAGTTGGTTAGCACGTTTGTTTGACGTACAAGCGGTCCCGCGTTCAAGTCGCGGTAGAGTCAAATTTTTATTTATGTTCAATTAATAAATTACAAATAAGAAACTATATATTAGTACCAGTTACAAGCTATAAGGTTACTAGTTAAACGAGTCATTTAATAAGTTATTAGTAAGTTATTTTTTAACCAAATAAGTACTTTATATCAATTTATATCACTTACTATATATATTTTGAACTGGACTCACTTTTTCACTCTTGATTCTTCAACGTAGTCGAACATGCGATTTGCATCTAGGTCGTAGTCTCTTTTGAATTTTTGGACCGCTGCTGCTTGTTGTTTAACGTCGCTTCTAACTTGTGGTCTGAGGTCGTACCCTTTCTTGATGCAGTAGTCTTCCAAAAACAGGCACATCTCAGCCTATCTAGCTCTGAACGCGAGATCAACAGCAGTTAATCCCTGCTTATTCTTGTGGCGCAGGTCTTCGTACTTTATTAGCATTTATGTGACCTCCATTCTACCTCCTTGACATGCATACATAAGAGCAGTCATTCCGTGGGCATTTTCCATATTTAAGAGATCCCTGAACACCTTTTTACAGGTGAAAATGTCGCCATAGGCTGCTGCCATCATCAGTTCGGTCGTTTAAGGCGGAAATTCGGCCTGAACAGCAGCTTTCAGCATCGGCTCGATGTCTGGGCTCGGTTTTGAGGTCGGAACCCAGAACTCTGGTAACGGTTTTTAATTTCTCATTGAGTGGAACGGAATATAATTTTGGTCGAGCTAAAAATAATAGTAATGGTAAGAAAATATTTATATTTTTTTAAGACATAAAACAAAAATAGAACAGAAACGTGAATGAAGGACATGAGATATTTGGTTCAAAAAAGGTGATGATTAGATTCACTAGTTTAGAAATACAGCAGAAAAATAATATCACATAACTGCTGTGAAGTTCAAGGAATTCTAATATGTTTAATTGTTAATTGCAATTGTTTAATTATTAGGTTAGCTATCTGGTTGTTCTTACTGGTTAATATATTCTTACTTGGTGTTGTGCATCATAATTGATGCTTGCATTTATAACGCTGTATCAATTTGCATTTATTGCGCGGCTGCATTTGTTCTTTCTTGTACCATTCTTTATTTCTTACGGTATTATCTATAACCAACAATTAAACTTGCAACTACTGTTGCTAATCCGCCAAATAGTGGAGCTAACCACCACAAGCTTCCTTTCGGTTTACAACAATAATCCCAATAACTTTAAACACACCATCCGGAACAAGCACTATAACATTCATTATATGAATTATAATAAGTATCGTTGAAATAGCATGGCATTTTTAATTAATGAAGTGTAAATTGTCATTTATAATGTATAAAATACATATATATTAAATTAATGTACTAACATTTATAGAAATAGATATTAAACATTACAAAAAATCACTTATAAGGGGTAAATCGAAAAACTTAGCTATTAAATATATACATAAAGATACAAATAATAACTCTTTCATTGTATTCCTGCTATTTAAATTGTAGAATTATATAATATACTATTAGGATAAGCATGAACACTGATAGTCATATTTTTCTAGCATTTTCTCAAACAATATACCAGAATAACTATTCCGACTGTTATGCAACATAACATTGAAATTATGATTGCACTTATACAACCAATACCACATAAAGATTAATTATTTGATGTTTCAGTTACCAATTTACAAATTGGCTTATCAATTACTTATATGTATAAATTATTGCAAACCAACTTTCCAGAATCGCAAACAGCGTATTTTGGACACGATTGATACCAAATAGTGGAGCCGTTTTTGTATATAAATGTGAAGCCGCCTGATTATTAACAATCATTTATCGGCTGGGCGTTGAGACAACGAATTATCTCACACTCTGGTTTATCAACAATTTACTAGTATTTGTTGTTGCAGATTAACTTTCCAGAAGTGCAAACCGCGTTGGCGGGACATTACTCGTACCAAACAGTGGAGCCGTTCTTGTACAAAAACGTGAAGCCAGAGGAAAACACACAGTTATCGACTATCTGGGCGTTAGCACAATATTTGGTAGTAAACTGGCACTCAGGCTTGTCGAACACTTATAGATGCTAATTATTGCATTTGAGTACACCAGTATCACAAGCCGCATTGGTAGGACAAGATTGGTACCAGATGGTCGTTCCGTTCTTGTACAGGAAGGTGAAGCCGTTCGTGAACTAACAATTATTTGCCGGTTAGGCGTCGAGGCACATCACGTTGAAGGAGACGTAGATGCTCGCACCTGCGTAGTCTTTGGTGTTCACCAGGATGTTTTGGTTATCAATGGAAACCAACTTGCTGTCGAACTGGTCCGCCTTGAAGTTTTCGCGCTTGGTGACCGTGGTGGAAGCCAGGAGCTAGGTCGGATCCGAAACGGAGAGGTTGATCTTGGAGTTCTCTCTTTTGATGACGAAGCTGACTGGAGCCGTGAAAGTGAACCCTTCTATGGTTTACGTTCCATCGAACAGGTTTCCCATCAGGTAGTAGTTATTGGCGCCAAATTATGGATCAGTGTTGTTGATGGACTGGAAGGCACCTGTGTTGGATATTACTTTTATGAACGGGTTCTGCTCGTATTTGTCTGCAGTGTCCGTTTGTGCGTTCGGGAACAGAATGTACTCCAACTTTGTGGTGTTTTCAACGTAACCCTTTGCATAAATGCGTGTAATATCAGCAGTAGAAGCGTCAACAGCAACATCTACCCACTTTCCAGTTCTAGTTTCTTTGATTAAATTAATTTTAACTTGGTTCAGGAAATATATTGCTAAGTTGTCCAGATTATTTACACTATCAGTTCCTTACACAAATATTTGCTTCGGTGAATCTAGAGCTTTGAGTTTATCAAGTTCTATTACAGTTTAATCGAGAGTCACTTATTAGTTGGCGTTGTCAATCATATGATTGAGGAAAGTAGTTCTATAAGCTACTTTTGATTCGAATCCTGACATCAAAACAACAATTTGTTAATCAAATAAAAAATATGATTTATTAGTTTTCAAGCTCTTGTCATAGTTAATAAACTCGAATCCTATGGATCCTCGATTATCTATTATAGCACCACCTACAAACTTGGCATCATTAAGGGGTTTTGCAGGTTCGTCGCCAATTATTCTTGGAGCTAAAGTTTCTGACGTTCCTTGTAATTGATATGAATCGACAGTTGGCCAAAAATCAATTAATTATTTTTGGTTTTTCATCATCAAATATTCAACACCATCTCCAGAATACCAGCCTTTTAAATTTTGTTCGTAACTTCCCTCATATCCAGAAATACGATAACTGCGCATCGCGATGCCAAAAGAGTAATGCTCTCTTTTCTAAACCACACGATTCATGGAGGCGAAGTTGTAGAGTTTTCTAGGGTCGAATGGGATAATAGACTGATTCGCTTCAATCTATCCAATAATTTCTCTGTTTCTTATAACTCTTTGATATTTCGAGTGATCTTCAAATGGCCTACCCATAATAACATGATATTTAATAATACTTTTAAGTTGTTCTACTATTTCAGAAACTTCTTTGGAATCTCCGAATTCAGATAAATAAGCTAAACTGCCTATCATCGTTCGGGCACCGCTAAAGCCACTTATACTTGCAACCATACGACCCATTGTGATAGGGATTAGTTGACCATTATATAATAATGGTGTATATGTGTTAATGGCTGCAGTAAAGATATATGCAACATTTGTGCTCCAAATGCTATACACATTTTATCCAATAAGCAGAGACAGGAAATCAGCTATATTTCCAAGTAAACCATTACCATAACCAACTGTGTATGGGATTACTTTGTGTTGAATAAATGATCCATCTTTGTAGAACCCTTCATAGCTAGTCGTGAGTTCTAAAATTGTAGGGATTGTCGTAAATGCCTCATCCGTTTCAGTTTGATTTCTCGAAACGATTCCTCTCAAAAACGTAATCATCGTAATTGACGCCAAGTTTGCAGCGACGCTGGGACTTGGTACTGGTTCAGGGAAATGAGTGCTATTCTATTATAAACCAATTGGTCCAGTGTGAGTAGAATTCGGCTGATAATGCCTGCTACTTTTAACGAGCTTTGTGAGAAGCTCATTGGAAATATCTTGACCCATAATCATGAGAATATCGTTAATAGCGCGTGGTGTTGCTATTTACCAGTCATACCAGTCCTATTTACGAATGCCATTAAGCAGTGGAGGAACATATTTGCGCAAAGTATACTGCTTATCTACGATAAAGGTCAGTGCTTTAGATATAATATCCAGTGTGGTTATATTCTTATAATGGATATTTTGACTGTTTGGAAGTGGAGGTGTTGCATAAGCTATCGCAATCTATAAAATTTATGTAAGAGAATTTACTATTTCTTCTCCTTGATCTAGATTAGGGTATTATGGAAATATACAAGCTCGATCATCAGTTAGCAGCATTTTGGCTATTTACTTGTTAGCAGAGTTTTAGTTCGAAGTCGGAGCAGTAGCTCCATATTTAGACATATATTTAATTCCCAACATAGAGTCTATATAATTTTGGATTATCACTTGATAATCCTTTTCAAGTAAAGTATCGTATGTGAATGAACAAAGTAAAACTATCATATTTGAGAGGTGGGGATGATTATATTTAATTCATATAAACAAGTTATTAGACCTTTTAGCGTAATAATTTTTTATATTTATAAGATTTCAGACATTTAAAATATAACATCAAAGAAATTTTTAACTTTAGTGTTAGTTTCACTCAACGGAATACCTATGTAAAAATGAGATTAATGATGTTTTTATCTGGTGTTAGTGTGAATATTCATGAAAAATAATTTATTAACTTACGAAGGTTAGTTTAAGAACAGAAATTTAACATCAAGAACAATATAAAATAACGTAAAAACTCATTTTACAATTTCTGTAATTTATTTTCAGTTATGGAGGCAAAAATTCATGAAATGAATTGGACAAGCTTTGATAAGTAGTTTTCATTCTAATCCAAAGCTAAAGACTTGGAATACTCCAGAAGAGATTTGTAGAGCCTGTACTTATTGCATAGTACTGTAAGTGTAAAGGTTACCACAAATATAATAAATGTATATAATATAATAAAAAGCTGGGTCTTTACGGAGTGGGCATAAATGACGAGTTGAGCTCGTTTTGAATGTGGAAATACTGGCGTGCGAGGTATCGCTTTCGAAAGTCTCAATGAAGTCTGTTTTTGCCGTCTCGAGGAAGTAAGATATATTTTCAATATATTGATAAGTATTGATGTGATTCACTGGAATAAATCCATATATTCAAATACTATTAGCGCTTTTGATTCAAAGTTATCAGTAGAAGGAACAATAACCGAACTGTTGACACCTTTATTTCTTTTACAGATGGTGGAAACCGCAACTTGGAGCTCGTGCTTTCCAAACTGTTTGTTGGGATATCTTCGAAGAAACTCACGCATGACTTCTTCAGGCTTATAATACTACATGGCGATTTCCTTGATTTCAGTTCTATGGTTAGCTACTGGTTCATAGAACTTCGAACACCAGGTATTATGGAAGTACTCTCTGCAGCTCTTGGCGTCCATAGAACAGAACTGGCTGACTTTCTTCCACATACCGTATCTGTCTTTACTGGATAGGGACATCATAAAATTATAGTAGTCACACATGCTGTGAAGGATAGTTTTGTGGTATACTTGAACATATTGCAAAATAGCAAAAGAGAACATAATGTCTTTGTTCATATTCATTCGAAGAGTGAGTTTAAAAACAAATATATTGTGTAAACACAATTAAAACAAACTTTAATTTGTTAAAATTTATTATTTTAAATATGAATAATTAATCGTGATATAATGAATCGCAACAGCGTTCAACACACTTTGTACAATAGTAAACTGTAAGTCGTGTTTACAATTTATATGATAGTTTCTTAAGTATATAAAGTTTAGTAAGGTACAATTTTCGCTATTAAGTTTTCAAGCGATTTATAGACATTATAATCTGTAATGATTAAAATGTAATTGTAGTGTAGTTAATATTTGGTCAAATTCTTTCCAGTGTAAATGTTACTTAATGTATTAAGAACTGTATGTATCGATTTACTTCCAAGAGTGCAAGATGATTTGTGAACAATTTCATTCAACTTCATTTGTAATTCACTCTCAAATCTTCAAGTTTTATCTAATTCCCGTATTCTTTCTTCTTTTAATCTCTAAATTTTTGATATGATAATATGATCATTTTGAAATTATTTTGTTTAATTTGTGTATGAACGATTCTCATTTATTCGCCATATCAGCGACTATTTTCTCCAGTTTCGTTTGCCTTTCTTCAATCGCGTCCAGTTTCTTCATGATCCTGCCCTCGAGCTCTTTCAGATACTTTATTATACTTTAATGTGGTTTTTTATACGTTTACTATAATTTTTTAATATAATTATATCACAATATAGTATTTAGTTAAAGCTAAAATTGAAATGATACTTATTACTCATATCGTGGCCACATCTATATTCGTGCGGCCTTGCACGTTCTTAAGCGTTTGAAGGTTCTTGGCAGATTCAGTTTGTTTGGTCTGCTCCAGCTTCTTCGGCCTCTGCTTTTCTACCACTTTCGCGGATTGTCTCTTCTTGAAGCAATATATGGAAACGGCTACTCCAGCGGACACGCATATTATGATCGGAACGACGATGACGACGACGCAACCGACGCCACAAGTGGATTTAAGGTTCACCGACTCTTCTCTCTAAAGCACGCAAATCGGTTTATCAACAACTTGGACATAATTTGTGATGCAAACCAGTTTCCCGGCGTCGCAAACCGCGTTGGGTGGGCATTGCTGATACCAGACGGTAGACCCGTTCTTGTACAAGAAGGTGAATCCAGATGAAAACACACAATTATTAACAATCTAGGCGTGTACGCACACCAAGTCGCACTGCGGTTTATCAAACGTTTGCGTGTATAGATTGTTGCAAGTCATCTTTCCAGTGGTACAAACGGCGTTTGTCGGACAAGATTGATACCAGATCGTTGAGCCGTTCTTGTAGAGAAAAGTGAAGCCGCTTGAGTACTAACAATCATTTATCGACTGGGCGTTGAGACAACGAATTATCTCACACTCTGGTTTATCAACAATTTACTAGTATTTGTTGTTGCAGATTAACTTTCCAGAAGTGCAAACCGCGTTGGCGGGACATTACTCGTACCAAACAGTGGAGCCGTTCTTGTACAAAAACGTGAAGCCAGAGGAAAACACACAGTTATCGACTATCTGGGCGTTAGCACAATATTTGGTAGTAAACTGGCACTCAGGCTTGTCGAACACTTATAGATGCTAATTATTGCATTTGAGTACACCAGTATCACAAGCCGCATTGGTAGGACAAGATTGGTACCAGATGGTCGTTCCGTTCTTGTACAGGAAGGTGAAGCCGTTCGTGAACTAACAATTATTTGCCGGTTAGGCGTCGAGGCACATCACGTTGAAGGAGACGTAGATGCTCGCACCTGCGTAGTCTTTGGTGTTCACCAGGATGTTTTGGTTATCAATGGAAACCAACTTGCTGTCGAACTGGTCCGCCTTGAAGTTTTCGCGCTTGGTGACCGTGGTGGAAGCCAGGAGCTAGGTCGGATCCGAAACGGAGAGGTTGATCTTGGAGTTCTCTCTTTTGATGACGAAGCTGACTGGAGCCGTGAAAGTGAACCCTTCTATGGTTTACGTTCCATCGAACAGGTTTCCCATCAGGTAGTAGTTATTGGCGCCAAATTATGGATCAGTGTTGTTGATGGACTGGAAGGCACCTGTGTTGGATATTACTTTTATGAACGGGTTCTGCTCGTATTTGTCTGCAGTGTCCGTTTGTGCGTTCGGGAACAGAATGTACTCCAACTTTGTGGTGTTTTCAACGTAACCCTTTGCATAAATGCGTGTAATATCAGCAGTAGAAGCGTCAACAGCAACATCTACCCACTTTCCAGTTCTAGTTTCTTTGATTAAATTAATTTTAACTTGGTTCAGGAAATATATTGCTAAGTTGTCCAGATTATTTACACTATCAGTTCCTTACACAAATATTTGCTTCGGTGAATCTAGAGCTTTGAGTTTATCAAGTTCTATTACAGTTTAATCGAGAGTCACTTATTAGTTGGCGTTGTCAATCATATGATTGAGGAAAGTAGTTCTATAAGCTACTTTTGATTCGAATCCTGACATCAAAACAACAATTTGTTAATCAAATAAAAAATATGATTTATTAGTTTTCAAGCTCTTGTCATAGTTAATAAACTCGAATCCTATGGATCCTCGATTATCTATTATAGCACCACCTACAAACTTGGCATCATTAAGGGGTTTTGCAGGTTCGTCGCCAATTATTCTTGGAGCTAAAGTTTCTGACGTTCCTTGTAATTGATATGAATCGACAGTTGGCCAAAAATCAATTAATTATTTTTGGTTTTTCATCATCAAATATTCAACACCATCTCCAGAATACCAACCTTTTAAATTTTGTTCGTAACTTCCCTCATATCCAGAAATACGATAACTGCGCATCGCGATGCCAAAAGAGTAATGCTCTCTTTTCTAAACCACACGATTCATGGAGGCGAAGTTGTAGAGTTTTCTAGGGTCGAATGGGATAATAGACTGATTCGCTTCAATCTATCCAATAATTTCTCTGTTTCTTATAACTCTTTGATATTTCGAGTGATCTTCAAATGGCCTACCCATAATAACATGATATTTAATAATACTTTTAAGTTGTTCTACTATTTCAGAAACTTCTTTGGAATCTCCGAATTCAGATAAATAAGCTAAACTGCCTATCATCGTTCGGGCACCGCTAAAGCCACTTATACTTGCAACCATACGACCCATTGTGATAGGGATTAGTTGACCATTATATAATAATGGTGTATATGTGTTAATGGCTGCAGTAAAGATATATGCAACATTTGTGCTCCAAATGCTATACACATTTTATCCAATAAGCAGAGACAGGAAATCAGCTATATTTCCAAGTAAACCATTACCATAACCAACTGTGTATGGGATTACTTTGTGTTGAATAAATGATCCATCTTTGTAGAACCCTTCATAGCTAGTCGTGAGTTCTAAAATTGTAGGGATTGTCGTAAATGCCTCATCCGTTTCAGTTTGATTTCTCGAAACGATTCCTCTCAAAAACGTAATCATCGTAATTGACGCCAAGTTTGCAGCGACGCTGGGACTTGGTACTGGTTCAGGGAAATGAGTGCTATTCTATTATAAACCAATTGGTCCAGTGTGAGTAGAATTCGGCTGATAATGCCTGCTACTTTTAACGAGCTTTGTGAGAAGCTCATTGGAAATATCTTGACCCATAATCATGAGAATATCGTTAATAGCGCGTGGTGTTGCTATTTACCAGTCATACCAGTCCTATTTACGAATGCCATTAAGCAGTGGAGGAACATGTTTGCGCAAAGTATACTGCTT
Organism: Hexamita inflata; assembly: GCA_963988835.1. Taxonomy (NCBI): domain Eukaryota; phylum Fornicata; order Diplomonadida; family Hexamitidae; genus Hexamita; species Hexamita inflata. Next base: position 501,976 of record CAXDID010000386.1, on the reverse strand, counting down.
ATCTACGATAAAGGTCAGTGCTTTAGATATAATATCCAGTGTGGTTATATTCTTATAATGGATATTTTGACTGTTTGGAAGTGGAGGTGTTGCATAAGCTATCGCAATCTATAAAATTTATGTAAGAGAATTTACTATTTCTTCTCCTTGATCTAGATTAGGGTATTATGGAAATATACAAGCTCGATCATCAGTTAGCAGCATTTTGGCTATTTACTTGTTAGCAGAGTTTTAGTTCGAAGTCGGAGCAGTAGCTCCATATTTAGACATATATTTAATTCCCAACATAGAGTCTATATAATTTTGGATTATCACTTGATAATCCTTTTCAAGTAAAGTATCGTATGTGAATGAACAAAGTAAAACTATCATATTTGAGAGGTGGGGATGATTATATTTAATTCATATAAACAAGTTATTAGACCTTTTAGCGTAATAATTTTTTATATTTATAAGATTTCAGACATTTAAAATATAACATCAAAGAAATTTTTAACTTTAGTGTTAGTTTCACTCAACGGAATACCTATGTAAAAATGAGATTAATGATGTTTTTATCTGGTGTTAGTGTGAATATTCATGAAAAATAATTTATTAACTTACGAAGGTTAGTTTAAGAACAGAAATTTAACATCAAGAACAATATAAAATAACGTAAAAACTCATTTTACAATTTCTGTAATTTATTTTCAGTTATGGAGGCAAAAATTCATGAAATGAATTGGACAAGCTTTGATAAGTAGTTTTCATTCTAATCCAAAGCTAAAGACTTGGAATACTCCAGAAGAGATTTGTAGAGCCTGTACTTATTGCATAGTACTGTAAGTGTAAAGGTTACCACAAATATAATAAATGTATATAATATAATAAAAAGCTGGGTCTTTACGGAGTGGGCATAAATGACGAGTTGAGCTCGTTTTGAATGTGGAAATACTGGCGTGCGAGGTATCGCTTTCGAAAGTCTCAATGAAGTCTGTTTTTGCCGTCTCGAGGAAGTAAGATATATTTTCAATATATTGATAAGTATTGATGTGATTCACTGGAATAAATCCATATATTCAAATACTATTAGCGCTTTTGATTCAAAGTTATCAGTAGAAGGAACAATAACCGAACTGTTGACACCTTTATTTCTTTTACAGATGGTGGAAACCGCAACTTGGAGCTCGTGCTTTCCAAACTGTTTGTTGGGATATCTTCGAAGAAACTCACGCATGACTTCTTCAGGCTTATAATACTACATGGCGATTTCCTTGATTTCAGTTCTATGGTTAGCTACTGGTTCATAGAACTTCGAACACCAGGTATTATGGAAGTACTCTCTGCAGCTCTTGGCGTCCATAGAACAGAACTGGCTGACTTTCTTCCACATACCGTATCTGTCTTTACTGGATAGGGACATCATAAAATTATAGTAGTCACACATGCTGTGAAGGATAGTTTTGTGGTATACTTGAACATATTGCAAAATAGCAAAAGAGAACATAATGTCTTTGTTCATATTCATTCGAAGAGTGAGTTTAAAAACAAATATATTGTGTAAACACAATTAAAACAAACTTTAATTTGTTAAAATTTATTATTTTAAATATGAATAATTAATCGTGATATAATGAATCGCAACAGCGTTCAACACACTTTGTACAATAGTAAACTGTAAGTCGTGTTTACAATTTATATGATAGTTTCTTAAGTATATAAAGTTTAGTAAGGTACAATTTTCGCTATTAAGTTTTCAAGCGATTTATAGACATTATAATCTGTAATGATTAAAATGTAATTGTAGTGTAGTTAATATTTGGTCAAATTCTTTCCAGTGTAAATGTTACTTAATGTATTAAGAACTGTATGTATCGATTTACTTCCAAGAGTGCAAGATGATTTGTGAACAATTTCATTCAACTTCATTTGTAATTCACTCTCAAATCTTCAAGTTTTATCTAATTCCCGTATTCTTTCTTCTTTTAATCTCTAAATTTTTGATATGATAATATGATCATTTTGAAATTATTTTGTTTAATTTGTGTATGAACGATTCTCATTTATTCGCCATATCAGCGACTATTTTCTCCAGTTTCGTTTGCCTTTCTTCAATCGCGTCCAGTTTCTTCATGATCCTGCCCTCGAGCTCTTTCAGATACTTGATCACCGGGTCCTCTTTTATTTCCGCTTTTGCGAACAAATCTCTTATTACGTCTTTAACCGTTAACACATAGTATTCTAGGCGAGGAATTGATTTCGGTCAAAATGATGATGTAGCGATTACCAAGCTAGTGTTAATGTACACAAACTATTTATAGAGTGATTCTGAGTGATTATTTCACTCAAATTATATATTTTGAATTATGTTTTTTAATCGTCATTTCATTGGTGTGTTAAAATAATGAAAAATATTCACATAACAACAATTAAAGACTAATATATAATTTTGATTTCATGTGAAATATTTGACATGAAATTCAGACAAAAATTATAACCACAAATAACCAGCCAAAATATTATCAAAACTTATAAATAATAATATTTTATCATAATTCTTACTATTTAGCTAGTATGTATTAATATATAATTATTCATTGAAATATAGCTGATATATACATTATTAATTAAATTTTGTATAAATATATATTTAATTACATATTCTAATACATATTCTTTATTTATTCATTAAGTGATTACATCAATTACTGGTAAATAGCTCATTTTAAAGAAGTGGTTTTATTATATTTCCATGTTGTATTATAATGTGTATAGCATAAAACGACTTTTCATTCCACGAATGAATATGGTTAGTATCAATTTACCTACATCGTAGGTTACGTTGTGTTAACTCCTAAATTTCCTTTTCACTCCTTCCCTGGCAGAAAAAGTGCGTTTACCCAATTGGTAACTATTAAAGCAGTTCTGGAGCGTTTTCGCTCAACAAAGAGTAAAAATTCCCCCATTTACTTTAAATTACTGAGAGCTTCTCGTTCAGCATTAAAATCGTTTCTGCGTTCTTCTCGAAGTTGCCGCCCTTAAAATCCGACCTCACCAGTTCTGTAATGTACAAAACGCCTTCAGATATTTCGTAAATTGAGTACGGATTCAAAGAAATCGCGCCTGATTTCTCAACTGTGCGGTCGTAGCATTCAGCTTGCAACAGCTTCAACTCAGGACTGAACTAATACTAAAAGCAGCCAATGAAGGTCAAATCGAGCTTCTCCTTTAGCGCCTTGAAAATTTTCTCCTGGATTTCAGGCTCGCCGTGCTGCTGCTTGTAGAGGTTTTACGCTGAAAGCATTTATTGAAGTGAAATTTACTGTTACATAGCTTAACAAATTTATATTATGTTTCAACTCCAAAGGCTTCAAAAAGGCCTTGCACTAAAGCAAGCTTATATAAAAATTTAAACTAAATTACAATTATTTATTTAGTATAATTGCAATTCACCTGTATAAAGTAATTATTTTAGGAGCCAGTTTCATGGTTAAATCTTACAATAATATCTATTTTATCTATAAAGAGTTTTCTTTCCAATTGATCCTGAATAGATTAGTTGATGCTACATTATTTTAAGAAGCTTCTGATAAGTTTAAAATAGATCGTAAAATACTAGTAGTTAAAACATAATTTTTGAAATTTTGATACATGTTTAAGTTGATAGTAAAATAATTTTGTTTAACAATAGTCGACCGAAGCGATTATTCGGGAGAAATTTTTGTTTCAGAATGACTTTGTGTTTTAATATCATATAGGACTATGTATGTCTAGTATTTTATGCGGAACCATATTCCACTTCAAATGACAATGAAAGAAGATATTCACTGATTTTTGTTAGGCTACATGAATATAGGTATAAACCACCTTTTCTCACGGAAAACACAAAAACTAACATATCCGATGGAACAAAGTTTATAAAAGTTCCATGGCTTCAAACTAAGCTATATATATGAGACAGAATTCAAATTTTAGTGCTTGTTATTATTCAACTAGGTCTAAACTGAAATTCCAGACTATTTATATTATAAGATACTGGTTTTCAGCTTGACTCAGACTAGTTAAAGAAATTAAAGAAGTAATTAACTATTTAGTGCAAGTTTGAAAGATGGAATAAATAATTTTGTTAAACAACAATAAGAAGTAAATTCACTTCTTAATCCAGCGAGAAATAATATTCTTGATTTCAAGCCACTTATTTGTTCTAGTATATATAAGATATAAACATCAAATCTAAAACAATCAATTGAAACTACAATAATAATAAACTGAACTGTACTAAATGTCAACATAATAATAAACGTAGATATTGCTTTCAATTAAGTGTACTGCTCAAGTACTGCTCAAGAAAAACTCAATATTGATAATTTGTTCTGCTTGATATAATAGTAATATTAAAAGTAGTTTATTGCAATCTTAGAACTGCAACTAATATATAATTACAATATAAGATCCACCTCGAAATTAATCTCAAGAATCCCATAAAAGTAAAGTTCAAATTTAAGTTAACTTGACTAATTATCCAGTACTGATGTTATTATAATTAATATTAACTAATAAGTTGTATTATATCAGATTCCAGGTTGAATTTATAATAACTGGTGAAAATCGATCCTTAACTATTACAGGTAAATTTGAGTTCAAATGTAAAGTTGATCTTATAAAGTAGGTTATAATTAGTAGCACTTTGTATGATAATATAACTAACGTATATTAATATAGCTACTTGAAATCTTACTTCTACAAAGATGAATAATTTAGTTCAACAATAAATTTGATGTGGTAGTATTCTTCGATAATTGTCATATACTAACTTGGACTAGTAATATTATTGTTTAATTCTTCTAGGTTAATTGTATTCAATGATTTACAATGTAATAATAATACAGAAAATCTGTGTATAGATGTACATAAATAGTAAATATTATTTTCTTCAATTTTGGTAACATTATATAGGCATCACTTAGTAATATAGATATGATATTGAATCTTCTTGGTATTGCGTATTTGTGGAGTTAATGAAGTAACATTGAACTCTAGTTTCGAGATATATAAGAGCACTAAAGATAGTTGAAGATAAACTATTAGTATTTAGTCACTAACTAATAATCACTCAATAATAAACCCAAGCTACAATAATGTATTTCGTATTCTAGAAAATTTGATGTATTGAAATAGTGTTGAAAAAGAGATTCAATTGTAGGCTAGATGTTAAAATTGTAATTATAGATATTCAATATGTGTGTAATAAAGAGTACGCGTGCTTGGTCATGGAAGATCTTATTCAGTGATATATTATATAAAATTTTACAATATCTTGAGTAGTGTGAATTTTCAAAAAGTTAACGGGAAAAATACTAGTGAAAGTATACTTATATATGTAGTTTTAATAAAATTCATCCGAGAGAAAAGTGTGGCACGGATGAAGCCCTTCGGTCGTCTATTGTTAATTAATGAACTAGTAAAAATAATATATATTGATTCAATATGCTCAAAAATGCGGTAAAGTGTGGAAGAAGCAAGAAAATTGATAAGTTGATAACATATAGAAGTTGAAATCATTCACTCGCTAGAATATGCAAATGATATAATTGAAAAATATCGAAAATATTATTTGTTATTATTACATCAAGTGAACTTTCATGTCAGTCGTACATAAACGTGACTGTCTGAGACTATACCTTCCATTTTCTGGCAGCGGCAACAACAGCATCTGCACCAATCGACGCAGCAAGTCCATATGCAAAGAAGTATCAAAATACCTAATATAAGACCTCCCCACGCACATGAAGCTGTTAGGTAGTACATGATATTGTTGAAATCACCATGTATAAACTCATCACTAACGCAATTTACAAGCCTTTTTCTCAAAACATAGGAACCGTTAACAGTCACGTTTACAAAGACAGCAGTTTGAATCCTGTCATGTTTGTGGTAGTTGTTTTTGTGTTAATAATTTACAAATTATAATGTTTATTATACTATTTGTAAATTATCTAATTTTATCTTTATTTTTTCATACTATTGTTTGTAAATGCTTACAAATAGTAATTTATATAAGTATTTTGTATTAGTATTATAAACTTAATATATTTTTTGTACATTTAGATTGTACATTTATTTATCTTATAAAATATGTTATCCTGACATACATAAATTTAATCATTATATCCGACTTGGTATAATGGTTAGCTACAATTTGTAAGTGTTTCAAAGTTGGAAACTTAATAAGTGTTTGAATAAAACTGAAAGTGCTAAGTTATCTTTGTAACTATCATTGGGATGGACTACACAAAAACTCTACCACTAACAAAATTCTATAATATATAATAACAAAGTATATAATATAACTATAAATAAGTTACAGTTAAATAATAATTTTAAGTTAATTAACTTGTGTAACTAATACAATATTACACTTCTTTCAAACAAATTTGTTTAAATATGTTTAATTCAATTTGTCTAACAACTTAAATGTAATAAATTGAGCACATGTACAAATCTATCAAAGTCTAGGTGTTTAATTCTAAACAGTATTCCACTTCTTTCATTATATGATGTTAGCAATAATTCAAATACTTACAACTATAGCCAAAACTCCAGAATGCGATCCTGGCTTCGAGTATGATGGCAATAAATGTTCATGCAAAATGATGCTTAGTTCTAACAGTTAAAAATGTGTCCACGACTGTAGTGATGTGAATGAAACAGAATTCCAAGGAAAATGCATATCAATAACCAAAAAATCCAGTGTAGGGCTTGGAAATTCGTGTCAAAGCGATTCAGAATGTGACGCAAACTAAATATGTACTGGAACTTGTTCTTGTAATACAGCTGCTGGTTGGTTGCTTGTTGCGGTATTTCCGAATCCTCCAGCTTGTAAAACTTGCTCTATGCAATATGGAACGGGATCGATTTTTGATGGTACGAACGGATGTAAATGTGATACATTAAATGGATATGGTGGAAATCCAAATTCAGGTTGTTCATATTGCTAAGCATCAAATAAAGAAATAGTTAATGGTTTGTGTCAATCTTGTGCTGCAGGAAGTAAATTCTAAATTGCTTCCCTTAAATGTAAATGTGATGAATCTAACGGGTATGCAGGTGTTGATGCAACTTAATGCGATAACTGCTTTATTAAATAGAATGTTCCAGAAGCTGGGGTTTGTAAACCTTGTTAAACAGGAACAATATTTAATGGTAATGTCTGCGAATGCGACGAATCAAAAGGTTTTGCTGGTCCAATAGCTTAAAATTGTTAAGACTGCTGGGGAAATTACTTAATGATTGAGTAAGGTGAATGTGTACCGTGCTCTAATGGTTATGGACTTAGATTCAATTCAAACTTATAGTAGTGTGTTTGCGATGAATTTCAAGGTTACGCAGGAGATCCATCTTAGTGTTAAAATTGTTGGGATAAACTCTAAATGGCTGAACCATTAAACTGCAAACCTTGCTCTAGTGGTACAGTTTTTGACTAAAGCACCCATTAGTGTATATGCGACAATTCTAAAGGATTTATTGGATAAGATCCATAGAATTGTGAGTCATGTTGGAATATTTAGTCAGAAGTATTTAATGGATAGTGCAAATAATGCTAATAAAACTTAAAATTTGAAACTAATTCACATACTTGTGTTTGTGATTCGTCTTAAGGCTATGTTGGTTCGGATCCATCGCAGTGTAAATCTTGTTGGGATTAATAAACAGTTCCAGTTTCAGGATAATGCGAGCCATGTCATATTGGTGCTATTTTTAATATTAACAAATGCATATGTGATGAGTCAAAAGGTTTTACTGGAGTCAATTCAAATTCGTGTAATGATTGCTTTGGAGCTGGCTTAGTAGTTAAAGACGGCGAATGTAAAGCGTGCTAGATTGGGACTAGATATTATGCTGGATAATGTATCTGTGATGAATCTGAAGGTTATATAGGAAATGATCCATTATCATGCTCAAATTGTTGGGATAACAACTAGATTATTGATTCTCATATCTGTAAGTCTTGCTCTAATAACGCAATTTTTGATTAAAGTTCACATTCGTGCAAATGTGATCATGTTCACGGTTATGCTGGACAAGATTCTAATAATTGCTAATTATGTTGGAGTATCAATTCCATAGTATTTTAGGGAGCATGTTAAAGTTGTGGAAATGGACTCAAGGTGGATAATAATATTTGCATTTGTGATGAATCTCTTGGTTTCGTTGGACCTACCGCGACACAATGCACTAACTGTTGGAACAATAACTAAATAATTGTTCAAGGAAAGTGTGAGACATGTAACATAGGTACTGTCTTTGAAATAGATAATTGCATTTGTGATGAAAAGATAGGTTTTGTAGGCGCCAATCCAAACTAATGTGAAGACTGTTGGAGCTAGTCACTGATCGTTGACAATTCATAATGCACATCTTGCTCTGATTTAGATTTAAATTCCATCTATGATATAAATAGTAATTGTAAGTGCCAGCCAAAGTTTATAGAAAAGAATGGAATGTGTCAAAAAGATTAAATGGCTTCCACAATAGCAATTGCCGTAATAGTACCTGCAGTCGTTATTATTGTTTCAGTGGTATTGATAATTGTAATCCTTAAGAAAAAGAAAAATGATGAATAAAATGATGATGAAACCTAAAACAAAATCTAAGATAATCACATAAGAAGAGAGGAATAAGTCACACAGGTATATATTCCAGTTCTGGTAAATCCGCCCGTAGAAAACGCCGAAATCGTGTTCTGACTGAGATCAAAATTATAACACACTTTCATTTTTGCAGATATAATTCATAAAATGTTCTTTAATTAGGTTATATAATTGCATTTATACAAGCAACTACGTTTTGAAAGACATTAACTCATTTGTTGTAGTGAAATGCCCTATTTTGTATTTTATATCTATATTTACTTCAAAACACTCAACACCACTCCACAAAATGCTACTTGCTGACGACTTCCCCTAGGAGGATCCTGTTCTGTACATTCGCTACATAAACGAGCAGTTTATTATTCAGAACAAACTTTCTGGCTTGCATTTAACAATTGACGTGGATTACGACTCCGGTGAGCTGACGAATCCAGTTTTAAACGAAAGGTTCTCTCACTTCTCTGAAACTATAAACGACTTCATAAAAAATGAGTCTTCTATTGAGAACTTTCTCGTTATATTAAAAGAACTAAAAGCTGAACCCGTTTGTTGCATTTGCAACTCCGTTTTCCCTCAGGGGCCCGTGAACGTTTCAAACTTTATTAATAATCAACAAACGAGTAACTACTATCAAACGGAGAGGTATTGCGAGAGAGTACAGTACAAGCAGAAAACAGTTTAGCATAAGCAAATAAAAGGGGTTAATGCGGCCGAGTACCAAGCGGAATTCGTTAAAATCAGCGGGGATATATAAACAGGGGAGTGCTTCGAGCTGTGCGACGCTGTCAAAATCGAAAACGGACTCAAATGCTACCACTCGGACTGCGAAGCGTGGAAAGAACTCGTGTGAACAGAAGTTTAATAACCGTTTTGCGCATCTATTTATATTATTTTTGATTAAACAAGCATGTGTGATTTCCTCAATATCTTATTGGATCAACACCAAAGGAATAAAAAAGACATTCTTATTATTGCTAAGTAACAATTTTGATTCTGTCCATAAAGATGTTATAGATATACCCAATTTGCCAGTAAATTTAGTAAAAATTACACAATAAATGAACGATAAACTACCAGATTCAATTATATAATAATCAAATATGGAAGCGTACATTATTTCATATTGTTTATAAATCATGTAAGCATTTATGAAATGAATAAATCAATATTTTCATTGATTTTTCAATAAATACTCCACCTCAATGATAATTGTAAGTTTTATAATTGCAGAAACTCCAGCTATTTGTTTTTCGGATTAAGTATTAGGATAATGGGAAATTAGTTTTTCAAGTCCTAAATCCGTAAAATAACCAACCGAAATAAAATGTAAGAATCAAATTTATAGTTATCTGACCAAAAAGATTACACTTCGAGCTCCTAATGTTGCTATTGACGAAAATGGTGTTTACGGTACTTGGACGTTTGCCTATACGCAGGCTATTTAAATTGTTATTGATGGACTTGATATTTTATGGTATGTCGGTTATGAATATGTTCAAGATGGTGTGTTTTCTTATTGTAGTAAATCATAAAACTCATTAGGTTGGGCGCATACATAAGGTATATCTAATAAAAAGCACTTTTGTGTCAAAGCTAAGAATATTAAACCAACAATATCAAATACTACAAATTATTATTAATATGGGTAATAGAATTTGTTTAAAAAATCACATAAAGATTTGTTAAAGTCCAAAATATTATCATAATCAACTAACTATTCTGGAAGTTCTTTACCTAACTCTTTTGATTGGAGAAATGTGAAAGGAAAATCTTATATCCCAGAAGTATTTAATTAGCTTTATACTTGCGGTTCTTGTTATATTTGTGCTGTTTTACATATGATGATGAGTAGAATAATGATAAAACGTAACTCGCCTGGTGTTTATCCCAAATTAAGTATTTAATAATTAATTGATTGTAATTTTTACAGTTAAGGTTGTAATGGCGGGTTCCCCGAATAAGTTGGTAGATATGCAGAAAATTTTGGAATAACTACCGAAGAAATTTATGGGTCGTACTTATCAGCTGATGCTGAATGCAAATATATTCCGGACACGGAGAAATATTACTTTACCGCGACTTAACTCCTTGGTGGGTATTTGGGTGCAGTTACTGATTCAACTGAGATATAGTATGAGATATTCCGTTATGGTCCAGTGGCGGTTTCTGTTATGGATGACAAATTATTTAACGATTACGATCCCTATGGAAAGCCGTTTTAGCCGAACGAAACAAATTCAGATCACCCAGAGAGGCATTACTTTTATAGTCAGCAGAATCACATTGTGCTTCTTATTGGCTGGATTACAGAAGAAGTAGAAATTAACGGACAGAAAGAGAACCAAACTTTCTGGATCCTCCACAACTCGTTCGGAAAAACTTGGGGACCGAACTAGGACGGAACTATGAAAGTAATAATGGGCAGGAACGCCTACGGAATTGAGTCGTAGCCTGTTACAACATACTATTTTGACCTGGAGGTGAAAGATACAGAAGAAATTATAGAAAAGAACTAGTTTATTATGAGCTCTATAGTTTTAGGAGTGTTGTGCGTAATTATGTTCACCGTAAGCGTTGTATTCGCGTTCGCTTACTGCAAAAGAGATAAAAGAAAAGTAGAAGTATAAACACAAATTAATAAGGTGTTATTCAATTCTACCTAAGAGCAAAATGTTGACTAATGAAAAAACGAATATGAAAAATGATAATTAAATTTTGCAAATATTTGCATTAATAATTAAATTTATCAAGTAATGTAGTACTTAAAAGCGTAATTATTATACGATGTATTATTATAACGTTTTATTAAATTCAAGTTTGTTTCGCTCCACTTCATTATTTCATGAAGCGTCAGGTAATTAACGGAGCGTGCCACAACCTCTAGCCAGGTAGATTTACAGTAGGTAAACAAGGTTAGTAGATCAACGGAGCCTGCCACAATTTAGATTCTGGTAGACACGGAGTGAAGAAGTTAAAATGCGTTAATTCGTGTTAATTATCTAAAAATCACTATAGTTGACAAAAAATTTCTTTACTCTATAAATTAAATACTAAGTTATTTTGTTCACTCAATAGAATAAGCACTCTTTCCTTCTACTTGGATTTCAAAACCTTAAATTTTGGCTTCTTTATCGTTGAAAATTCCACCCACTACTTGTATTTACCCTTTTGAAATAGTTTAAACTTCAACTTCGACGAAACTTCCGTTTTCCAAGATGTAGCATGTTGCTTTCTTTCCTACAACAAGCACTACGCACATTTTAACTTTTCCCCAATAGAAAACGATGAAGTTTTCTCTGATTTTACCTTCTTTTAACACCAGTGGTTTGAGTGTGGGCAGGCCAAGGTATTTTGAGTAGTGGTATGCAGCTAGTGTCATAACCGGTTCGATTTCTTTGATGTTAATTGGAATTTTTATTTCTTCGTAGCTATTAGGTGTGATTTAGGCGGCTAATGTCATAACTTTCATTTTATATTTTGCGTGATTACTGAATTACTCAAAATCAAGATTTTCCAAAATACACAGAAAGAAGCATACGCGGCCTCCGACTTAGTGAGAAAAAGGGATTGCTTTGGCTTGGGCCTTGCGAAATAGTATCTTGATGAACGCTCGAGCGCACATCTCTTGTTCCAAGTTGATTAAATCGTCTGAACGCCATTCGTGGTATTCGCAACGCAATTGAAGATACGCCGGTGTAGCCAATATATACGTTGTCAGCCTGTTCGCAAGTACAGGTAGAGTTAAAATGTAAATGAGAATCTGAAATCATTCCACTTTTTTAATTCCGTGTCTCCCCGGTTCCAAGCCGTGGCAGGCCCCGTTTATCTGTCTTCCCTGCTTATCACCCAATACGAATCTGCCTGTGCTGAGATTGTGAGGACCTCCGTTGATGACGCGATGCATAATTGGAGTGGAACGTGTTCACCGAGATATGAATATAAGCTGGGTTTGCGCCATTTTGATTCCTCCTAACCTAATTCCCCTAAACTATTAAACAGATTTGCTCAGACCTAAGTGTAAATATATGGCCCATGGCGACCACCGTTGGGCTATATTATCTAAGCGGCCGCCTATTCGAAGGCGTTCGTGTCTGCTTAGAAATTCTTCCGCACGCAAATAGTTCGCGATTTCATATCTAAACAAAGCTGGTATTTCAGCAATGCCTCTTCAGCTCTAACGTCGAAACGCCAAGCCTACTCGTTCTTTATCCATTTGTTTTATTGTATTTTTAACATTTTTAATCATTGATCTTAAAATTGTATTTATTGTATAGATTATAATTATTAATAAATAATAGCCAAATTATCATAATCTAATTATGTTTTCAATATTATCAAAATAGAATTTCGTTTTAAGATACATTTAAAATATTTAACTTATGCCAAATATCAAAGAAGATATTGTTAATGTCAGATATTGTCAATATGCAATCATTACTTGCAATGCAAATATTGTTAATAATGGAAGAAATTTCAAAAATATTATAGTAACCTGGATATTATTGTTGGCACAGGGTTTCTCATAGTCTTTATATTGTTATACGTTAACTATGAATAAATTTATTTGTTATAATAAAATAATAGTGAAATTATTAACAAAACCCTCTAACCAGCCGTTCGTTAATGTGCACAATATGTATTTGAATCTGTAGTCCATCCCTTCATATAATTAAAAATTTAACTAGGACTATTTCCAAGAATTCTCTCAATTTTTGATGGATGTTGGGTTGAGTTTGGTAGCAGGAAGCAGGTGATATATTTTGTAGATTCCTTCCTCAATAATAGTTCAATACTATTATATTATGTACCTTTACTACTTTAAACTGTAATTATTATAAACATAAGTATAACTTCCACTACTTCTACAAATATTTAACGATACTAGTTCAAAAATTACGCGAGATTATTTCTGAATTGAATAATTAAGGCTCACATCGCATTAAATTCAAGTTTTCATAAAATTCTTAGCATCACTGATTTCAAAAATAGATGATATGGATAGATGATATAATTTACTACTAAATATACTTCGTTCGGCACTATATTTCAATGATACACTTTGCTAGCCGATTATTGTTGTAATATAGTAGTTACTTTTCAAGTGCATTATAGCACGAAATACGGATTATATTTTTCTAAATTAAGTGAATGGGAATACTAGTATGTATTTTAACGTGATACAAATATGAGTCTGACATTATCTTCTATATTATTAATTTATAGATTAATAGATAAAAATTAATCTATTTTGTGTACTAATGATATTCTTTTAAACAACTAACAGTATTAATTTTGCTAAAAAGACAAACAACTAAATAAGTTAATGATTTACAACAATATATCAATGACAAATAATAAAGCTAACAAGTAATTCAATCTATTTATAAATACAAATACCATGAAATAATCATTTATTATTAGCTCCATTAACTCTGATAATAATTTTGCTGTATTTGGGTTTATTCAAGATATTTAAGAAATTAAAGGTTCTATAATAAATATTTCTATAAGTATCTAAATAAATATAGCATCTTTAATTTGTTTTCAGTGTGATATTACGGTCTTAGATACGGAGTTAGTATTTATCGCTTCAGGCAATATTTTATCAAGTTTGATATATTCTTCAAAGTAGGTGATTTAAATTATTAACAGTATAATAGAATACAGATTTTACAGTACTCATTCTGTAAGTTTTATCTTCAATGTAACTCAATAATTATAATAATTTGATATAGCGAATGCAAGCATATTTGGATCTAATAATAAACCAGATTGTTAGAAGTCATAAATAGCAGCATTTACTAATTATAATATATATGTGAACATTTCGTGTGTAAATGTTTGCAATGACATAAAAAATAATTCCGAAACAAACACAATGATAATAAATTTCACAAATCCACTAACATATGATTGTAATGTTTGTCCGTTAAATAGATCAGTAATCTACGGAATTTGCGCTGATAAACTGATAAACGGATAATATAACTTAAGTCACAATATATATTATTGCATGGACCCATTTATTTACAATGGATCATAGTGTATATGTAAAGAAAATTTCATATTTAATATATCAGATTGCGTTGACGTTTCTAAATAATTAAATGAGTTGATTTAATAATCTAATGCACTAACATACAAAACTAATTCTAACGAGTTGCAAATAGATTTAATATTACAAGTACTTAATACGTTAAATGAAAGTATAAATAGTAGTTATTCTTAAATACAAGAGACTTTGAAGAATAATATAAGTGAGTTAGAATACAAAATTAATATAAATAAATAACTAGTAGATCAACAATTGTTTAATACTTCACAAAGCTTAGAATAGTATATTATTAACAACATAACCGTTTTACAATAAAATATTAAAGCGAATAATCTTAGTCTAGAATGGTTAATATCTCAAAACGTGTAATCTATAAATAATAAGATGAATGTTTAAAACATTATATATAACAATTCTATTGATAATCTGACAAGTCAGTTATAAATTATAAATTATAATATATCAACGTTAAGTTATAGCATGTAAAATAATAGTAATATAATATAATCATATATGTTACACAACATCTCTATGCTAGACTAACGTATTTATGAAAATATTACAACAACCGATAATAAAATTCAATAATTAGAAGAATAACTAGCATAATTATAAAACATCGTTCTTAATACAAATGAATAAGAACTTTGGTTTTAATGTTAATAGTAGTTATATACATTCAAAGCCTTTGATGCGCTGACTGTTACAAATTTAGTTTAAAATACTGATATAGTAAATGGATATGTGTTCAGTACCTAGTAAATATTCAACGCGTTTATAGATATGTAAAATATATTTTCAAGTACAACACTATTTAAAAATCAAATCTCTTTTTAAAATATAAAAATTTAACTAGGATTTATGGAATATGACACTGGAGCGCTGATGTCTCAAAACAATAGATTAAATATTAATTAATTAAGTTTCATTTCGTTGTAACAATCTACACTAATTATTAAAACTCATTCAGTGTTTAGTGTACTGTAAAAATATTCGGAAAACGTAAACATTTCAAATTTATTTCTTAATATTTCTTTCTCTTCTAATTCGACTGGATCTTTAAGTCTATTTTACAATATTAATGGAATCCTTAATATTAAAGGTTATTATATACAAGGTAATTATATAAGTACAGATTCAATATCATTAGGAGTGTTTTAAGTATTATAATAGAGCACTATCTGGTTGAAATACATATAAATTATGCCGTAGGTATTCAGCTGTGGAAATACTTCATCTTATTTAATTTCGTTTTCAACACTTAGCTAAATTAATATATTGCATATATTAATATAAATTGGTAATTTTATTAATTATAATTAGATAGATAGAATCCAAACCAATGTTTCGACTTTTATGTAATTTGGTGGATTAATTTAATCTTAAATTAATTCAACGACACATATTCAAGATATAACTACATAAATTTATGAATTATGGACAACCTAGTTTGTAAAATTTAGCGGTTAACTTTTAGGCAACAGTGTCAATGGCACATGTAAATTATAGTAGATATGTATTTTAGAACAAATATATTTTGATTTGAACACTAATATTTATAAGTTTGGACTAATTGGTGAATTTTATGGAAATATCAACATTGCATAAATGAGTTCTACATATATAATATTATAAGGAATTGCGTTAGAATATATAGGAACTCTAGGGTTTGTATGCGATTCTGTTGTTAGTCTTATTAATATAGAAATATAATTCTAAATGCCGGGCACTATTAATGTTAGAATCTATGCTGGCGCACTATATTCCGTAATTTAATCAACAAATTGGACTATAAACAATATTAAAATTACAAATTCTAGCGTATCAACTTCTAATTCAGGAGGCGTAATCGCAGCTAAATTAGTTGGCGGGACATTAACTCAAGCAAATATACAATCTTCATCTGTAATAACATATAATAATTCGTAATCAATATCAGGCGGCCTAATAGGTGATACATTTTCGGGTATATTCACATAATAATTTTAAATTTCATTGTGTGTGTTAAATAATATAACTGTAAAATCCCAATCGAATAGTTTATGGTCAATGAGCGCTGGCATAATTGCAGATTGTAACGAAAACCCCATTACAATGTCATAAATAATTGTGTAATTGACACGAATTTAAGCAAGTGGTGCATCAAGTGCTGTATAAGCTGCTGCTTTTGTTGGTTATTCACGAATATCATTAAAACAAATAATTGATTCTAAGCTACTAAATAGTAACATTTCAAGTGAGAATTTAGTAGGTAACGCATATTGCGCTGGTTTCTTGGCATCTGTTTAGGCTCAAGTATAAATAACTAACTCTGTTGTTAATACGTTATAACTAAGTATCAGTGCATAGTAAGTAAAATATGTTGGTATTATATTAAGTAATGCAGTTTCGACCTATATAACAAATTAGGTAAGCTCTGAAGGATAAAATGTAATTAATGGAGCTTTAATATAAAATTGTGCAAGTATTATAAGCTAGACATCAGAAAGCGGTTGTTGAAAATATATGAATTTATCAGATTGCATCTTCGTATGAACATACCATCCTTTTGTCTAACAGAACATAATGTCGAATAATTTGTTTAATGGATTGAGGTTATATCATTGTTAAATAATACTCACTTATAATAGTAGAAATAAATTTATTATTAAGTCTAGTTGTTAATTATGATAACTTTGAAACTATGAAAGTGTTAAGATATATGAATTGTATACCAAGTGCATGTGAGAGCTTATACGTTGCTTTACAACACTTAATACGACCAATTTGCGTTGTTTTGATGAAATTATACATAATTATTGAAATAAGCGAAATAGAACTACTCAAGATTAAACGGAATCTGATATAGTTTTCAGTTTAAGATTTAGTCTGTTGTTCATGAAACTTATAAAATTGATAAATATATCATCCAAATGATACGAACAACTCTTAATATATCATTATCTGAACTCATAATCAGTACTAATTCGGCCTTTAATTTAAAAATGTAAAATAAAGTCTTCTTTGCCCCAGTAATGAAATATATTTATTCAAAAGTAATTACTATATAGTTTTGTGAGTGAGGTTAAATTATAATACTACTTTCTTATAATAATCAATACTATATCTCTTTCAAGGATTATTTAATATAATAACACACTACAATTTTAATCACATGCAAATTCATAATACTGACACGCTATTAAATTGAAACTAAGAGTCCGCTTACACATGCGTATCTAAGAGCTATCGTAGCTCGTATAATGGGCGGCTTGAAGATTAAATATATATCGGCTCACTCTTTTGGTACATCTCAAAAACATCCACTCAATAGTCGATTACTTCAATCACAGGAACATTTAAAAATGAAATTATCATTTTAATGCGTTCTTTACTTCTGTAACTATGTACATAAAGGACTCTATATTTTAATTGCTACAGATAGGGAGAAACAACAAATATATTTCATCAATAACAATGTATGAAAATATTAACATAATATTTTCATAAATAGAAGAAAGTTTTTTGTAAATAATAACTTAGAATAATAAATATGCGGCCTAATATTCTATAATTACTTAAAAATTTCAAAAATATGTAAATATATCTTCTAATGACATAGTTGAATAGAATTTTAGCAAACCGCTATTACTAGAGAAAATAACTAGATAATAAGAATCAATAAATTGATTCTACAGTGTAACATTTATTATATTGTTTAACGATTCTTATTTATAACTACATTAAATGATGTCATAATAATGACTCACTTAACAGCAACAATCCAACAATACATCTAACCGCAATATATAAATATATACTAGTTATTTTACCATAGCCAAGTAAAAATAATATATATTTTAATAATTCTTGTGGTTAGTGAATTTCCAGATTATTAAAATGGTTTTCATCTTTTTTCCAATCTAAGTGATTCTGCTTCCTCATTTATGCAACAGCTTTAATGTATTTACTATGTGTGATTTAACATCTTTTTTAATGTCAAGTAACTATTTTACTTTATTTTATGGTATGAAATATATACATAATAGCATAATACTGAGGATTTTCAGAGAAACAATCTTTGACGCTATGAGTCTATATATGATTGAAACTAGTTTGTTCTGCTGAGTTTTAACAATTATAATAAACGATAATAAGATTTTTGTTATTGACTTTCGCGTGAACATTTTAAAACATTTAAAAGAACAATAAATATACGAATCTCAGTAGCCCCGCGTTCTGACGAACTCTTGAACTTTTCCTGCGAATATTTATTGTATCTACAGGCAAATCTAAGATGTTCCGGATTCAATCCACTTGCACCACACCGTTTACCGTTCATATTACGTGGATTAATTAGTTTTTTCTATCGTTTTAAAAGATGTAGAATGGCGATTTTTGTTTGTTTATAACTGTATGTTTGAATCATATCTTTTTATCCATTTGTTATATTGTATTTTTAACATTTTTAATCATTGATCTTAAAATGGTATTTATTGTATAGATTATAATTATTAATAAATAATAGCCAAATTATCATAATCTAATTATGTTTTCAATATTATCAAAATAGAATTTCGTTTTAAGATACATTTAAAATATTTAACTTATGCCAAATATCAAAGAAGATATTGTTAATGTCAGATATTGTCAATATGCAATCATTACTTGCAATGCAAATATTGTTAATAATGGAAGAAATTTCAAAAATATTATAGTAACCTGGATATTATTGTTGGCACAGGGTTTCTCATAGTCTTTATATTGTTATACGTTAACTATGAATAAATTTATTTGTTATAATAAAATAATAGTGAAATTATTAACAAAACCCTCTAACCAGCCGTTCGTTAATGTGCACAATATGTATTTGAATCTGTAGTCCATCCCTTCATATAATTAAAAATTTAACTAGGACTATTTCCAAGAATTCTCTCAATTTTTGATGGATGTTGGGTTGAGTTTGGTAGCAGGAAGCAGGTGATATATTTTGTAGATTCCTTCCTCAATAATAGTTCAATACTATTATATTATGTACCTTTACTACTTTAAACTGTAATTATTATAAACATAAGTATAACTTCCACTACTTCTACAAATATTTAACGATACTAGTTCAAAAATTACGCGAGATTATTTCTGAATTGAATAATTAAGGCTCACATCGCATTAAATTCAAGTTTTCATAAAATTCTTAGCATCACTGATTTCAAAAATAGATGATATGGATAGATGATATAATTTACTACTAAATATACTTCGTTCGGCACTATATTTCAATGATACACTTTGCTAGCCGATTATTGTTGTAATATAGTAGTTACTTTTCAAGTGCATTATAGCACGAAATACGGATTATATTTTTCTAAATTAAGTGAATGGGAATACTAGTATGTATTTTAACGTGATACAAATATGAGTCTGACATTATCTTCTATATTATTAATTTATAGATTAATAGATAAAAATTAATCTATTTTGTGTACTAATGATATTCTTTTAAACAACTAACAGTATTAATTTTGCTAAAAAGACAAACAACTAAATAAGTTAATGATTTACAACAATATATCAATGACAAATAATAAAGCTAACAAGTAATTCAATCTATTTATAAATACAAATACCATGAAATAATCATTTATTATTAGCTCCATTAACTCTGATAATAATTTTGCTGTATTTGGGTTTATTCAAGATATTTAAGAAATTAAAGGTTCTATAATAAATATTTCTATAAGTATCTAAATAAATATAGCATCTTTAATTTGTTTTCAGTGTGATATTACGGTCTTAGATACGGAGTTAGTATTTATCGCTTCAGGCAATATTTTATCAAGTTTGATATATTCTTCAAAGTAGGTGATTTAAATTATTAACAGTATAATAGAATACAGATTTTACAGTACTCATTCTGTAAGTTTTATCTTCAATGTAACTCAATAATTATAATAATTTGATATAGCGAATGCAAGCATATTTGGATCTAATAATAAACCAGATTGTTAGAAGTCATAAATAGCAGCATTTACTAATTATAATATATATGTGAACATTTCGTGTGTAAATGTTTGCAATGACATAAAAAATAATTCCGAAACAAACACAATGATAATAAATTTCACAAATCCACTAACATATGATTGTAATGTTTGTCCGTTAAATAGATCAGTAATCTACGGAATTTGCGCTGATAAACTGATAAACGGATAATATAACTTAAGTCACAATATATATTATTGCATGGACCCATTTATTTACAATGGATCATAGTGTATATGTAAAGAAAATTTCATATTTAATATATCAGATTGCGTTGACGTTTCTAAATAATTAAATGAGTTGATTTAATAATCTAATGCACTAACATACAAAACTAATTCTAACGAGTTGCAAATAGATTTAATATTACAAGTACTTAATACGTTAAATGAAAGTATAAATAGTAGTTATTCTTAAATACAAGAGACTTTGAAGAATAATATAAGTGAGTTAGAATACAAAATTAATATAAATAAATAACTAGTAGATCAACAATTGTTTAATACTTCACAAAGCTTAGAATAGTATATTATTAACAACATAACCGTTTTACAATAAAATATTAAAGCGAATAATCTTAGTCTAGAATGGTTAATATCTCAAAACGTGTAATCTATAAATAATAAGATGAATGTTTAAAACATTATATATAACAATTCTATTGATAATCTGACAAGTCAGTTATAAATTATAAATTATAATATATCAACGTTAAGTTATAGCATGTAAAATAATAGTAATATAATATAATCATATATGTTACACAACATCTCTATGCTAGACTAACGTATTTATGAAAATATTACAACAACCGATAATAAAATTCAATAATTAGAAGAATAACTAGCATAATTATAAAACATCGTTCTTAATACAAATGAATAAGAACTTTGGTTTTAATGTTAATAGTAGTTATATACATTCAAAGCCTTTGATGCGCTGACTGTTACAAATTTAGTTTAAAATACTGATATAGTAAATGGATATGTGTTCAGTACCTAGTAAATATTCAACGCGTTTATAGATATGTAAAATATATTTTCAAGTACAACACTATTTAAAAATCAAATCTCTTTTTAAAATATAAAAATTTAACTAGGATTTATGGAATATGACACTGGAGCGCTGATGTCTCAAAACAATAGATTAAATATTAATTAAGTAAGTTTCATTTCGTTGTAACAATCTACACTAATTATTAAAACTCATTCAGTGTTTAGTGTACTGTAAAAATATTCGGAAAACGTAAACATTTCAAATTTATTTCTTAATATTTCTTTCTCTTCTAATTCGACTGGATCTTTAAGTCTATTTTACAATATTAATGGAATCCTTAATATTAAAGGTTATTATATACAAGGTAATTATATAAGTACAGATTCAATATCATTAGGAGTGTTTTAAGTATTATAATAGAGCACTATCTGGTTGAAATACATATAAATTATGCCGTAGGTATTCAGCTGTGGAAATACTTCATCTTATTTAATTTCGTTTTCAACACTTAGCTAAATTAATATATTGCATATATTAATATAAATTGGTAATTTTATTAATAATAATTAGATAGATAGAATCCAAACCAATGTTTCGACTTTTATGTAATTTGGTGGATTAATTTAATCTTAAATTAATTCAACGACACATATTCAAGATATAACTACATAAATTTATGAATTATGGACAACCTAGTTTGTAAAATTTAGCGGTTAACTTTTAGGCAACAGTGTCAATGGCACATGTAAATTATAGTAGATATGTATTTTAGAACAAATATATTTTGATTTGAACACTAATATTTATAAGTTTGGACTAATTGGTGAATTTTATGGAAATATCAACATTGCATAAATGAGTTCTACATATATAATATTATAAGGAATTGCGTTAGAATATATAGGAACTCTAGGGTTTGTATGCGATTCTGTTGTTAGTCTTATTAATATAGAAATATAATTCTAAATGCCGGGCACTATTAATGTTAGAATCTATGCTGGCGCACTATATTCCGTAATTTAATCAACAAATTGGACTATAAACAATATTAAAATTACAAATTCTAGCGTATCAACTTCTAATTCAGGAGGCGTAATCGCAGCTAAATTAGTTGGCGGGACATTAACTCAAGCAAATATACAATCTTCATCTGTAATAACATATAATAATTCGTAATCAATATCAGGCGGCCTAATAGGTGATACATTTTCGGGTATATTCACATAATAATTTTAAATTTCATTGTGTGTGTTAAATAATATAACTGTAAAATCCCAATCGAATAGTTTATGGTCAATGAGCGCTGGCATAATTGCAGATTGTAACGAAAACCCCATTACAATGTCATAAATAATTGTGTAATTGACACGAATTTAAGCAAGTGGTGCATCAAGTGCTGTATAAGCTGCTGCTTTTGTTGGTTATTCACGAATATCATTAAAACAAATAATTGATTCTAAGCTACTAAATAGTAACATTTCAAGTGAGAATTTAGTAGGTAACGCATATTGCGCTGGTTTCTTGGCATCTGTTTAGGCTCAAGTATAAATAACTAACTCTGTTGTTAATACGTTATAACTAAGTATCAGTGCATAGTAAGTAAAATATGTTGGTATTATATTAAGTAATGCAGTTTCGACCTATATAACAAATTAGGTAAGCTCTGAAGGATAAAATGTAATTAATGGAGCTTTAATATAAAATTGTGCAAGTATTATAAGCTAGACATCAGAAAGCGGTTGTTGAAAATATATGAATTTATCAGATTGCATCTTCGTATGAACATACCATCCTTTTGTCTAACAGAACATAATGTCGAATAATTTGTTTAATGGATTGAGGTTATATCATTGTTAAATAATACTCACTTATAATAGTAGAAATAAATTTATTATTAAGTCTAGTTGTTAATTATGATAACTTTGAAACTATGAAAGTGTTAAGATATATGAATTGTATACCAAGTGCATGTGAGAGCTTATACGTTGCTTTACAACACTTAATACGACCAATTTGCGTTGTTTTGATGAAATTATACATAATTATTGAAATAAGCGAAATAGAACTACTCAAGATTAAACGGAATCTGATATAGTTTTCAGTTTAAGATTTAGTCTGTTGTTCATGAAACTTATAAAATTGATAAATATATCATCCAAATGATACGAACAACTCTTAATATATCATTATCTGAACTCATAATCAGTACTAATTCGGCCTTTAATTTAAAAATGTAAAATAAAGTCTTCTTTGCCCCAGTAATGAAATATATTTATTCAAAAGTAATTACTATATAGTTTTGTGAGTGAGGTTAAATTATAATACTACTTTCTTATAATAATCAATACTATATCTCTTTCAAGGATTATTTAATATAATAACACACTACAATTTTAATCACATGCAAATTCATAATACTGACACGCTATTAAATTGAAACTAAGAGTCCGCTTACACATGCGTATCTAAGAGCTATCGTAGCTCGTATAATGGGCGGCTTGAAGATTAAATATATATCGGCTCACTCTTTTGGTACATCTCAAAAACATCCACTCAATAGTCGATTACTTCAATCACAGGAACATTTAAAAATGAAATTATCATTTTAATGCGTTCTTTACTTCTGTAACTATGTACATAAAGGACTCTATATTTTAATTGCTACAGATAGGGAGAAACAACAAATATATTTCATCAATAACAATGTATGAAAATATTAACATAATATTTTCATAAATAGAAGAAAGTTTTTTGTAAATAATAACTTAGAATAATAAATATGCGGCCTAATATTCTATAATTACTTAAAAATTTCA
Source organism: Hexamita inflata (assembly GCA_963988835.1). Taxonomy (NCBI): domain Eukaryota; phylum Fornicata; order Diplomonadida; family Hexamitidae; genus Hexamita; species Hexamita inflata. Next base: position 477,458 of record CAXDID010000386.1, on the reverse strand, counting down.
AAAATATGTAAATATATCTTCTAATGACATAGTTGAATAGAATTTTAGCAAACCGCTATTACTAGAGAAAATAACTAGATAATAAGAATCAATAAATTGATTCTACAGTGTAACATTTATTATATTGTTTAACGATTCTTATTTATAACTACATTAAATGATGTCATAATAATGACTCACTTAACAGCAACAATCCAACAATACATCTAACCGCAATATATAAATATATACTAGTTATTTAACCATAGCCAAGTAAAAATAATATATATTAAAATAACAAAACACAAACACAGATTTTATGCAGTTAATATATTATCAATATTCAGGTGCTGAACTAACTTAGGTTGTCTGAGGGGGCTATTCAGAGTGGCAATCCTAGAAGATGAGGTATGATGTTGAGATTAGTTTACGATAACGTTATGTGTAACTGAGTTTGGATTTGTGGATTGTCATGATTTATGAGATGAAGATGGAATGATTGAATTGAGCCTTAGTACTGATGATAAGGTTACAGTTAAGTGAGTCATTTTATATTAAAATAATATTCGTGTTGTTGATAATTTTCGAGTAATTAAAATGGTTTTCATCTTTGTTTGAATCTAAGTGATTCTGCTTCCTCATTTATGTAACAGCTTTAATGTATTTACTATGAATAAAAAACTTAGAAAAAGAAAGAGGATAAATAACTTTGTCTTAGAAAATTTTGTTGAATTGTTTATAATGAATAAAAAACGCTACCGCAAAATAGGAAACCAATCTTAACAAAAGCCTAGAAGAAGAAGCTCTAAATGGAATATCATAAATAGTTTATCTAACAAGAAAGAATTAAGAAAGATAACAAATTGATATACATTTTTAAATTGTTATCATAACAATGCAACTGAACACAAGGAAAAAGTTAATCCACCACCAGCAATATACCAAGAAATTAGGAAAATTTGCAAAAATAAATGAACTAATAAGGAAGCCTAATCAAGTTAATGAAACAATGTATCAAAGGCAACATCACCAAGAAATGCCAATACAGTGTTTCACAGTTAAAAAGACTATTTTCAAAAGTGAGATATGCGGTTATAATCATAATATGTTATTATATTAGGTACAATGAAACTATATGAACTTTTGAGTCTTGTTGATTGTAGTCATATGCTTTTGTCCATAAATAAAATAAAACTGATACACAGTAAATGATTATGTTATTTAGTTCACTCAATAGAATAAGCATTAAGTTTTGCAAATCTTTGCATTAATAATTCAATTTATCAAGTAATGTAGTACTTAAAAGCTTAGATATTATACGATGTATTATTATAACGTTTTATTAAATTCAAGTTTGGTTTTAGTTTCGCTCCACTTCATTATTTCATGAAGCGTCAGGTAATTAACGGAGCGTGCCACAACCTCTAGCCAGGTAGATTTACAGTAGGTAAACAAGGTTAATAGATCAACGGAGCCTGCCACAATTTAGATTCTGGTAGACACGGAGTGAAGAAGTTAAAATGCGTTAATTCGTGTTAATTATCTAAAAATCACTATAGTTGACAAAAAATTTCTTTACTCTATAAATTAAATACTAAGTTATTTTGTTCACTCAATAGAATAAGCACTCTTTCCTTCTACTTGGATTTCAAAACCTTAAATTTTGGCTTCTTTATCGTTGAAAATTCCACCCACTACTTGTATTTACCCTTTTGAAATAGTTTAAACTTCAACTTCGACGAAACTTCCGTTTTCCAAGATGTAGCATGTTGCTTTCTTTCCAACAACAAGCACTACGCACATTTTAACTTTTCCCCAATAGAAAACGATGAAGTTTTCTCTGATTTTACCTTCTTTTAACACCAGTGGTTTGAGTGTGGGCAGGCCAAGGTATTTTGAGTAGTGGTAGGCGGCTAGTGTCATAACCGGTTCGATTTCTTTGATGTTAATTGGAATTTTTATTTCTTCGTAGCTATTAGGTGTGATTTGGAATTTTTTGAGTACTTGTGCGACTTTGCGTTCAATTTGCGAGTCTTGGAGTGATATTTGCATTTTTCTCTGTTCAGGTTGGAATTCAGGCTGCATTTTGGATGTTTGAAGTAGTGCTTGTGTCATTTGTTCGTCGAGGTTTTGTCCGAAGTTCATTTTTTCAGCTTCGTCGTCGAATTTGAAGTCTCCTTCAGTTTGGTATGTTTGTTCGCTGTCAATTTTCTGCAGTGTGGGTTGGAATTCTGTTTGTTCTGGAACTACGGTGTTTACTATTTGAGGTGCTGGTTTTTGCGTTTGGTATTGTGGTGGCGAGGGCGCTTTCTGAGTAGTGAAGTTGTGTGTGCCTATGTTTCTGCTGAGTGCGAGTGACGATTCTAGCAGTTCTTGTGTTCTTTTAATTTATCTCGCTCCCTATTCTGATTTCAGCTCGTTTATTTGCTGTTTCAAGTACAAGTCCAGGTCAGTTTGCAGATTATTCTTTACTTTGTCGTATTTTCTGCTCATCTCACTTGTCATATTATCTTCAATAACTCTTTCTCCTCTCAAAGTTAGTTAAAATTAATCGGTTGGAACCATTGGCTCCCTCAGAACGTCAAAAAGAATCGTTTTTTGCGTTCTGCTGAACTGAGATCCGAATTAAAACTAGTTTAGGGCTTCACTTGCGTTTATGTTAAGGGCTTATTCGGTGAAATTGATCACCTTTTGGAAGCGTTTTACGGTTGCTTCCGTTTTGTACACCTCCGTTTGGAGGCAGTTAACGGCGAACTGTGTTACATTTTGAATTTTAAGGACGTTGCGCTTGAACTCTTCGTACAGTTGCTACTCGAGTTTTTCAGCATTTTAATTTAGCAATCGCTGTCTGTCCTTGAGCTTGAGCAGCTCTTGAGAAGTGGCTAATTGTTTTCGGCCGTTAAAGGCTAAGTTGAGCGCGTCAGACTAGCGGTTGTCGTATAACACACGCGGAATCTGGTATTGAGCGAACGTAGGCTCGAAAGACTCGGGCTTTATGATCGAAATTAAATACACGGGCACCAAATCCTTTATCTGCACAGTGAATTTATTAAGCTAACGCGCAGCAAAGGGAAGAACCACCCCAGAACGCAACGTGAAAAGGACAAACTGACTGAAAGCCTCAGTCACGCTCAAAATGGAATCCTCAACAACCAACTTCAAATCAGAAGAAGAATAATCGTCCATACGCAGTTTGTTCAAATCCAACTGCGGCTAGAACTATTACACATTCACAAAAAACTGCAAATTCACGGACTAATTCAACACATAACGCTGGGCTTCCTAGATCTACACAGGAATTTAAGAAGACAAGGAAACTGAAATTTACAGCTGATTGAACTCCTCAGAACTTTTTGGCACATATGCTAACATTTGGTGTGGGTTTGATGTCATATTAATAATTTATATTGACTCTATCAACACTCCACATCTAATTATAATATGAATCCAATATAGTTTAAGAACAGCTTGAAAGGCGAATTAGCAGAACAACGTATTAAATAACAAAGTAGCAAGCAAAATATAAGCATGAGAGATTTATCAATTGTAACTGGTGACAAATAATTAATGAAAGAGGCGTAAAATTTAAAAAGCACGATTGCTGAAAGAAAATTTGATCTTTTAGACGACACTATGAAAAAATAAATAGGAGCTTATTTCGGAACGTTAATTGGTGATGCTCTAGGTGCTCCATTTGAATTCTTTGGTGTTAATATTAATGGAAGAGTAATCCCAGGTAAATAATTGTTATTTCCAAGTGATATTAAGGAGTATGAGAAATCTTACGATTCTAAAAATATAATGGTAAATAGTGAATGCACAAATACTCATTTCAACTTCAATTGTAGTTGTTTAGCGGGAATGTGGTCTGACGACTCATCCTAAATGATTGCATTAGCTGAGGTTTTAATAGCTTATAAGAAGGTGAATGCTCAACTCATGTTTGCAATCGAAGATTGGTATGAGCACGGGTTTGGAATCGCGTACAACAGCAAACTAAATCATTTAGTTAAGAAGCTGAATCATGGAGACGACAAGGGCTCGTTTGACATTGGTAATACCACTATCGAGTCCTTAAGAAAGTTTACTAGTTTAAACACAAAGCGCAACTCAACATCTCCCTATGCTACTCAGTCCGGAACACCTACTTCTAACGGAAACGGTGCGTTAATGCGCAATTCGGCTACTTTCTTCATAAAAGACTTACAATAAGCAATATAATAAGCATACGAGCACGCGAAAATGACACACAGAGGCGAGATTTCAGCCCTCTGCTGCTCCTTCCACACCTTCACCGGCTGGTGCCTAATTAACAATTAACACCTGGAGAACGGCTGGCCCAAAACGGAGCAGTTTATTATTGAAATGGAAAAAGCAAACATCCCCCTTACAAACGAAGAGTTCAATTCTATTATAAATTCATTAGGAAATAGTAACTGGCGTTCACCAGATTTTAAATTCAGCGAAGAGAAAATAAACGGTTATTTGGGCGGGTACGTTGCGGATTGCTTAACTATTGCACTTAATTACGTTTACCATGGGAAGGAATTGTAACATTTAGCAACTTTGGGAGGGGATTCGGACACAAACGCTGCTGTGGCCGGATCTTTATTCGGAGCCAAGCACGGAATCTAGTATTTTGAGCAAAACTGGATAGAAGCGGTTATGAGATTCGACGAAAACGATTTTAACTGCGCGAGAGTTCTAGCTTTGATCGGGATGTGAATCAGATACTTGTAATATATTAAATTATTTCATTTTATCCGTTTATTGTATTATTACTGAGCATCAGTAAAATATTGCTGTTGTAAAGAAATAATTGTTTTAATTAGCTGCGAGAAAGTTTAAAACTCATAACATATAAATGATAAAATTATGTAAAATAGAAGAAAGAGTACAAGGTAGTCAACATTTTCATTTGATTATATAATATAATAATCACTTCTTTGATTAGGTTGTCGTAGTTACAATTACCTTTGTTGTAGTAGTTTCCTGATAATTATTTCCATTGCACTTATCAACAACCTCGATTATGAATTCAATAACACCAACAACGAATAGTACCAAAGCAGCTACGTTTTGGAATATCACCGACCAACCATTCCAACATCCATCACGGAAACACGGGAAGAAAAAGCAGGCGAGAATTATCATGAACCCTGATTTCCAGATTGGCTTGTATAAAAACAGGAAATTGACTTGCGTAAATGGTAACCAATAGTATGGAGCACAGCCCAAAAACACACATGCGATAACCAAGAACAACATTCTGAAGAAACTGTCTATCCAGAAGGAACCAAAGACAAACCAGTTTATTAGAGCTATTAAAGCCAGGATAAAGCTGCAAATTAATATTATTATATTCAACACTTTGTTGTCCATCAACCTCATTTATGAGAAGTGGAGTCTTAAAAAATGATACATTTACACGTAAATTTATTAGTTTAAATGCACAATATCTGGCTTTCAACAATTATTTCACATTCACGTAAGTTTATGTTTATAATATCAGTTCATATATAATATCAGTTTCTATGGTTTATTTAAATACATAAAAATATATCGGTGGATTCACTGGAATATGTCCATATATTCAAAAACTATAAGAGAGTTGGATTCGAAGGTGTCAGTAGAAGGAACAATAACCGAACTGTTGACGCTTTTATTTCGTTTACAGATGGTGGAAACAGCCACTTGGAGCTCGTGCTTTCCAAACTGTTTGTTGGGATATCTTCGAAGGAACTCGCGCATTACTTCTTCAGGCCTATAGTACTACAGGGCGATTTCCTTGATTTCCGCTCTGTGGCTAGCCACTGGTTCATAGAACTACGAACACCAGGTATTATGGAAGTATTCTCTGCAGCTCTTGGCGTCCATAGTGCAGAACTGGCTGACTTTCTTCCACATACCGTATCTGTCTTTACTGGATAGGGACAGCATGAAATTGTAGTAGTCGCTGATGTTGTGGAAGACGGTGTTGTGGTACACTTGAACATATTGCTAAACGGCGGAGGAGAATTGGTTGTCCTTGTCAAGAATCATTTGAAGTGGGTTAGGTCAATAAATATATTATGCCAGAATCACCATTTATAAGCTTAATATATTTTCTAATTTGAAAATGATTTAAGATTTTTCTATACATATAATAATTCGTGATATAACTCGTTAACATAACGTTTGGAGCTCGAAGTACAATACTAATCTACTAGTAGTGTGCAAAATATTTTTAAATTGTAGATAGGTAGAATGCACGCTTTTACGTTTTCAAGCGATTATGGAACATCACTAAAATACAATTGTAGTGTGGTCAACTTATCAATATTTGGTCAAATTCTTTCCAGTTTGTGTTACTAGCCTGAATTCACAGATTTCAGTGTAAGCAAGATGCTTATATCAGTATTCTGAGACTTGTAAAAGTCCACCCCTTTTAATCATTCATATCTCAATCTCCAAATTAATTTTGGTACGATAACACGATCTAAAAATTTATGTGAATATTTCATAATATCTATCACACGTCGTCGAAAACGCTCTTTTTCTCTTTTCTTTCGGTGAGGAGCCTGATTCTCTCGTCCTGTATGTCCGAGATCATCTGCGTCTTCTCTATTTGTTTTCGCTGCACCCTTACGCTGCCCGAGTACGGGATTCCGTTTAGCGTGTTGTAGTCGAATTCGCACTGCAGCGCCATCACAAGCGTTCTATCCGGGGCTTAATACGGAATTAAGAAGTCGGTTATCACAGCCGTCTTACTCACAGCTGCTGGTTTGCTGCTCTCGAGGTAGGATCGCCTAACTCTTTTTCAAATTAATGTATTCTATTTCCAAGTGTAAGGCTATTCAAAGTAACTAATATTTGATTGAGAACACGTCTGTAAGTGAATAGGGGTCTGCATTCGAGGTAAAATAATCTATGTTGTTAAACAAGTTTTATTGTATCAAATTTTTAAGAAAAACATAAAAACAATCCACTCCACATCTGAATGTAAAAGTTGAAGCATTTTTTGAGCGGTCCGATTAAAGACGTTTTGGAACTGAAAAGGTTTCTCTCTCAAAACTTCCCTATTTCTTCATACAAGGACAAAGTGCAACTTTAGCTCTCAAAGGGTTAAATTGTTTAGCTCAGTTCAGCCGGAATTGAAAACATTTACGTTTTGAAAGAGCTAAGCGGAGTGAAAGAGCTGGACCTGAGCGACAATAATATCGCAGACGTTTCACCATTACTGAACGTTTAAATATAAACGCTCAATCTAATGAGAAATAAAATCAGATAAATACAGGATCTAGGACGATGCATTCAGGTGCTAAATATCGCACATAATGGGATAGAAAATATAAATATACTGAGCGAATTCGCCAAGCTGCAAGAGCTGAACATATCCACAAATCCAATACAGAATATAGAATGCTTATAAAATCTTAAACAACTCAAAAAATTACTAATAAACAATTGTAAGGTTGATTTAAACGCACTTTAACATTTAATTAACCTTACTGAGCTCGAAATCGATAACAACAAAACAAAATCAATAGACTTCGTCAAAAAACTCACAAAACTTAAAGTTTTAAGCGCAAATTAAAACAAAATAACGGATGCATCAGCGATTTCAAACTGCAAGATGCTTCAAGAACTAGATATCAGAAATAACAATATTTCAAGTATCAGCTTTGCTTCTTCTTTGTCAGAATTAAAGAAACTCAATGCAATGTACAACTAAATACAAGATATAAGTCCGCTAGAAGATCTTTAATATCTCTCTGAACTTTTCCTAGGATTTAATCAAATTTATGATGTTTCATCTCTTACAGAAATGAAATCTGTTGATGAGTTAGGTCTAGAAAATAATAGGATTACTGATTTACCTGAATTTCCTGAAGACTATGAATCTGAATATACGTTGCGTCTGGTTGATATTTCAAATAACTACATTGCTGATGCTGAGAGCTTCGCTGGACTATAATTAGGTCAGTTATTAATATCAAACAATTATTTGACCGAAATAGAAAGCTTGGAATGCTTCGAATATATCAGAGAGCTGGACGTATCATACAATATGATAAAGAACGCGAGAAAATACAATCCGATGGGTATTGATTTGCGTGAGTTCACACATTCACCTTAACGCAAATCCAGTGCAGCACTCACAAAAATAAGAAATAACATCAGAAAAATGAACGCGTTATCCACAGTTTAAAATAAATTTGAAGGAAATCAAAGAATATTTCAGTTGAAGCAATAATTCCAAAATTACAAAAGCAAAATAAATTTAAAGATGGGAACTGAGCTCATAAAACTGAATCAAATAGCAGAATTGTTCGTTAGTGCGTTTGGGTTGTGAACATCTATTCATCTATTCATATATTAAAAATAGAAAAATATTATATCTTTAAAAATATTATAATTTAATATTTAAATTATTAATATTATTATTAATATTAATATTTAAATTATATCAAAATAGCGCTACACGTATTCAATTGTATTCATTGCGATGTATATATGTAATTTCTTATTTGGAAACTTAAAAATAGTAACTTAATTCATTAAAAAATAATTTGATTCAATTCAATTATCGTTTTGATCGTGTAAGAAATTGACAGATATGAAAAATTAGCAATTGGAACCGACTTCCTAACTTTTAGAAAACAACCTTCATGGGGCTCAACGAACACCTTCAACGCGACCGTTCCAAACATAGGTCTGAAGCCGCTGTCCAGCTCCATTCAGTTCCAGCTTTACTTCGAGTCAACCGGTGCCACCATAATGACTTCAATCCAGGTTAATAACTACACTGTGATTTAATTTTAAAAAGCGTATTCCAGCCTTCAGTTCAAAGTCCAGGGTGCGTCTGCGTACTTGGACCTCGTGGCCAATACGACCGTGCTCTCTTCTGGATTACAGGTGTTTTAAGATTATAATTATTAAATCAAAGCCCTTCAAGCGGATTCAGTACAGATACAGTTTTTCGGCTACTCTAGCAGAATCCCAACCGCTTACGTACTCGACGGGACCTAAGTCACTTCCTCCGTTGAAAATTACTACCAAGAACCATCGATGTCCTTCACCATGACGACGAGCTCTTTCCAGTTCTCAACTGGCAGGACGCGATGTCCAAGAGATACTTGGCTACAAACGATTCCACGTACCAGTTCAACATGATTATTCGATTTTTCAAAAATGGTGCTATGGTAAAGGTCATGAATCAAAATATTGGTTCTGCGACTGAGAGTTGCTTTAACGGAGCTAATATTAAAGTTAATAAACAAGCTATGGAAATAGTCTTGGGATAAGCAAGTAATTAATGTTCGTTGAATGGACAAAAGGTGAACTTAGTTCTGAACATGAGCCAAACGAACTTGGGCACACTTGTGACCACATACCAACAGATTAATTCAAGTGGTGACTTCGCTTACTCATATAAAATCCCTATTACTACAGAGCAGTTTTCGAATCTTGAAAACTATGTTGTCAGTACATATATTATATACTTCTCTTACTTTTCTAACATCCCAAGGAATGATTAGAAAAGTTACAGAAGTATCACCAATTTCAGAGGTAAGAAATTATTTATAAGAATAGTATTCCATGTTTGGAGTGAAATATTATTTTCAAGTATGACATCATAACACATATATATTCTAAATACACAATTAACTATCAAATCAATAAAAATGGCGACGATGGCGACGATGGCGAAAAAATGGCGAAAAAATGGCGACAAATGGCGAATTTATAACGTTAAAATTAATTAATAAGTTCTTTAATCATAATAACAATGAAAATATAAACATTATAACATATATTATTTTAACCTACCCACTCCGTTTGATGTCAACATAAACGTTTCATGATTGGTTTTTTTAATAATTTATAAACAAGATGACAGAAATAGAGTAAACAAACAACACTATTGAGACTGAGGTAACAGAAAAGAATCCAAACGTGATTGAAGTTATGAAGCAGAAACATGCGGAAGACAACTTTGATAGAATGAACAAAGATATCTAACCTAAAGCTACTGTGGTCGCCAAGCCAACTTTGATTTCAAAAAATACTAACTATTTCAAAACTATTTTTTGTATTAATTTTAACTATATATTAACTCAATGTTTAGTAGCGTCTCCTTTCTATTTTATTACTTCTTCTAACCTTTTGGGCATAGAGTCAATCAAATGATTGATGATATCTAACGAGATTTACTCCAACGCCCTCTTTACTTCTTCATTTAATAAGTCATATGTGGTACATTCTTCAGGGGAAATGTTTGACTTCAGTGGATTCCAGCAGTGAAAAAGTGGATTTAAGTCTGGACTCATTACTGGAAAGCGATAGAGCTCAATGTTGTTAGCAGTATAAAAGTTTTTCATATACTTACTAAAATGTGTCGGGGCGTTATCTTGTTGCAACTTCAAGTTATGCTATTAAGTGATGGAAGTGTAACTTGTCTGAGAACTTAAGAATTGACAATTGAATTCATGGTCGTACCGCACGGCATAAACCATAATGGACCCTTATATCTATAGCTAATCGTACATAGATCATGCACGAAAACAGTCCATATTTTACACTTCGAGAAAATACTTCGGATTCCACTCGTCTTTAGGTGTTCTGAGCACTCTACTCGCTCGATTTGCATAGCATTTTGAGCGATACTCATCGGTATACTAAAAAGTTCTCCAATATTCAATTGGTTGTTTCAGGTTCATTCGAGCAAAGTTCAAACTTTCCAATTTATGCTTTTCGGTAAGTTTGGCTTTATCTTAGCAACATAGAAGCTTAAACTGAATTTGGCCAGGAGACGAGATACCGTTGTTAGAGACATGGAAATTCCACGAAGGGCTTAGTATTTTTCAGCTATGATTCGTCGAGTTTCGAATCTATGGCTCTGGCGATATTTAACAACGCGAAAATCTCAGCTTAGTCAAATTTTCTGACACTATTATCGGCATGAGAAGCTTCTAGCTTGCCTGTAACTTCAAAGTGCTTAAAAATGGAATAAACAGTTTGGAGATACATTGAAGGCAACAAGCAATGTATTTCTTGGTTGCAACAGTTTGTGATTCTGTTTCTCACATTCTCATCATTATGCGACGCTCTTGTATTGTGATCCGTCGGCTTCGTGTGTGCTTCGTCATTTGAAGGATGAAGTGAAAAAGAAATGAACCGCAGAATTAATTGAATATGTTATAATTAGCATAAATACAGTGATTTAATTTTCAAGCGCAATTATTACATAAACATTTGTTAAAATCAAAGTTGGCTCGGACACCACAGTAAGGAAGGATATGAATACAAATTTGGAAAAAACGGATGGAGACAAACTAAGATCATAACAGAAGAAGAGAAACAAGCTAAAGGATAATAACTCAAATAAGCAAAACAATTAAAAGCTCAAGCAGCGTAATAATAAGATTAGAGTCAAGATTAGACTGAAACAATTAAAGATTTATAGAAGTAACTTAAACAGATTTCAGATTAACTGTTTACTAAACAATAGGATAAAGAAGAAGTGAAGCAGCCAATTAAAATAATGAAGACCAAGAAACAGAGAGAAGTTAGAGTTATTGACCCAAGAGTTAATAGTATTTTATAAAACTTAGGTTATTCTTAGATTAAGATAGAGGAGTATTCTGACTGAGTGATATATTTTTTTGATTTGAAATAAAATGCTTAAAGATGATTCAATCATATAACTTTAAGAACAACCTATAAACATAATGTCATATTCTTTTATTGGATTTTTTGGCTCAAAGGGCAAAGGTAAATCAACCCAGATGTTCAGAATGCGTGATGAGTATGTTAAGTAATCTAAATAGTTCAAATATGATTTAAACAACCCATTTATACTAAATGGTCCAATAACACATACTTACTTTGTGTCTCCAACACTATAATTTGATAAGACGTTCAAAAAGAATGACAACAATGATACTATCCAAGTTGAAGGAACAAAAGACAATATCTTAGAATTAGTTCAGAAAATACGTGACATGAAAAAAGAGCTTCAACCAGTTATGGAGCTATAATTATAAGTTAGAGAATTCTTCAAAAAGAGTAAAAATTTAGCATAAACATTAGACAGACAGACAGCAATTTTAGTTGTAAATGTTTTGAAACAGATTGAAAATATGAAATAAAAATATCCAGAATTGATAATAGATGAGACTGACAAAGATATAATTTCTAATTTGAAAGAGTTTTATAGTCTCTTAGAAGGAAAAGCTATTTTATCTTTTATTAGAATGCCTAAAATAATATTGATATTAGATGATATGAGTTCATGTTCTTTGTTTTGTTAAGTTTAAGAGAATGAATTTTACAAGATGATAATTTAACAAAGACATCTGAACATATTTGCGGTATTTATAGCAGCACATGAGATGTCAACATTATACAGCGCATTCAAGACTTAGCTAACAGGTTTTCTATTATTCCAAGGTATCAATTATGAAAAAATGAAAGACTATTTCTCTTAAGTTCAAGAATTATAAAGTGACTATTTCTCAATGACAGATTTTATGAACTTATACAAATACAAGATTTGTGCAGCACATGAGAAGAATGATATTGAGAAACAGAAGTATGTGCATAAGTTTTTGTATGTAGTAATCTGTCCAACTTCTAAGGTGTATGAAGGATTTAGTATAAGATTGAAGTGATGATATTTTTTTAAAACCTTATAACAAATGAGTGATTCTGAAGACTATAGTTAATCTGATTCTTAAATAGAAGAATATGAAGACTTTTATCCTATTGAAGGTTATGATAATTATGAGATATCTAAAAACGGAATTGTAAGAAATAAAAATACAAAGAAAATTATAAAATAATATAGAGAAAAGAAAGGATACCTAAGATTAAATATATTTGATGATAAATAAAATAAATATATTAAGTAACTTACACATAGATTATTAGCGTAAACATTTATTCCTAATCCAAATAATTTACCTTTAATTGATCATATAAATCGTGATAAATAAGACAATAGAATTTAGAATTTAAGATGGGTCTCAAACAGAGACAATACAAGAAATATAAAATAATATAATAAACATGTATTTTAATATTTTATTAACTTACCAGATGAAGAAAACTGTATAGAATTCTAATGCTATAACGGATATCAATTCGGTCATTACTTTATAAACACTGAAACATTAGATATGTATTATGATACAGATTATTAGTTTAAGAAAATATCTTTACAAATAAATAATACATATATATTATTTGATATTAATAACAACAGAAGACCAATATATTTAGTAAAATTATAACGCGGTGAATATAATTGATTTGAAAAAATATTTTTTGCTATCATCATTTCAATTTTCTATCTGATAAAACATCTATTCCTTAGTTTATAACGGAACCAAATCCAGGAACAAGACCTATTAATGATTGCACAGGTTTACGCGCAAATTACCAGAATTTTCCAAGACCGTTTTTAATTTTAGACCAAACACCAGTTTTCTTTTTAGTCTAATTCATAGTAACATCATTTACAGGAGGTTTTTGATTTAGTTATCTTTATTCGCGGAAATTTTTAATTGAGTTCATAGTCTCTTCACGTACATTGTTTAGAGGCTCTCTTATTCCTTCAGGAACTTAGTCTATTAGTTTCTTAGAAATATCATTTGCTGAATTTTATAAAATGTCTCCTAATTTTGCTGAAGGAGCAGGACTTATTTTGAGACTAACTTTTCTATCTAAAACATCTTTAGGTGGAATACCTGTTGTTATATTCTATCTCAGTTATTGCATTTTTATCTAATTTCAAAAAAATATTTTCTAAGCATATATCATTTTACTAAAAGTCTTAAAATCAAATTTGGATATTTATCAACTTAATTACCGTCATTATCTTCTAATCTAAAAGTTACGTAACAATTAGGATTCTATCTATGCCAGAAGAACACTGATGAATTCATATCCTCTAAATTTATATCTTTAAATATTAATATATCAACTAATGCATTATTCATATATAACATATAAGTAAAATCATTTTAGAATTTTCCATATTTTAGATAATGATACAAAATATTATCTTATGAAACAGATATAGATTCTATTTATACATCAAATTCTTTAATAAAGTTATCAATAAAAGTTTGGTCTATGAGTTTATTTCTGTATTCTATAAAATTTATATACAAATCAATTTCTTATTGAACATCAGAAGTATCTTTAAAAATTACTTTTCCGTTATAAGGATTCAAAACATTATTAGGAGACAACTATCCTGATATTTGTTAAACAGAGAATTATGAAAGCTATGTAACTAAATTTACTTTGGGTTTAAGTTAAATGAATACTTATTGTTTTAAGTGTATAGTATCATTACACTCAAATTTAAAAAACTAAGTCTAAATATATATCTAATTTAAAGTAAATACGTTATTGTCTTAGTCAGTTACCCAGAATTTGAACTCTTAAGGTTTAATAAGTCTGTGATGTACGTCTATAGTCTATGCCTAAAACTAAAAGTTATTTGATCTATCTAAAATCATAAGAGCATCAATTGTGTCTGATCCAAATTGAGAAGTATTTATGAAGTCACATTAAACTTTCAAATATTTTACACGCGCTAAGTTTTTCTGAGATAAGGTAATCTCTTAGTCTTTTACAAGATCATACTATTTATAAAAACCAAATATAATTTTATAGTTTCCAGTCATATTTATAGAACAATCAGTAACACATTTCATTTTAAAGTATTTTTCATCAACTTAACTAAACTATATTTTTGTTTACATCTTATTGATTTGATCACATAACTCTTATAAAGAGAAATACGCTGATAATATATTTGTCTATATATCATTATTAACAATTATTGATCCAGAGCATTCAGCTGTAAGATTTGAACGTATAGATTGGAGTATCATATAATCACCGTTTCTATAAGAAGGTAAGTATACATTACTATAACCTTAGTCATTTGTTTTAGCTATGACAACTTATCCAAACATTTTTATTTTGAATTAAAAAAATTAATTAAGTCTTAACATCATTTGAAACAAGAAGCTAAACATCCAGAAGCTTTAACACTAATTTTCAGTATATTCTAAGCAAGCTGTAAAAGTTATTGTTTTGTATTGCTCTTAATAGTATCATCTATCATCTTATCAAGTAAAGTATCAGCTATTTATTGAGTTATTGAAGTATCAGTTATCAAAATAGTTTTAAGTCTAAGTTTCACATTGAATTTTCTAAGCTCACCAGCCTAAGTCTCATTTTACCATACATATTCAGCAAGAGAGCATAACTGAGTGATCATATTCTATATCTCATCACTGCTTATCTTATCATTGATATATTTTTTGATTACAATATCTGAGTAAGTATTAAATTTCTGTAAATTAGATTATTCCTCAAATTTTACCATAGAGGATTTTATTGAGTTATAATCACTCTCAATTGTAAGAGTGTTCTGAGTTTGTGTTTGATCAGCTACAACAGTTTTAGTTTGAATCACCTATCTATCCATCATTTTTATTTCAAATCAAAAAAATATTTTTTAAGAGATCATTTGTATCACTAAACTAATTAAGCTGTTTGAGTAAAGTTTTCATCAACAGACATATTCTATTTGTTTGGCGTGAACTTCAAAACACAATCATATATTTACATCACTTCAATATTGATAGGTGTTGACGGATCAATTAAAGTCTTAGTGGTTTATGTAGACGGATTATATGCTATAGCTTTCTAACTATTCTGATAATACCCAATTTTGAAATCAACATAAAGTTTTTGATTTATAGAATCAACTCCATCATTTACAACATCCTCATTAGTATCAATACTGAAAGCTTCTAAATTTAGTGTCATCAATGCATATTAACACATCAGTTTTAACATAGAATCATAATTGATCATTCCGCGTGAGTATTAGTTATAAAGATTTAAACCTCTTAACATCTCACATTTGAACTAAGTCATGTTATCTAAGTCTTAACTGAAAAGAGCATTTGATCTATTTCCTTTCCATAAGTTAAAAGTCTAAAACCAATTGAATTCTTCATTCTAATCAAAGACACCATTGATAATTTTAAGCTATTGTTCACCGTTAAAAGGTGTAAAACGTTATTTCAAATACATAGAATCATTCACCTTTGACGCATCAGTTAGTGTATACACAAAATTCTCATCAGAAATATTTATTCCAATTATAACATCTGCGGTTGATTGATGACCTCTATTCAATAGTCTGTGAGATGATAGTGTTTGATCAATTGATGGTAATAGTTCTCTATCAAATTTCATATAATGATATGAGAAACCATCTTTTGAATTTAGTTCTGACTTTACATACTCACTATCTTTTGATACTAAGACTAATTCTAAGTCTATGATACCTGTTTCTTTTTCATTTAATAGATTTGTTGTTCCAAATATTGTAGCCATCTTACTTTGTTGCATAAATAGATTCAATCTTATTTGTTCGTAACCTAATACACTAAGAGGGAAAGTATTAGTTGAGTCAAAGATTTAATTAATAACATTTAGTGGAATTGTGTAAGTCTTAGTAAAATAGAATGTAGCTGTTGAAGCAACCGTATCTGATACTACCGGAGCGCCTTTTTCAATTTTAATTTCACCGTCTATTGGATTCTCTAAAAATGTCACAACTGCATTACCAAAATCTGAATATTTCTTTGTTCTCTTACCATTAACAACAGCATATTCGTAAGGAAGAGCATAGAATTCTAATGAAGGAAGATCACCATTGAACCAAGTTTAGTTATGAGCGTTTTGATACTCATTCGGTAACTGTTATTGCATACGCGCGGTTTATCTGAAAATATCATCATCTTAGTTTGTGAGATTTCTGTAAATATATTATGACTTATTGAAAAGAGCACATGAATTCATAGGAGCAGCACACAGAGCTACTTCAAGAGGAACTTTTGTATCAGGAACCCATTTACCAGCATCAAATGTATATTTATCAAAATACCACCACGGACCAAATCCTTTATTCTGAACATAATACTTTCCAAATTTATGTTTTGAAGCTGTTGCAGCCGGTGTACCATCATATGTTACAGAAAGAGGAATTTTTAGAGCGTATTTCATTGTATATGATACATATGATTGATTTGTAGATAATAGACCTTTTCCAGTTACAATTGTGAATTAGAAGTTTGCGTTTGGAGCACTTACACAAGGAGCAGAAGGTGAGAAATATGGATAATTTTCAGCTCTCTATCTATTGATTACAGCGCCATTTCCATTATTTCCTAAGCTCATAACCATTGTGTTTCCTAAGTTTTAAAACTTTTTTACGTTTGCGGGTATAATTTATACTTTATCGTCTGACATGATTTTTATTTCAAATTAAAAAATTATTTTTTAAGGTCAAAAAAATAATGTCAGCTTTATCACAAGACAACAATCTAATTCTAAAAGCAAAAAAGATAAAATACGGAGGTCAGAGTATTGATATCACAAATGATAATCATATCTAATTCAATGATATCTTAAATGAGAACAGTGTTTATATCAATACCAAGAACAATCAATCAAATATATAAATTGATATCAACTAATTAGAAGGTAAGACTCTAAACAATTTTACAATCAAAAATTTAAGATCAAATAACATAATCATATCGTCATAAATAGATGGAGACTTTGATTTAGAGAAAACAATTGATGAACTAATTGACGCACATAAACTTAACTAATAGAAAATTATAGAGATATAAACTCAAATAGAACAAAACAAGTTAGCATAAGATTAAATAAATAACATATTTGGAACTGATATCTAAAATATAAATTCAACAGTATTAAATCATACTCAATAGATTCAATAACTATTTTTAAATAACAATAATTTTAAAGTATTCTAAACTCTAACTGAAACACGTTTGTTACAAATAGAAACAAAGAACATAGATCAAGACACAACATTAGATGCGCATTGGTCAAAAATATTAGAAATTATAGCATTATTAAATGAGATAGATGCAAGTTATATCACTAAGTCAGATTTAAACGGTTTAGCAAGTGAATCATCTGTTATAGCTTTAAGTGTAACAGTAGGTTTGGTAGGAGCAGAAGCAACAGCAGCTTTAGGAGCAGCATCATCAGCTTTAGGATCAGCAAATAGTGCTTTAGCAATGTCAACAGCAAATGGAACAGCTATAGGTTAGTTAGTTACTTAAGTTACAGCTTTAGACACATAAGTCAAAGTATTATAAGGTAAAGAAGAATTGTTAGAAGGTGATGTATAAGTTATGAAAGCAGATAATGCAACAACTAAAACTGAAGTGTATGCAACTAAAACAACTTTGAATACTTTCATGACAGCTCAAGGAGTTTTAGACGCAGAGATGGAAGCACATATTCTTTCACTTTAAGCTTTGAAAGCAGATAAGAAAGAGTTAGATGATTATGTTTTGATATAAAATGATACAAATAATTAGATCAGCACAAATTTATTAACATTAGGATCAACTAAGGCAAATGTCTCTGATACATATTCTAAATTAGAAATAGATACATAACAATAAGCTCAAGACACTATAATTTCAACAAAAGCAAATATATCTGATGTTTTCACTAAGACTGAAATTATATCTAAATATTATGATAAAATAGATTCAGATACATTATTTTAGCTCAAAACTGATTCGGATATAGCTTTAAATAATATGATGAGTCTTATAACTAATTTAGATGAGACTAAAGTTAATGTGACAGATGTATATACTAAACCTCAGATAGATACTCTGATTTCAACAAAAGCAAATATATCAGATGTTTATACTAAATCTCAAATAGATTTATAACAATAAGCTCAAGACACTATAATTTCAACTAAAGCAAACACGTCTGATGTATATACTAAAACTTAGATAGATTCTTAGTAAAAAGTATAAAATGATGCTATAGTTTTGATATAAGCAAAAGATTCTGTATAAGATAATGATATTGCAAATATGAAAATAGATGTCTCAAACAATAACACTAATGTTTAGAATTGTATGATCAAAGTCACAGAGAATACAAATGATATTAAAGTAATCAAAACTGATGTTACCGTAATCAAATCTGATATAGTTACTTTGAAAAATAGCAGCAACAATATTCCATTTTTAGAAGGCAGATTGATAACTTTAGAGAATTAGTATATAGATCAAAATATCATAGTTAATGGTACAAAAAATTATTTAGAGTAAACTATGATTCCTGAACAAACAACTCAGAATACTAATATATAAACTTTATAAACATAGATGTCATCTGTTATATCTGTAAACAATAATCAATCATAAAGATTGTAAACAATAGAAAGCTCTATATCTAATGATTAGACTATAAATAACTATTCTTTCACTATATTCGGTATAACTTTCAAATATGGAAAGATAGATGTCGGATCAGCTTTAGGTCAATCATATGTAAAGTTTCCTATTCCTTTCAAATATGCTGTAAATGCTGTATTAGTAACACCATGGGCAAACAATAGTGATGGAAGCGGATGTGATGTAGGATACGGCACAGCAGATATAAACGGTATAACTATAACAGCTGATTATGCAAATTCAGGAGGTAATAATACAAACACATATTCATGGATGGCTATTGGTATGTGACATAAATTCAAATATATAGAATATACTTAAAAACCTTAAACTATTCTTTTGATAAAATATATTTTTTGTTATTTGAACCAAACCAAAACTCTAATTCACTATCACTCATTTAATTAGATTGATATCTAATCATTGACAGAGGTACAAAGAATTTACCATAATCATTTTCTATTTCATAAAAGATATTTTTAGAACCTTTACTGATATAATCTTATAATTCTTATAAATTTTTCATAGAATGAAATACTTGTTTGATATCTATGACACAATCATTTATTTTATTAAACTGATACAAACGTGTATCCTCGCTTTCATAAGGAAAATATAAGTTATTTTGTTTAGATATTTTCATTTCATAATACTTACGTCTGTAAACAGGTTAAGCATACGGTAAATCATCAGAGTATCTATGTGTATCGTTTTTAGTAGAACCTAAAATATCTTTATATTATTTCATGTCAAAATTTATAGGTGTAATCATAAAAGTTTAACCTTATTTATCAAATATTTAGAATATTTGTTCACTCCATTTCTTCAAACGCTTCTTTTCTTTATCTTCTCTCTTGTTTATGACCTATACATAGTCTCCAATTTAGAATTTGTTAGATGCGTCAATATGCTTTTTGTTAAGGTTAGCTTTATACTCATTCATAGTCTCTAAATCATCTCTGGTTATCTTTTCTGGTGTTTTCTTATACAGAGGTATTTATCTTTTAAAATTATGAAACTCCATAAAATCATCACAGGATTTCTATATATCAATTGAGTCTTGTTTTAACAAATTATTGATAATGCTATTTCTAACAAAAGACGCAATACCGTTGATAGCTGACATAGATTTGTGGTCGTTAGCATCTTTAATGATTACTCTGTGTTGAATATCATTTTAAAGTAACGCTTATTGAAACGGTCCTTTGTATTCGTTTCCTTAATCAGTTGTAATTGAATCTATATATTGATCTTCAAATTTTAGAATATAGTTTTGAAAACTTATAAATGAATTGAGTATTTCTTTTGGTTATTTATTCGGAATACTTTAAACAAAGATTCTGTGATTTGCTGAGTTGTAATATGTTGATATTATAAGATCAGGAATTTGTTTAGAAACATATTTTGAATCTTTTATAAAAATAAGGTCTAATAACCAATCGTCATAATGAGATATATAGACCATCTTTGTCATTTTATCTCAAAAAGAAAAAAATAATTATTCATTAGTTGTTGAAAAGTCCTTTCTATAATTTTAACATTGATATTTAAACATTATCGTTTTATTTAGTTCTGCAATTACAATAATAATACTCATTTTAGATAACAGGTCTTACTTCTCTAATACGTTATCCGTTATTGAAATATAATTTATTCATTGAATCACTCCAAAAATAACCCTCAAAGAAATAATGTGAGTAATACCATACCTCAATTGCATCTTCTGGTAATTCTTTTACAAAGACAAATTCATCTCTATGACCGTTTCTATTTTTTAAGTTTTCTCTATGTGATACCCATCTCAGATTCCAAACATTGTTGTTAGACCTAACTCCATCACAATGATCTATCTCTGAGTAATTATCAGGATTTTCTATGAAAGATTTTGAGACTAATTAATGTATAAGATATTGTTTTATAATTTTATTTTAACAGAGATTTATAACTTAATATCCATCTGCGCGTTATATTGGTTTCAAAATTCTTCCTGTTGTTTTATTTCTGACCTAACCAAAGTTAGATACTTCGTAATTGGGATAACCATCTATATCTCTGTATTCCTCTATAAGTTCTTCTTAAAATATTTCTTCGTTATAGTTTGATTCTTCGTCATAGTTTGATTCGTTTTAACTTGGTTCTGTATTCATGTGTTTGTTATTAAGAAATAAAAAATTAGTATAATTTCTAAAAAATAATATTCACTCTTTATCGGAAAGACGTTTAAGTATTACGTCTGTAAATAATTATTTTGATTATAGTTCTAAATGAATATCTTAAATTTATTATCTGAGACTTTTAATCATTGAAATTTAACTATCAATTAGCTCATAACATCTTGATATCTCATATTCTTTCAATTCTAAATCACTCTCTAAGTCGTATATTTTATTCATACAGTTCTCTAACTCGTCATCGTATGAAAATATCATTTTTCTTAGAAATAAAAAATATTAATCACTCTGTTCTCAATTATACAAATTGTTCTAATTTATCTGCTTTCTTAGATAGATATGATAACTGATCGTAAAGATAGAATAGAGCATCATCTATCTCTATAGATTTCTATCCAAAATCCCTAACATGTTTAACTTATAAGTTCAGAACAGAAAATATCTTAGAGTTAGTCTCTTCAATCCAATCGCAATACAACTGGTATAGATACATTTTAATTATTTTAGAAAAAAAGATATCTCATTTATGAATAAGATTATAAATATTTACAGCTAAGCATAATATGTTCATTGTTAAAAATATATATTTATGATCTTTTATTTCTTCTTTAATAACTTCTTCTTTAATAGTATGCTTCTTATCAAATTTTTCAATATCATTTCTTACTTACTTGATCTCATTCTCAATTTTAGATAAACAATATTTCATATCGTTCTATTCAGTTATAATAATCTCATGTCTGCTTATAGCTTGTTTATATTAACGCTCTATTGCTTCTTAAATATATTGCTTCATCAATTCTTCTTCTGTCATTTTATTACAAATAAAAAATTTAGGTATGAAATCATTTTATAAATGTTATACATATGTTCAGAAATAGAGTTATAAAATTTATAGCTGTAAATATTTTATCATCAGTTGATATAGGTTTAGTTTATACACTTGGTTGTTTTATCTATGATATCTATTTAGATAATTATAGTTCTCGTAGTTCATTATATTCTTTTGTTTTTATAAACAAATGTTTTTGTTGTTCTCTTATCAAAGTCTCATGTTCTGTTCTTTCTTTAAAAGCTTAAGCTCTTAGATCATCTAAATGCTATTACATCTGTTCTAATGTTTGTTCTGGATTCATTTGTTTCTTATAAATAAAAAATTTATCATATGTTATCAAAATTTTAATGTTCTCTTAAACTCAGACAGGTTCATATAGCTATAATCATCTTGTTTCTTCATAAATACTTTTGCACTGCATAAATCAAATTCAATTGCTTTACCTCCCGCTAAATCTTAATATAATGCTATCACATCACCTTCATATAACTCATCAGCTTTCTAAGTGATACATTCACCTGTTACTCCTTTCATCCTGATGTGGTAATCGTAACAAATATTTTCATCTTCATTCTATACACACAGCTTCACACAATACACTTTTTTAGAAATATAGATACCATCTTCGCCGTATAACACTTTTCCTTTATCAGATGAAAAGTCAGAATGAAATTGTCCCATTTTTTCACCTATAAGTTCTCTCTAATATTTTTCTTAAAAGTTCTCACTCAATATTTTTAACTCATCTTACAATATTTACATAGAATCTGTATCTTGATAATATATATTCAAATCTAAGTCTTCAGCTAAAGTCATAACCTCATTCATTATACGCTTGCTCATTGATAATATCTAAATTCCAATATGATGATATCCTGTTTGTTCACAGCATTCTTTTTCTAACTTGACACAGAATTTAGTTCCATATTGTTAAATACTATTGATCTAATCATATTTCTTAAATAACTCTTCTAACTATGTTTCTTCAAATATTTATACAGTTTCATTTCTATCACCTTCTATAGTCTTTCCGTATGAGGAATTGAGCATCAATTTATATATTTGTTATAAAGGGTTCTTAGCTTTTTTACATTTAACTCTTTCTTCAAACATATATTTGATAACTTCTTAAATAGTATAATCTCTTTCCTTAGCATATACACCGCTTATAATTTCATACTTATAATTTTATCTCAAAACAGCTTCTTACAGGCCAATAGTATCTAAGAAATATCTATTCTCCTCGCTGATATCATTTGTAAACTATCTAACTCCTTCAATCTTCTAACTTACTAATGGGAAACCTCTATATATGAAATCGTCTCCTTTAAACAATTTAACTTCTAAGTATAAAGTATTTTGATCCTTTGAATTCTTGGCTTCTGTTATATCAAATAAGTTTTCTTTAACGTTATAATGTTATATCATTTCTTGAGATAGAGTGTATAACTTTCCTGCTGGATAATATGTTCTATACTAAGCGCTTGGATATAAACTAACTGCATCAAAGTCTAACAGCTTCTTAAACAATAAGATTTGTTTTTAATTATTGAGAGTCATACATCTACCTCCTATTACAAACTGTTATAAGAATTATCTGAGTAAGCCATTAACTTTACATGATTTATCAAAACATTGTTTCTTTAACTAATATGAGAGAGCTAATGAGGATATAGAGATATAGTTATACAGATTCATATCCATATTATCCTTGAGTAATTGAGCAAATTTCTATACACATTTCTATAACACAATAACATCTTATTTACAATAATACAAAGCATACTTTTACATATCAAAATGTTTATCATCTAACATACAATCACTTTTCTTTAAAACTGATATGAACTCTTATTTAGAATGACCATCTATATATTTTGATGCTTCTTCTATATCACCAATATTATTCAAATATCTTTCTTCAGTATAATAGTTGTAACACATAACTTCTTTTTAGATAACAGACTATTCTTCCTTACTAAGAAACATTTCAGGTAACTTACTTAACTTTGATGAAATCATGATATATGAATCTCTGAATACAAATTGTATTTTAAGACCTAATTAATTGTATATTGAGAAACTAAATTATAAAACTTTTCCATTATTTTAAATCATATCATCAATCTAATATTGTTCTTTGAGTATAAACTAACAATCGTAAGATAGGTTGTGCATATATACTAAAACCTATTTATCTGGTAAATTGTTCTATTTCGTGACATGTCTTTCATTCTCGTAACATTTATGAATATATCTAACTAAACCATTAACATCTCTTGAGCTCTTAACTATATCTCCATCAGCCCATACACACATATAGCACTTGTGTTTGATATACTCACCTTAACTATCAATAGTGAAAGCCTCGGTATCAGCGTACAATATTTTATCAAAGTTGTTTTCTCTTTCTTTAAATTCTTTAGTTTCTTAACAATAGTCTTCTGCGTTATCTGGTGCGCTAATTACTTACTTACTATTTTCTTTGTAATTAAACTCGTTATAATCTTTTATTTCTTCAAACATATTTAGCTCATGCATCATTTTAATAACAGTTAAACTATCGTTTTTAGACTTGTTCTATGTAATACAGATATTAGTTTAGGTCTATCTAACTTAACAAATATTAGTGTTATCTAAAAACTTTTGATAAGTTTTATATTTTTCAAAGTTGTTTAACCAAAAGTTACTTACTTATACATCTGTATCAAAGATGAAATAGTGTTCTTTGTATAAGCATATATGAACTGCTTCTTTTTACTATTATCTCTGATCACTTATATCTCCTTTAACATCATATATTCTAACTTATTTTGATTTGTCTTCGTATATATGTATACAAATAGGTCCTATATGTTTGATGTTTTTGATTTGAGTTAATGAGAATAATTATAAATTTGATTGAACTTGAACTAATATAGCCTATAATTCTTAGTTAGAATATTAACCTGACATTTATAACGCGTATATAAAACATTAAGCTTTTCTTGATAGTTCTAAATGCTATTCTAAATTATTTCCAATTTAGTATCTTGAGAGATCAATTTGAGGTATTTTGTTTATAAAGTTAAAGTAAGCACCTTTGTTCTTTTTATTTGACTTAGAATCAATTGATTTAACTATTGCTTCTTTTATCTTCTCCTATTATTTTTGTTTTATATCTGCATCAATATCATCTAATTTCTTCTCATTTTCTAATAAATTCTTATTGAATACTTTCTCAGCTGTAAGTATTTCAATCTTATAAGCTTTTAACATTTAATACTCTAATTTCTAATCGCTTATTGTATGTTATGTTTCTAAATTAATACCATCGCGTATTGCTCTAACAATATTTTTGATAAGTCTATCTTTAATCGGATATACGTATATAATTGTTTTATCTTCTTCATCTCTAAAATATATTCTAATAAATTTTCCTTTATAAAACTTCATTATTTTATCTAAATGATACTTGATCATGAATCTATTTTCATCACCTTCATATCTAATAACGCCTTTGTTCTATGGCTGTTGTTTTAAGTATTCTTCAATACGTGGTTATTTATAGTGGCTAATCTATGCTTCTAACTTTTATTTTTTCTATTCTATTTTCATCTTATAGTCTTCTTCATATTATTTTAATGCTTCAAAATCAGGCATAATTCTTTACATTTCTTCTTAAATAGTGAGTCTCTTAATTTTGTTCTCTATAGTTTTCTAACTATTTTCTTCAAACTCAAACTCTTATAAAAGAGCTTTTAATTCTGGAATAGTCATATTTCTAATATTGATTTAGTCCATCTGTGTTTTATTAATGTTAAAAAAATATTAATTGTAAGAATCAAATTTTGAAATTTATAAATTACTCTAAAGTGATATTAGGTTAAATCTCCTTATATTGTTTTGTGATGTTTTCAATTCTAATTCTATATCTGATAGTTTCAATTAGTTCATCAATTGTAAATGATACAGGATGTAATCCAAACGTTGATTCAAATAAATATTCTAACTTCTCACTATCATCAGGTGTATTTTCTATGAAATGTTTATAGAATGTTAGTTGATCTCTATACTATATGATATCTATAAAATTTCTAAAATAAGACTCTTTATAATCTTGTTGACCCATAGCATGTAACTTCATATGCTTCTAATGACTTGTATTGTTGGCATCAGGTCTTACTTCTAAGAGATTTTATATGTTGTTATCAAATTAGTTAAAATTCTTGTGATGGATATCATTCTATGTTTATTTTCCTAATACTAACTTATGTAAATAATTATTATTTTTAGTAAGATGATAATCTTGTTTATTGATATCGTTTATAAACAAAGCGTCTGACTCTATTGGTGATGTATAACATATTGGAATATTGAAATTAAATATTTAGCTGTTAACTATT
This sequence comes from Hexamita inflata, assembly GCA_963988835.1. Classification (NCBI taxonomy): domain Eukaryota; phylum Fornicata; order Diplomonadida; family Hexamitidae; genus Hexamita; species Hexamita inflata. Next base: position 450,766 of record CAXDID010000386.1, on the reverse strand, counting down.
TTATATGTATCGGGATAACAAAGGTATATTTAGAAACTTTTCATAACTAAAAGAGGAACTAACTTTTAAGAAATAGAATATAGCTCTGGGTCTATTAACACTCTTATTTAGTGGTAGTATTGACAATGCTTCAAAATATTTATAAACTTAGTTATCACATTATCGTATTTGGTTTATACATCAAATCTGTCACTCTTCTTTATAAACTCAAAACACTTATTTATGATCTCATGTTCTTTGCTATTCATATTGTTAATGAAATATTCTTGAGTTATATCTTGGTTCTATTCTGGTTTTATCATATTGTCTTCAATATATTTAGTATATGCTATTAGTCTTTTCTTGTTTGGAGTCTCTTTCTAGTAAGTTGATATCAATAACTTTAGTTCAAATATAGATATATCAAACGGTTTGTTTGTATCTAATTACTCATAAAACTCTTTTGATTATAACTTCTCTTTAGTAAAATTTATATATAATTGTTGAAACTTCTTTTTGTTCATACGTTATAAAGTATATATGGTTCCATTCTCGTGTTTTATTTAATATTTTGAATCTTTATAATTTGAGATTAGTTTTCTAAACTTTAATGTCATCTCTCTAAATTCAGATATTACTTTGCGTTTAGTATCCTTGGTTACTTCTAATACTTAGTCTATTTGATCTTGGTCTATATCTGGTAATTATTATTCTTGATCTTCTAAAAACTATTAGATACTTGAGTAAAACTAACTTCCTTTAGAGAAAGAGTTATCAGTGAGTTGTTTAATTAGTCTTTCAAAATCTTCTATATCAGCTGATTTAATTGTTTGCATGTTTATTAAGAATAAAAAATATATATTACAATTTACTCACTAACTCTCTTCTTCACTTTCTTCTTTTTTGACTTATTTCTTGATTGGCTTCTTTGACTTAACTTCTGGTTTAGTATCTTCTTCTCCAAAATCAATTTCTTTATCTAAAACTATAATATTAAACTCTTTCTAAATTCTAATCAAATCAAAATATTTTACTTCCTCTGATTTAACTCTGTATTATTTAGCTTGATGGAAGTCATATTGTTTTCCTTCTTTGCTTGTAAATTGAGATTCCTCACAGTCTATATGAATTTTGATAATAGACTCGTTTAGAAGTTGTTCTTTAATCTTCTTTACAGTATAAATATAGTTGTTAGTTATTTCTAACTTCTTTATAACTTTATTGTTTTGAGTTAGTACTATCAATAAGATTTTCATTATAAATGAATCTGGATCGTATTTATTTTTGTTTTGTTTTTTGTTTTTTGCATCTAAATATATAACGGCTTCATCAAATTAGACGTCTGTATTTTCTTCGCAATATTCTATAACGCTTTATGGGTTTAAGTAATTCATGTTTCTAAGAAATAAAAAAATATATCATTTCTCAAATTAATTTCATTTATATTTCTTGGTAAATAATCTGTAATAAATCTTGTTATATAATGACATATGATCATCACGTTTCTTAATAATTTCTTCAAATTAATTATATTCTTCGCTAACAGCTTTTGCTTCTTATAATGTTTTCGTTAACACTATTTTATCCATAAGATTTTTATATATATAATCACTTATCTGTTATGATCGTTACGGTTGAGTTTCATACGCTTATTTCAAATGATTCGGGCTCATAAGTTTTAACTATTCTTCAAAAGGAAATTCTGGTGGTTATGTAAACACATCACTTACTTATTGTTCTTCTAATGGTTATTGATCTTCTAATGGTTATTGTTCTTATACTTATGGCTCAGGATGATTTTTATTATATTAAATTCGTTGATATGCGTCCTATTCTTCGGAAACAAAATAGTCTATATACTATTATTCAAATTTTTCTAAAAATTATTCATAATTTGGATTATTATTAAGAAATACATCCTTATCCTCTTCAGTTTAGATTTACTATAATTAATATATAAGACTTTTAAAATATTGTTTATGTCGTTCAATCTCATGTTCAGATTCTAACTAATTTTTCAATTATATATTTTCAGCTTGTTCTTACATCAGTAATTCTTATAGATAATCAAATTCTTGATAAATTTGTTCTGGATCGGTTTGTATTTAATTATCTTGTATTTAATTCTCGTTTTTAATTATCGGAATACCATTCTGATTAGTATCAAAGTTCCATGATGATGGTTGCTCGGGTTAGTTTATGATCTCTTGTCGTCTCTATTCAGCTTACAAACGTTATTAAGTTCCGCTATCTATGACTTATACATCTGAGTTAGCTATTTGTTCATTAGGATCAATTTTAACTATTTACGGTTGTTAGTTCTGTTGAGGTATGATTTCATTTGGGTCAGTTTTAACTATCGGTGGATGTTCACTATTGTTAAGCTCGTTTACAGCTAAGGGTCCTTGTATAACTGATCTATCACTTAAAGCTATTTATTCATCTGGATCACGTTTTACTATTTTAGGAAATTGACCTTCCGCTGTATTATCTAAGTCCTGAACAGACATCTTTACCTCATTCTTATTCACGCTGAGTAACATTCTCAAACGGGATTCTTCTAATTCTTCTATTTCCTCATCTAACATTTAGACTCCTTACATAAACTATTGTGCTTTCAATTATTTCTTTTTAAACATCTTGCTCAATTTTACTTTCTAACCTTTCTTTGATTATAGAATATCATAATTATAGTTGATGATCTTCTTGTGTTCGTTATCATTTGGAATACGCATGCTTGTTGTCCTCCATAAGTCCTCTTGTTTCTATAAATCGCTTTCTTGCTAAGCTTAAATATTTTGAGCTTCTAATTGTGCTTGTTGCTCTTGTTCAATATATTGTTGTTACACTGTTGCTTGACGCTGTTGTTCTAATTACTTTTTATACTCAAATTCTTGCTCTCTGAGTATTCTAGCTTCTTCTTGTTGTTGTATTCGCATCAATACTTTCTTGCTCTTGTTGATATACAATTCTAAAGTATATTCGTCTCCATTCAGTTATAAATCTTGGTACATTTCATCTTGAAACTAAACTCTGAATCCTTTAATTAGTTGATTTATTTGAAATGTGACAATGATATCTGACGTAACTTAGGTTATTGTTCCTACATTCCATGTTCTAAATTGTTTCAAAAGTAAATAGCGTTTCTAACCTTGATCAATTAATGTATAATCTTGTATATCATAACAGTTGATGCAAATATACTTATAAATATACGGATACAAAATATTTGTTGCAGTTATAAATCCTTAAGCATCACATTCATAAGTAGTTCCTTTTACTAAACCAAAAGCTTTACAAAAATAATGATCATCGGATTTTAGTGCTTTGAACCCTGTTGCCTTGAATTTGAGTTTGTTGTTGTTTAAAAAGTAATCGTTGTCTACTTCATATTTAAAATTTGCATCAGACAGATTTTGAATAACTGATAGTAATTGAGTTTCATCATCTATCTTTCTTTATGCTGGAAGCAGAACATCAATCCAATCGTCGTGATCATTCAAAATACTATATCTGTTATTGTTGATAGTATATTGTGGCGCTGTGAATGTTAACTTGATATTTGCTTCTATTTCATCAATCTCATATTCACAAAGTAATTATTGATCTTGTTTTGAAAATGTGAGTAGTTGATCAGTATCTTTGCCTTGTGTGCTCATAATTAGTGTCATTTATTGTTTAAATAAAAATTTTATTCTAAGATATATAAATCTCTATAAACCAAATCAAATTGAAAACATGATATTTATTTTGTTAAAACTAAAATTAATAAAATCACTGCATATGCAATTAGAGTGATTGTGAAATATATCCTATCTGATCAAAATATGACAGTTAAGCAGGACATAAGTTCGCGTATGAATTATATGCTTCACACACTGGGTTTTAGCTGCACCATAATTATATGTCTGATATCTCAGATATCTCTATAGATTTATCAATTAAACTTATATTATTGATGTTTGATTCAATTAACAGAGTATTTTATATAGCAGTAGTATCTATTATATATTAGTGCTACGTGAATAAGTTAGTATAAGGAATTTAAGGTACCTTCAACTATTATACTTATATTGCATGCTAATGATATTCTAAATATTTCTTATGAAATTATAGTATGACCATAGCTTATTTTCTATAGCGTTTTTATATTGTCAATATGTCAATATCAACAAAATTTATATTTAAGCCTATAGTGAGATTAAGAAATATTTTCCTAATCCTATAGACATATTTTAACGGAATTCCCGTTGTATCTGATATATATTATGGAGATGTGCCGCTCATATGTAATTTATGAATGGCTTAAAACCTAGTATTGAAGGTTTTCATCATCTGAAGTGGTAAATATTAATTTGATTAATATTATTGATAATTATTATCATTATTTTTCTAAATTTTCGCCATAAATTCGCCATAAATATTAATATAAATATATTAACTGATATTGATAAATAAAGTAGTTTTATATGATAAAGTATTTTAAATGAAGGTAAAGAATGATATATGTTGAGTTATGATATTATAAATTTGTAATTTATATATGATAGACATTTAGTTCACTCTTGTTGTTGATTAATGTTTTAAACATTCTATTCGTCACATACCTCTTAATGAATGTTGGGATATTATCTCATCGGAATATTTTAAAATGGTCTGTACATATGTTCGTTCAAATAGTTAAGAGCTTGAGTTTCTTGCTTTTCAAAATTATTCATATACTCAGCTATTGCTGTGGCTTGTTGTTGGCATTAATCTTATTCAATCTGAAGTAAAATCATTTTCAGTGATTTGCATAAATATGTGTTTTGTAGGTAGTAAGTGTTACCTTTTTTTCAAACTTGAGATTAGTTTGTTGAAGCGTCTGTATGAGAAGAGAATTAGGAATGGCGCTGTATTCAGTAGGAAACTTTGCTTTCATGAGTCTCCCTAAATGCTAAACACTAAAACGTTAAAAGTTATTTCTTTCGCTTATTATGGACTGATGGTCAGACAATATAACTCCAAAATCTATAATGATTTTGTAAGCTTATTATTCAGATTTTAATAATGTTGACATCAAACGGAGTGGGTAGGTTAAAATAATATATGTTATAATATTTATATTTTCATTGTTATTATGATTAAAGAACTTATCAATTAATTTTAACGTTATAAATTCGCCATTTGTCGCCATTTTTTCGCCATTTTTTCGCCATCGTCGCCATCGTCGCCATTTTTATTGATTTGATAGTTAATTGTGTATTTAGAATATATATGTGTTATGATGTCATACTTGAAAATAATATTTCACTCCAAACATGGAATACTATTCTTATAAATAATTTCTTACCTCTGAAATTGGTGATACTTCTGTAACTTTTCTAATCATTCCTTGGGATGTTAGAAAAGTAAGAGAAGTATATAATATATAGTACTAACTCCAAATTGTCTCAGATGCTCACAATTTATGTTGGAGATGTATTGATGGATTATGTGAGCATAGATGAGCTCTATATATCGTAAGAAGACCAGTTTAAACACGAAGCTAAAAATGCAATAGTTGCTGTAGGTATAGTATCTATTTTAATTTGTGTTTGCTAAATTTTAGCTCCTTTTGTTATTCAAAAGATATTACCAATAATGTAATAGAGAAAACAACTCAAAATGAAGGCTTAGGTCACTAATAATGATGATATGTGAAAGTAGATGTTTGTTTATTTTTGAAATTTGAATTATCAAGTATTCCTTAAATTAATTATTAGCGAATGCTCTTAGTTATTTAGTATGTTTTTGATTAACTTAAGTACTTTAATTTATATTCTAAATATTATCAACACATATTTGTAATTTTTGTTTTGAAAAATATGATAAAATACAATATTGAAATAGTTAATCAGGAGTGAGACAGGTTTTCCACAACAAAAATAATGATCATAAAATGATCATTATCAATATGTATAATGATGTGTTTAAACATGTATATATTATAACTAATAATAATTATATTTGCATTTATCACAATATTATAAGTCACATCACCGCAGTAAAATTTATGGAATTCTAATTATTTTACAATTAATTGTGAATAATTGTAGTATTTGAATTATCAACATTTTCTTAAGTATTGTACATCATTATAGGTGATTGTTAATATACTTACATAGCTAACGCAGTGTCCATTTTGTTTTATTATATTTAAACACTTGTTCTTTCTTGTGCCATCCTTTATTTTTTACGAAATTGTATGTAACTTACAACTAATAATACAACTACACCAGTTATACCGCCTAACAACAGGTGGTCCAAGCCACCATAAACTGCCTTTTGGTTTACAGCAATATCCCCAAGTGCTGCCGATACATAATCCTGTACATGCATTATTACAATTACTATAGAATATAATATTATCTATAGAATATAAAAATCATCATTAAAGTAACATGACATAGATATTTGATTTAGTTAATGAAGTGGCATTATTAATTATATACATAACATAATGTGTTTTACATCTAATTAATATTTTGATATATTCTTATTTATATTCATCAACCATTCATATAATAAAAAGAAAAGTATCAGATGTGGATTCACTGGAATATATCCATATATTCAAAAACTATAAGAGAGTTGGATTCGAAGGTGTCAGTAGAAGGAACAATAACCGAACTGTTGACGCTTTTATTTCGTTTACAGATGGTGGAAACAGCCACTTGGAGCTCGTGCTTTCCAAACTGTTTGTTGGGATATCTTCGAAGGAACTCGTGCATGACTTCTTCAGGCCTATAGTACTACAGGGCGATTTCCTTGATTTCCGCTCTGTGGCTAGCCACCGGTTCATAAAACTACGAACACCAGGTGTTGTGGAAGTACTCTCTGCAGCTCTTGGCGTCCATAGAACAGAACTGGCTGACTTTCTTCCACATACCGTATCTGTCTTTACTGGATAGGGACAGCATGAAATTATAGTAGTCGCCGATGTTGTGGAAGACGGTGTTGTGGTACACTTGAACATATTGCTAAACGGCGGAGGAGAATTGGTTGTCCTTGTCAAGAATCATTTGAAGTGGGTTAGGTCAATAAATATATTATGCAAGAATCGTCATTTGTGAGCTTAATATATTCTCTAATTTGAAAACGATTTATGATTTTTCCATACATATAATAATTCGTGATATAACTCGTTAACATAACGTTTGGAGCGTGAAGTACAATACTAATCTACTAGTAGTGTTAATATATTTCTTAAATATTGTAAGGTAGAATGCACGCTTTTACGTTTTCAAGCGATTATGGAACATCACTAAAATACAATTGTAGTGTGGTCAACTTATCAATATTTGGTCAAATTCTTTCCAGTTTATGTTACTAGCCAATATTCGCAGATTTCAATGTAAAAAGATGCTTGTGGTAGCATTCTGCGACTTGTAAAAGTCCACCCCTTTCACACTTTCATATCTCGATCTCAAAATTTACTTTAGTACGATAACACGATCTAAAATATTTATGTGAATATTTCATAATATCTATCACACGTCGTCGAAAACGCTCTTTTTCTCCTTTCTTTCGGTGAGGAGCCTGATTCTCTCGTCCTGAATGTCCGAGATCATCTGCGTCTTCTCAATTTGTTTTCGCTGCACCCTTACGCTGCCCGAGTACGGGATCCCGTTTAGCGTGTTGTAGTCGAATTCGCACTATAATGCCATCACGAGCGTTCTATCCGGGGCTTAATATGGAATTAAGAAGTCGGTTATCACAGCCGTCTTACTCACAGCTGCCGGTTTGCTGCTCTCGAGGTAGCCCGTTACGTTCAGTTTTTAGCTTGCTGCTTGTGGTTGGAATACGTTCGCGTTGCTCGTTTTAACGGTTGTGGGCGAGCTTTGAACGGTGAATTCCTTGTACCGGTCGAAGAAATTAACGTTAATTTGCTCCGTTTGTTTGTAAACGGGCGGTTTTTAGTAAACTGGAGCTTACTTGTGCTGGGGTGAGGCTGAGCGCTTAATCTGGAATTCTGAGCTTGCGCGCTACTCAATTTTGGACTCCGGGCGAGCCAAGACTTGTTATTTGTACTAGTGTATGTTCATGGAGGAGGAAGAATAAGTTGCGTGCTTCTCCGCCTCGAGCTTGCGCTGCCTATAACCGCTGTCTGGAGAGGAAGGGAGCGCTACAGAAGGGAGATTCTTCTGTACCTAGCGATAAATCGGACTCTTCGCACGATCCTCCACTGAAATATTGTTCCTAAAACCACTCGGATAAGAAATCTGAGTCATGCGCGTGATTAATGTGGAGTGTATTAAAATAGAATGCAATTTAAAATACACGATATTAACCTGCTTATTTTTAATCTAATGTTTAAAAATAGGGCAAAATATCAGGTGCAATTCAGCAAGAGATATAGGTTTCATATGCACTACTTTGAACATAAAGTGTCTGAGTTGTAATCGGTGTTGTTGGTTTAAAGTAAAAAATTGTGAATTGCTCAATAGTACTTGCTAAATAGTGCTTTTCAGAAATATCACAAACTTCAGACATTTATATAATTTTTTAGCTATATCTAAATAATATTCCGCTTCTTCATAATGATAAACATTATTATTTATACGTTTTCTAATCAAATATAAATTGCTCAAAATGTTACAAATTACATAATAAAAATTAATCAACCATAAACCATGAAAGCAGCCTATTTAGCATATGATATATTGTATAAAAATAAATAGTAGTTATAACGAAAATATATTGCGACTTTCTTATAATTTACATAACCTACAACTGAAATAATAGAATACGGCGAAATAGATGAAATATGGGTTGTTAATTTAGAGAATATATAAGATATTAACGACGTAGCAATTGTTGACCAATTTGATACTTCAATTATACAATAATTAACTGCCCCTTACGCTGTATTTATTAATAAAAAATATTATTCTTGCAAATTAGTAAACGGAGAAACACTTTATTTTTCTGAAAATATAACAAATTCCCCATTAATATTATATTCATTAAATGATTTATAAACTTTAATGTTTTCTGATATTGATTAGAAATCATGTGTAACATATGTAAAATTCAATATGTCTTTAGAATCCGGTGTTATGGAAGTGCCTGCCAATAGCCGTTTAATTCCAAGTACTATTAATAATGATAAATATTTTGAGACATAATTCATAGGTACCGTTGCTTGCATATGTAATGAAAACGTTTGCGAACTGATTACACTTCCGTACGATTGTTAATAACCAGTTTAAGTAATTATTTCCAAATCTATATTGATGGGTTAATCGAAATAATTTGAAACATTACAATTATAGACATCCTAATAGGATCCATTAAATATATTAGATATACATTTATTAAAATGTATATAATTTACGTCACCTAGTATAAGAACAATTGAGTTACCTCCAGGAAGTGGCATTTATTATTCTTTTACTTAGAAACAGACATCATCCGGCACATCATCGTTTTTAGGACCTCTTATTTGTTTAGATAAATTTTGGTTTAGTTATTTACTATTTTATAATTCCGAGGACCCTAATTTAAGATAAATTTGCAATGATATAAAATAATAAAGCAATTCATATATATTAAACTGGACTGCTATATATGAATAACTTGGTGACTAATTATATTATGAAACTACCAATCTAACATTTAACTAACTGAAAAATTATTGTGAAAGCACATATTTAGGAAATGAATACAAGTAAATATTAAGTATGATGATAATTATTATGGCCTTAATATATTTTATAGTAGAAATATTTGTAGCTGGCATTCCGCGTTTCATATCGAGAAAGAACTCTATTTCATATAAATAAATTATCTTAACGTTATTTGTTTACGTTGTATTAATTGGTTTATAGGTTATTGCATTATTATTTTATAAAGTTAATTAGTTTATAGTACTGGTATCAATAATTCCATTTTTAGTATGCTTAATTTATTATGGAATTATAATATATAGAAAAGAGCAAGAATATTAGGCACCTGTTATAATAAAATCAAAATTTAATTCGTAAATTTTTCTACAAATCATGATATAGTTCGTAATTTTCCTTCCATTTATGTTAGTTGGAATATTATTGAACATTTCAGATGTTTTATCAATGCTAGAATATTTTAAGTTCTAATATTATTAATATAGATTCGAGCGAATACAACCTTTGCTCTATTTATCAAATGTAATAAACAACTGGACAATAAAATTAAATATTGGAATATTTCCATATGTTATGTTTGCAATCAGTTTAATTAATCAAGAGATTATTCGTTCAGAGTGGTTCAAAGCATTAATAACTTCATCAGATGAAACTGTAAACTGGAAGCACTTTGGAATTCGACTTGTTCTGACAGTTTTCTAGTATTATTAAAACTTTACGTATCTTATCATATACTAATCACTTAGCACACTGCATGAGCACATTTAATCAAATATCATATGCTTAGTTGTTTAATTAATTATTTCTGGAACATTATATTCACTGATTAAATTTAGGATGATGTTTTAGTACTATTTGTACATTAATAAAACTTTAATCAAAATATTAATCAACTTAATTTAAGTATTCAGAACTCTATTCTCAAGTATTGCAAGTTTCGCCTTAATATTCAGATATATATTAACTTGTAAGTACAAATCTGTATGGATTTATATTAGGATATTTGTAATTTCTTTACTGTTATTTATCTATCGCACAATTATGATAGCTATTGATCCATTAGTCTGCGCATTAATTCCAATCGTTCTATTAATTCAAGAATTTACTTTTCCTATTAATTTTCTATTGTAAGTTATTGGAATTATGCCATCTGAAGAAACATACGCATCATAAGTAAACGAATTGTTTGAAATTGAAGCTAAACATTTATATAATAAATTTTTCAAAGCAGCGTAAGCAAGTATTAGTGGGATATTTTTAGGTTTGCTTCTTTCAGTAAATGGAAGTTTTGAAAGCAGCTTTTATTATACTGCAATTATTTGCTGCGGTGGGGCATATTTCTTAGTTGGATTCTTTCTTACAAATCCAATTGGAAAATATTTTGGCAAATTATTAACTGGTATAAATTCAAATATTTTAAATAGAACAGTTAAAAATATATGGGAGACTGAATATGCCATGTCTACTATGGCAGATTCAATGAAGTCTATAAATGCTGATTACGAACATGAAGTAGAATTTTTCGAGAAAGTATTAATAGGATTTGTTTTAGGAGGTTATGGTTATATACCTGGTATTGGCCCCATTTTGGCTACGTTTTCAGAATATATCAGCGATCCAGGTTTATGTAGAAGCGGCGTATTTAATTTATCAATTGCATATATATTCAAAATAATTGCATTTATTTGTATAATTTTAGGTATTATGCTTGGATTAAAATCAGATACTAATGAATTTATTATATTAATTGTAATATTTGCTATATTGCAGTTCATCGATATGTATGATGAAATAGCTGGAATGATTAATGATGATAATAACTGGGAGATTTAAAAATCTTTAGACACATATATTAAAAAATGCTGTAAAAAGGAAAGTGAGAAGTTAGAAAACCCTGAAGTTTTAAACAATAAAGATACTATTCACTAGTTAATAGAATAAAAGCTAGACGATTCTATTTTGTAGCCTAGTCCTTAATTAGTTAACTCGTCATTAATTGGATCTAAATTAAGTGCCTCATAAAATAAACGTTCAGTAACAAACACTCCAAACTTAAAAATGATTGAAATGATTTGATATCGCAGTGATTTAACCAATTTAATAATCAATTAATTATTAAATAATTTTATTCTTATTTAAAAATTCACATAATTCCAAAATTAATTCCGATTCATTCCAAATCAATTTTTCTATATTTTTCTATAACATATATAAAATGAAATTGGAACAATATAACAACAGCAATTACAATTCACTCCATATATAAGAATGTAATTTCAATCTATAAGTACTTGTAGTTAATAATGTTCTGACTTGCTACATCAATGTATATAACAATTTTAATATAATTATTAAACACAAACAACACAAACAATATATTTATGTACATTAAAAAATTTATGGGTATTATTTTCATTTCTTATTGTATTCGTTATATTACTAACCACAGGTATTTGTTTAGCAATATATTAATATTTTAAGAAATAGTAACTTACTTAAAAAGAAGCAAAACATACAAACATTTAAGATATCTAACATTCAATATTTAATGCAACTAGAATGGTATGAAATTAAGAGACGACCAAAAGTATATCCTCTATAATATAATTAAGAAGTTATCAAATGAAAAGTTTTATATTTTATTTCTATTTATTTTATTTTATATTGTAATCTTACAAATACAAGTTTCACTAATAAATTCATAACACATCTGCAATTAGTCTAACAAGTTATTCAGCAGATAATTGTTCATAATTAAATATTAATTCATCTTAAAAAGAGTCAGATTAAGAATATTCATTTGAACTTTAGAGTTTAGGTAAACATGTTTGTTTCTACTATGATATTTCAGTACTTCTCCTTAAATTAAATTATTTTGAATGATTATTATCAGCAGCTTATTATTTAGCAGAGATAATTTATAATTGACGTTTCATTGAAGTGAATTATTTGTTTGAACCTAAAAAATTACTATGAGCAATATATCAAATTATGAAAATTATAGATTTGGAAATATTTATAGATTGGATAAATTTAGATTAAATTATTGTTTTATACTAGTATTTAGTGATAACAATACTTTAATAGAACTTCTAGTGTATTAGACAATTACAACATTTCGTGTAAAAGTATGTAATTAATTTAACATTAATGAGCGATTATTACATTGTATAATAATTGCTTCACATCATAATTTAAACTAAATTTCAACACAATTAAGCGACTCATAGTTAGCGGGTTCATGGTCCAAAAAATTTGTCTTACAAGTTAATTTCTAGTAGCAGTGGTATCCATTGAAAATAGTTTTGTAAATAATAGTTTTATGAATAACAAAATCAAACTGTAACCTGCGAACCCAATATAGCAATAAAAAGTTACCGTAAACTTCATTTCATAAACAATTTCATCAATATATAACGTTAGAATAGCGTTAGAATCTAGTAAATAATTATATAATAATATTATATATATAATCTTATACATTATCTTATAATAAGATAATATATTATGTTATGATAATATTCAATATATTATGTTTACATTTTATATATATTTCTATTGTCCACATGAGAGGTGGAAAATAATTAGTACCCTGCGAACCCAAAACACAATGAACTACTTCAAGTAATTGACTGTGAAGTTCCGCTTCCGCCTCCCCCGCCAATTTTACGTAGTTTTCTTCAACCCGCCGGGTGCCGTTTATTTTTATTCTTCTGAAAACGCGTTTTATTCCGGGAAACGGCCAATAATTTCTTTCAAGTCCTCGGAACTCGTTTTCGGGCACGTGATTCAAGGGGAGGGCATTTGCAGTTTGAACTTGCAGAACAAGGGCGTTGGATTCAGCTTTATGGGGGATATGGAGGATATTCTGGAGGTTAGGCGCATAATGGCGGTGTACCAGAAAATTGGGTACGAATTCGTTGAGGAATGCGTTGAAAACGGAGAGATCGTGTGAGGATTAACATTATAAAATACTTTGAAAACTCAGTACACTAATTATAACGATAGTAGCATTTGGTATAATTGTAATAGATATATTATTTTAAGTATGATAATTTTTGGACTAAAGACATATAGTTCCAAAAGAGCATTTTATTAATGGAAACATTAACAAAAAATGTATTATTTTAATCGCACATTTTTAATAACTAATATAAATATATATTCAACATGAAGAAATTCTTCAAAAACGCACAAAAAATCATGTGTTCCATTAATTAATCAATTATTAATGTTGTTATAATTGAATGAGGATTTTTGTGATAAAGTCTTCAATTTTTCTTTATATAAACAATAGAATTCGTTTTTGCTTAGTATAATAACATATTTTCGATTTCATTTATGAGACATCAATTCAATTTTTCTGATAACATCTTTAGAAAGTCGAAAATAAATAAAGTCTGAAAACGATAAGTAAAAGTTAAAACTATTAAAACAGCATTGAAATTAAGATTATAGAACGACTATATTAAAATTTATACCAATGATTATACATGTATCACTTGTCACAAACTACCAACTGTTCGCACACTTGTTCAGGAGAATAATTCTTAGAGATATAATCAATAATATTATTGTACTCTTGCTTGATAAACGCACGACATTGATCTTTCTCCTCCTTTTAGAAAATCTCGCAAATTGATTCTAAGAATACTTCAAGGTCAAATCCAGCAGGAAGATCTTCAAAAAATGTGAGCACCACCACACAGATGTCACACTTTGCGTTGATAGGTAGAATTGGATAGTTGCAAGCAGTCAGCAACGTGCAAACAGTTTCTACTGGTATTTGACGTTCAACCAATTCAATCAATTTTGGAACTTCCTATGGAACAAAAAAGATGCATTCCATCTGCAGCATGTCTGGTAAAGAGAGACATATATTTTAGAAATATGTTATCAGTTATTGCTCTCCTACACCACTTTCGTAAGAATCAAAAGTAAAGTTCTTGCATACTTACTTCACACGAAGAGCACTGATTATCTAAATTAAAAACATTAATTATGAGAATGAACATTTATAGAAGTGGAAGAACAATTATTACTAACATGATATATCATGAACTCAACAATTATATATGGTGCTAAATTTGACCATTATATCAGATATTAAAATCATATACTTTCAGTCTGCAAACATACATGAGAATTAATTATATTTACGTATAATTTATGTTGATTAATAATTATAATAATGTAATTCGTTTACAAAAATTATTTTAATATTTACAAAATATATAAAATATATAAATTGAAAATACCTATTACTTATATTGTGGCCTTTATATTTTGAGATTTATCGTAAAATTAACCTTATCGTGCGTTGATAACGTGTTAACATGAATCTAGCTAATACACTTTAGATATTGAAAAGCTTATATGCTTATTTTGTAAAGCTTATTATTATGCGATTTTGTCTGAGATGTGACTCGGTTAAATCGGTTGCGGAAGGTAAAATCCCCCGGTTCAAAGTGCTGAGCTGCCATCAACGAGCCTTCAGGATTGGAAAGCGGCAACCGCTCCATTGCTTCCTTAGAAACGCAGGTACGACGCAGGTGGATTCCCGTATAGATCGGTTGCACGAAGTAGCCGCGTTGCGCCCCTGGATGCTTGTACCCGAGTCGTTGGTTGCCTTGGCTGCGGAGGTGCCTAACGTACATAGGTGTATCTAAAACTAATGATCATTCGCGTGAACTTACAGTTCCTGTACAGAAGACCGAACTAGTATAAACGATCAATTAAAGCTAAAATTGAAATGATACTTATTACTCATATCGTGGCCACGTCTATGTTGGTGCGGCCTTGCAGGTTCTTAAGCGTTTGCAGGTTCTTCGCAGATTCAGTTTGCCTGGTCTGCTGCAGCTTCTTCGGCCTCTGCTTTTCAATTACTTTCGCGGATTGTCTCTTCTTGAAGCAATACATGGAAACGGCTACTCCAGCGGACACGCATATTATGATCGGGACAACGATCGCGACAACACAACCGACGCCACAAGTGGATTTAAGGTTCAGCGAGTCTTCTCTCTAAAGCACGCAAATCGGCTTATCAACAACTTGGATATAATTTGTGATACAGGCCAGCTTCCCTGCGTCACAAACCGCGTTGGGTGGGCACTGCTGGTACCAGACGGTAGACCCGTTCTTGTACTAGAAGGTGAATCCAGATGAAAACACGCAATCATAAACAATTTAGGCGTGTACGCACACCAAGTCGCACTGCGGTTTGTCAAACGTCTGTGTGTACAGATTGTTGCAAACCAACTTTCCAGTGGTACAAACGGCGTTATTCGGACATAACTGGTACCAGATCGTCGAGCCGTTCTTGTAGAGGAAAGTGAAGCCGCCTGAATACTGGCAGTTGACGATCGGCTGGGCGTTGAGACAGCGTATTATCTCGCACTCTGGTTTATCAGATATTTGTTAGTATTTGTTGTTGCAGACTAACTTTCCAGAAGTGCAGACCGCATTGGCGGGACATTGCTCGTACCAAACAGTGGAGCCGTTCTTGTACAAAAACGTGAAGCCAGAGGAAAACACGCAGTTGTCTACGATCTGGGCGTTAACGCATTGCTTGGTGGTAAACTGGCACTCTGGCTTGTCGAACACTTATAGATACTAGGAATTGCATTTGAGCACGCCGGTATCGCAAGCTGCGTTGGCAGGACATTATTAGTACCAGATCGTCGTTCCGTTCTTGTACAGGAAGGTGAAGCCGCTCGTGAACTGACAGTTATCTGCCGGTTGAGCGTCGAGGCACATCACGTTGAAGGAGATGTAGATGCTCGCACCCGCGTAGTCTTTGGTGTTTACCAGGACGTTTTGGTTATCAATGGAAACCAACTTGCTGTCGAACTGGTCCGCCTTGAAGTTTTCGCGCTTGGTGACCGTGGTGGAAGCCAGGAGCTAGGTCGGATCCGACACGGAGAGGTTGATCTTGGAGTTCTCTCTTTTGATGACGAAGCTGAGTGGAGCCGTGAAAGTGAACCCTTCTATGGTTTGAGTTCCGTCGAACAGGTTTCCCATCAAGTAGTAGTTATTGGCTCCAAATAGTGGATCTGTGTTGTTGATGGCCTGGAAGGCGCCTGTGTTGGATATTACTTTTATGAACGGGTTCTGCTCGTATTTGTCCGCGGTGTCGGTCTGTGCGTTCGGGAACAGAATGTACTCCAGTTTCGTGGTGTTTTCAACATAACCCTTTGCATAAATGCGTTTAATATCAGCAGTTGAAGCATCGACAGTGACATCAGCCCATTTGCCAGTTCTGGTTTCTTTGATCAAACAAATTTTAACTTGGTTCAGGAAATATATTGCTAGGTTGTCCAGATTATTTACATTATCTGTTCCTTGCACAAATATTTGCTTGGGTGAATCTAAAGTTTTGAGTTTATCAAGTTCTATTGCAGTTTTATCTAGAGTCACCTATTAATTGGCGTTTTCAATAATATGATTCAGAAAAGTAGTTCTATAAGCTACTTTTGAGTCAAATCCTGATATCAAAACAACAATTTACTAATCGAATAAAAAATAAGACTTGTTCGTTTTTAAGCTCTTGTCATAGTTAATAAACTCGAATCCGATGGATCCAAGATTATCTATAATAGCACCACCCACGAACTTGGCATTGTTAAGGGGTCTATCTGGCATGTCCCCTATTTTTCTTGGAGCAAGAGTTTCCGAAACGCCTTAATATTAATACGGATCAACAGTTGGCCAAAAATCGATAAATTATCTTTGATTTTTCATCATAAGATATTCAACACCGTCTCCAGAGTACCATCCTTTAATATTTTAACCTTCATTAGCTTCAT
This sequence comes from Hexamita inflata, assembly GCA_963988835.1. Classification (NCBI taxonomy): domain Eukaryota; phylum Fornicata; order Diplomonadida; family Hexamitidae; genus Hexamita; species Hexamita inflata. Next base: position 433,335 of record CAXDID010000386.1, on the reverse strand, counting down.
ATCCAGAAATACGATAACTACACATCGCGATGCCAAAAGAGTAGTGCTCTCTTTTCTATACTACGCGATTCATGGAAGCGAAGTTGTAGAGTTTTCTTGGATCGAATGGGATAATGGATTGATTCGCTTCGATTTATCCAATAATTTCTCTGTTTCTCAAAACTCTTTGATATTTTGAATGGTCTTCATACGGTCTACTCTTTATAACATGATATTTTATTATGCTCTTTATTACTTCTACCACCTCAGAAACTTCCGGTTCGCCAAATTCCGATAAATAGGCAAAACTAGCAAGCATCGATCTAGCTCCACCAAAGCCGCCAGAATTAGCTACCATTCGTCCATTCGTGATTGGAATGAGCTAACCATTATATAATATTGGGGTGTAGGTGTTAACTGCAGCGGTGAAGATGTATGCTATGTTTGTACCCCAAATACTATAAACATTTTAGCCTATAAGCAAAGATAAGAATTCCGCTACATTTCCTAGTAAACCAAGACCATAACCCACTGTATAAGGGATGAATCTGTGTTGAATGTATGATCCATCTTTGAAGAAGCCGTCATAACTAGTCGTGATTTCTAAAATTGAAGGGATTGTTGTAAACGCCTCATCAGTTTCAGTTTGGTTTCTGGAAACGATTCCTCTCAAAAACGTTATCATTGTGATTGAAGCCAAATTTGCAGCAGTACTCGGAATTGGAACTGGTTTTGGGAAATGGGCATCATTAATTTACATACCGATAGGTCCTGTATGAGTTGAGTTAGGTTGATAATGTCTACTGCTTTTAACAAGCTTGGTGAGGAGTTCATTTGAAATATCTTATCCCATAGTCATAAGAATGTCATTTATTGCACGAGGAATTGCAATTTGCCAGTTGTACCAATCTTACTTCCCTTTGTTGTTTCTTCTTGGAGGAACATATTCACGCAATGTGTACTGTTTATCTACAATAAAATTAAGTGCATTTGAAATTATATCTAAAGTGGTTATATTTTTATGATGCATATTTTGGCTGTTTGGAAGCGGAGGTGTAGCATAAGCAATCGCAATACTCAATAGATAAGATAATGAATCAGATATTTCGTCTCCCTGTTCGAGATTTGGATATTCTGGGAACACACAGGCACGATCATCAGTTAGTAGCATTTTAGCAATTACTCTATCAGCAGCAGCTTAATTTGAACTAGGTTGGGTTGTAGCATACTTAGGCATGTATTTAATTCCTATCTTAGAGTCTATATAATTTTGAATGATTACTTGATAATCTTTTTCAAGTAGTTTATCGTATGCGAATGTACAGAGTAGAACAATCATATTTGTGAGGTGGAGATTAATTATATTTCGATCATTTAAGTAACCAAGTAGACTTCATTAATGTTATAATATTTTTAATGTTTAAGATTTGAGGCATTTAAAAATTATAACACCAAAAATTTATGACTTTAGTACCGGTTTCACATACGCTTTACGATGTTAATAAAATAATTAAATGATGTTTTTATCTGGCGATAGTGTAAATATACAATTTTATAATAATTAAACTAGTATTATATTTATTATTTTAATCACTCACTCATGTCGATTACTCCAATATTTCATAATATTTCTATAGTATACACACGTGGGGGTGCATTCGAGGTACTGAAATATTTTACAATCTTTAGTCACTAAAGTTTAGTGTGTACTAAGGTGTCCCAAAACGACGGTTTTGCGGTTTTAGACCGACGGTTTCGACGGTTTTTACGACGGCTGTACATATTTGACCAACGACGGTTTTTAACCGTTTTTTAAAAAATATAGCTAAAATACAACAATATTTTGCATACATCGGGGATTGAACCTGAGACCACAATCGATAATCCCACTTAAAGTCGGTCTTTATATCTTTACCACCTCAAATATATTGCTGTATTACTTGGAATATGATAGTCTAGAGCTATTCAGACTGAGAATCCTAGAAGATGAGTTTGAGATTAATTTGTAATGTTTTGTGTAACTAAGTTTGGATTAGTGGATTGTCATGAGATGAAGATGGAATGATTAAATTGAGCCATAGTGATGTTGATAAGGTTACCGTTAATTGAGCCATTATATTTCTATTATAATAATTCTTGTGGTTAGTGATTTTCCAGGTATATTAGGTATTTAACCTAGAGCGACAAACCTCAAATTATTAGATTTAAAAAGTGAAATTTTCGTCTATAAGTATTTTTTGGATATACTATTATGATTATACGGCATTCAGGCATCCCCCAAATTCCCAAGTGCCAAAAATGCGCCCGAAACCGGGCATGTCCTTGTCCCACTCCAGCTTAACTATTTCGTTTTAAAAGCTTAGGAACCAGATAAAGCGACGCAAATTTAACTACAGGTATAACTATTTGCATATTTATTAAGGTTCCTCCCCGAAGCCGTCATTTATTATTCAAAATAATTAGATGTTGAATAGCTAATAATCTGTAAGAGAGATTTGTTCAGCTTTAACTGGAAAAAATGTAATCACCGTATATAAACAACTGTTAATAGCAGAGACAAAGTTCCATGATTAAGATAAAGATATAAACATAAATAGCTGTGAAAATAGAGCTTTAATTATGAGGTGATGCTATTCAATATAATGTAGTAAATCGTGTTTAGACTTCATTATAGAAATAATTGGTAAAATGTTACACACTACATTACACTAAACATAAGCAATAATATAGTCATAAATTTGTGTGATTATTATATTTAGTAATAAAATGTTACACTCCAATTAATGATAAACTATATTGTACTATCAGCTTAGCGAATTTAAGAAGTGAATCTCCTTGAAAATTTATCAATTAACTAATTCATAATTATGCATAGCTGTAATTAATAAATTAAAACTTAAATTTACTCAAGTAAATACCACTCAACAATATCAATACTCCCACTATCGAAAAATAAACCAATAAACTTTATAAGTGATCTTATTTCATTTATATTCTGTTTGGAAATGTATATTTATCTTGAAAAGCAATTAAGTATAAGGTATTATAATATTTCTACAATAAACTCGATATTATATATTATATTAGTAATATATCAATACAAACTATTAAAAACTAGTAATTTAGCATAACACTCTCATTCAATACATATATTGCTCACAGAATAATACTTTACTATAATTTATATAATAGTTATTTAAATCGTTATTATTTCTGGTAAAATATTACTAATATTGTTATAAGTGTATAAACATATTTCAAACTTTCCAACCCAAATATTCATTGAGTTACGCGAAGTAAACAGTTGTTTAAATCTGAATTATAAAAATAGAAATAAGATCACATATGTAATGAACAGCAATAATGATGAAAAAAGTGAAATAATTCTGTAAGATAGAAATGAAAAATAATTTAATAGAATCATACGCTCTGACCATGCTCAGCTTTAGTGCTATCAACGTAAATTTTTCCACGATACAGCGCGCAGATTTGATCGATGTCGCCACAGGTAGGTATTTAACCAAGTAAAAATTAAAACGCTTGATATTCTAAAACTTTAACGCGAAAATAATTAATTTTATTATTTACAACAATAAATATAATCCCACTTCCATATGAACAAATATGAACAAATCTGCTAAATCGGGAAGGGTTCGTTCGGTATCGTTTACAAATGCCGCATAAAGAGAACGGGGCAGTTTGTAGCCCTCAAATTAATCTCAACTTATGGGAAATCTCAGGCAGAACTAGACCAACTTGAGAAGGAAATTGACCTTTTGAAGAGAATGGACCATCAATTCGTCATGCGCGTGTACGAAGACTTCAGAGAAGACGGTAACATCTGCATCGCAACAGAACTTGGGCAATCGGACCTATTCGACGTTGTGCAGAATATGAACTACCAAATACTCAACGAAGACGAAAATCTACTCAAAAAATACACAGAAAAATTATAGACAATCATCGCACAAACACTAGCTGCACTCGTATATTTACATGGCCAAAAAATCGCACACAGAGACATAAAACCGCAAAATATTCTACTATGCGACGGCGTGTGCAAACTGGCTGATTTTGGATTCGCAAAATAAATATAAACAGCATTAACCTCACTTAAAGGCTCCCCAATTTACCTTGCGCCAGAAATTGCCAAACAAAGACCATATAATTTTTAAGCTGACATATGGAGCTTAGGTATTATGGCGTTTGAACTTATCACTGGAAGTCCTCCTTTTATCGCATCTGATTAAATGAGTTTGATTAAGTTTCTCAGCGAAGACAAATTGTAAGCGCCTTTTTAAGAGCATCCCATATTCTAGAAACTTCCGAAGTTTTAAAATTTCATTGAAATGTGCTTGTAAAAGAATCCTGATAAAAGACCAAATGCACAATTACTGTTAAAACACCCCTTTATTACTAATGTAAAAATGAGGATTGAAGTAAATTCAAATTACACTAGAGATTGGAAGAAAATCATAGAATATTAAATTTCTAACTAAGAATAGTAAGATCAACAAGAATAAATAGAATAGTATAAAAAAGATGTAATTGATAAATTTGCAAATGTTAATGTTTAAGAAGTATTTTAAGATTCCAGTAAAGTAATTGAGGATTTATCAAGTAAATCATACGCTTTAAAATTAATTATAGATATTTTTAAACAACATGGTAGAAAAGTTGATTTTAAGTTTTAATCATAAGATATGAAAGATTTAATTCAGGATGAATTGCTAATGCAAGATTATTTGTCGTTAAAATAAAAGAAGATTGAAGGCGATGAATTTAATTATGAAGTTCTTCATGATAAATTAGATTTTCTGTTCTATTTTATTCTTAAATATCAATCCAATCTATTATATCAAATTATAATAGAGATATCTAACTTTAGAACAAGGGACTTAGACCCTAAATAACGACGTACATTAATTTTATTAATGAGAATCCTATGTGGTTTTCTTGGCTGCACTATTTCGTTCAGAATACCTTTAATATTCGGAGAAGTTGTAAGTTTTCCAAATGACGTATATATAACGTATGACGATTTAAAAATTCCGAAAGTTATGGAAGATAAAATTGAATTTACATAACGAATACATTTATAGTATGCAATGATAAATGTTTTTAACAAACCAAAATAAGTAGTTGATATGCTTGAGATTTTAATTAATTTACTTAAAGAAAATTCATTAAGAATTAAAGATAAAGACGAATTCTAACCACATACTCACTTACTTTATTTGTTCTTAACTTCAATATAAGCATTATTTGGATTGGCTCAGTGTTTATATACCAATTACATACTATTTATCCCAAGCTCTTCAAGAATAATTGAAACTCAAAATGAAATTTCAGGCGAAATTCATAAATCACTAAATTATGATGTAAATATTTTTGATACATAAAGAAAAGTAATGCCAAATTTAGGCAAAAAACTAATACCAAGCTATTTATTATCAGCTTTAAAAGAAGAAGAAAAATAAACTTTTTTGAGTACATTTGATTAAGACTAATATTTTTTTAGAACACTTCCTAATATTGATGATAAGTTAGATATGATTATAGATATATTGAGTTCATTAAATAGGCACTATCGATCACATTTTCCAAGCTTAGCAATTGTGCTCTATAAATATATTCGAAATTATTCTGGTTTTACTGAAACAGCATCAATAAATAACATTATAGATGAAGCGTATTAAACATTTCTTAAATAAATGTGTAACCAAATATATAAAACAGAAGATCGAGGAACTAATGTAATACAGTCTTCGATAGATCATATTGATTAACTTTTTGATAACATTAAATCGACTAATGAATTAGATACGTCAATTGATATTACAATGTTAAGATATTAACTAGCGACAACAACAGACACTATAAAATAAGTCTATGAAATTATTCTTCCATTATTAATTACAAAAAATGGTTGTTCAGATAAGTAAGGAGTTTAACTTTAGTTAACTAATATTTAGTTTTCAAAACTTTTGTAATAGTAATAAGAATATGAAGATGATGATGTCACATCTATTGAGTATATTGTAAAAAATATATCACAAGATGATTTTTAGTAACTTGATATACTTAATGCATATAAACCATATTTGTCACAAATTATATGTATGTTACCATTTGTGCGATAATTTAACATATTTTAAACGAATACATACGATTCATAATCATTAAAGTATATTTAATTAGAACAAGAAAAATCACTTTTATATGATTTCACACGTAAATCTATAAGCATGATTATAAGTAGTTATTACCGTGTAAATTTTAGTTCAATTCCGATGTTTGAATATATGGTTAAAGATCTAACACCTAATTAAGAAGTAAATAATATTTAAGTAAAATTACTAGAATAATATAAACCAGATCAAGAATATAATGGTTTAGATGACATAACTAACCCATCATATAAATCACTTGCACAATTATTGATATAAACTAATTTACCATGTAGATTAAATTATGTTTTTTAGAATTCGTAAATGGCATCTTCATTTAGCTTAGGAAAATCAGTTAAATAGCCGATGTATATATCATATTAAAGTATGCCAATTACTGGGAATAATATAATTAAAGTATCATATTTTTATGTATCTAATTAAATAATTAGATCTGGACAAATATGTAATATTGCTGCACAGGCATTTTAATTTGGAATGATTAATTGTGAAAGTAACAAAATCAGAGTTGTTACAAAAATATTAACAGGACAAATAAATTAACATTTGGCTATAAGTAATAATTCTTAATTATTAACAGACTTTTTATATCAGGCTATACCATGTTGCGTTACTGATAATATACCAAAGAATGAATAAGAATATTATTAATCTGAATATATACGATAAAACCAATTTAGAATATAAATAATTTAATTGCTTTCTATTATAAGCTAAAATAAGGATGGTGCAAAACAAATTATTAAATTACAGTACTAATTAGACAATTGTTCTGATACTATTTCGTTTATTAGTTTGTTATTTTGCTCAAGTTTATGGTTGCAAGCTTTGTCAAATGAAGAAGATGCAAGAATATATTTGTTACTTAATTTATTAAATAATGATACTGATAATTTAATTTAGGATTGCATTGAATAGGATTGTGAAACTCTCAAAAAACACATTCAAATTAAAAAAGATTAACTAAAATCTTTATATATTATTGATTATTTTATAGTACGCCTGTCAATATATGTTAAATATGTTGCTTTTGATGTTAAAAATAGTTAAGAGAAATTTGAATATATATTTGATGCTATTAATAAATTAGACAATGAATTATTTTCTGCAGAAATTGATTAAAAACCTGGATTAACTGTTGTTGAAGATAAATTTAAATATCCAAAATTTTATTTATCAACTGGGACTAGTATTAGGCTACCTATTGTTAATTCTATAAAAGAAAACGAAATAGGTCTAAATTTAGTATGTCTTTATTCAGACATTTTATCATAATTGTACAAAAATAAAGAACTTTCACAGTAACTAGTTTATAAATAAGAGGTAATATAATAATAATTTTTAGAATATTTAATTACAATAATAGATTGCTTTATAGTTGAATATCCTGTATTTTCTTCAGTATTATCTGGGTAATTAAAATATGGATTTTTGGATGGAATTATAGATTTTATGTCTCGAGTATAAGACATATCAGAAATATTTATTATTTTACTTAATAAAATTTCCGTAATATTAAATCTACAACAACGTAATTCATTGTTAGAGGCATGGTAGGCAACATATTGCTAAAATCATCATCCCGACAAAGAATCAGCCAATAATTCACAAATATTTTGTTCGCGCAATGGTTGTTTAACATGTTTATATAATATGAATGGTGCGCGTCTCGAAGATTCAGCGTACTATAGACATATTGTCAAACTAAATCAGCAATAAGTTAACCGAAACTATTAAAACGTATACTGGCATTGGAATTATTTAATTTCCTAAAATGGATTTAATAACTACATAAAAATAATATAAAATATTTAAAAATATTATCAAAAATAATTATTTAAAGAAAACGATTAAATAACTTCAATATAAATGTTAGAAATTTCGAGAGTTTTAACATTTAGATTAAATCCACATTATGTGAAGTAAGTAATATTAACTTAAAATCAATAAGAGGCTGAATCTATGATAGTTTAAATTATACACACACTTTTTAATTTTGATTAAATGATTTAGAATAGGGCTAAATTTTATGAAAGTTTAATAGAATACAATGTTGTACAAAATATACTTAACTCAATGTATTATTTAAAAATTGCTCAATCATTGCAAACATGTTTTGGTTTTATTCAACATTTAGTTCAGTGTGATTAATAACATACAAGTTAATTATTTTGTTATTAGTATGTTATGTCTGGTGCTCTGTCTATTGATTATATGTCTACATTATTTAGCGAGTAATTTATATAAATGCGGGATTCTCCAATAGGCTCAATTATTTCGATATTATCACAAATAGCACGCTGTTCTCGTAATTTTACTTAAATACTTTAAGGCTCATTAGTTCCTGATATATTGTTGAAAATATTTGATCTTAAATCGTTAAAAACTTAGGTACTAAATTTATTTGCCAATTTATGTTTACAAGATTAAAGTTTTGTACGCTAAATAGATCCATTTCATTTATTTGCTATTGAATAACTTAAAAATTCATAATCAGAAACAAAAATGGTCATATAATGTATACATCTTATTAAAAACTCGTTAATATGGTCTGATTACTATGTAGAACGAGTAAGTGATAACTTTAAAGTGTTTGTAGATTTACTAAATTGGTAAAGTGAAACTGGGATCCGATGTTCAGTAGTAGGTTTATTTGCAGTTATGAGTAAACACTCGATTTTAAAATAAAAAATACAGGGAATATAAATAGAACAATATATTTCTGATATAATTTAGCGTACTCAAGTATTTACAATTTAAATGTAGCCGTTGATAACTGCATTAAACCAATTAAAAACTGTAATAGGAAGTTCAACAATGCAAAAAATTATCCGTAAACTAAAAATAGTAGAAGGAATTGATCCTAAGATGCTAATACTGGATGAAACATAAAAATGAAATAAAATAATTGATAAGAAATAATAATATTATTATAATTTATGCTTTTTTATACCATGACATGTTTTAATGATGTTTAAATATGTGTTTAATATGTTTAGATATCTAAACAATTATCTAAACAATTCTAAACATTTTCAACAAAATATCTTTGAATCCATCATAATTTTCGGTAAATTCAAACAATTTACTCCACACCACTAAATAAAATGTTTAGTTATTTTTTAATAAGTTTAAATATTCCAAACTGCATTGTATATGATACAATCAACTATGTAATTCGAATATAGCAGCCGCAACGTGAGGCTGCTGCCTACCTTGCCTATGAAATCAAGTACCGCGATCAGCCAGTTGCCCAACGCAAATACATCGCTACTTATCTCCCATTCACGCAGTAGGAAACCGAAGTCGTTGAGTATGGAGACATTGAGTACATTTGCCTAACACCTCTGAACAACATCATGAACATTAATCAGGTAGCTATAGTTGACCAGTTCGACCAGACCTTCTTGAACGTGATTAACCAGCCGTATGTGCTCTTCGTGAACGCAAGCAGGTACAAGTGCGAGCTGGACAACGGACAGGACCTCTACTTCTCTTAGAACACAATTAATTCGGCACTAACCATATATAATTTGGATCCAAATCTAAAAATCAGAACAATTAATGACACAAAATGTGTTATTTATGTTGAATTTAATGTTAGTGCAGGGTTAGGTATTGTACCTATTATGTAACATACAAGAATTTTACCAGTTCATCTTCAGCACATAATATATGATGTAGAATTTATGGGTTCCGTTGCATGCATTGGTACATCTATGGAGTCTTGTGTTTAAGAAATATTACCTTATAATTGTGTGACTCAGAACCTGTCTATTTTTGTAAGTAGATCTATTTTGATCGGAACAGACTTTTCACTTCCTCATGTTTAAATAGAAAAACTTGATTCTTCTGATACAAGTTTAACGATTGCAACAGGTTAATGTACACGATTTGTAGCTGCGAGCTTCAGAACTATGGAAGTTCCACCCGGAAGTGGTATTATGTATAGATTCTCAGAAAAAAGTATGAATGGAAGAGTCGCGTCGTTCAAAGGACCTTACATTTGTATTGATAAATTTTGGTATTGTCCACTTATGTTTGTAAGTGCTGAAGATCCCAGTTTAAAACAAGCGTGTTAATCAATAAATTAAACTAATTCTATTGATTGGAGCATCATAGAGCCTGACGTGGAACCAGATTTATATAACATTTTAATAGCACAAACGATTCAAACGATTTCGAAATATTGTAAAGATACATATGTTTCACCTGATTATACAAATACACTTTGTTTATTTGTTATAATAATGGCCGCAGTGTATTTTATTTCAGAATGTTTCATACTAGAAATTTCAATTATTAGATAGTAAAAAAAGTGTTGTAAAATGTTCACACAGATACTTAAAAGTATATTCTTCTATATAATTCTTGAAGGATTTTAAGTTCTAGCGTTCTTTACTTATAAAAAATCGGTATTGTATATTTTAATTAGTTTTGTTCCTTTCGCCATAAGTTTGATATATTATGGTATTAAAATGTATGGGAAAAAAGAGATAACTGAACCAGAGTAAGTTATAGAAAAGAAATTGGTCAGTAAATGTTCCATAATATCATAGATATTAATACAGTACATAATATTTATTCCATTTGTGCTGTTTGGTCTATTTTTGAACATAGCTGATGTTCTCTAAATGTTATAATATTTCAAAATTCAATATTACTAATATAGATACGATAAATTAGAAGTTATTTTGTATGTTTCAACATTAATTAACGAATAGACTGTTAAACTTAATAAAGGAGTTGTACCATATGTACTATTTGCGATTAATATGGTAAATTAGGAGATTATTCGTTCAGATTGGTTCAAAGCTCTCATCACAAAGTCAGATGATGTTGTAAATTGGAGACATTTTGGAATTAGATTAATTTTGACCATCTTCCAATACTATTAGAACTTTACTTATTTGATTATTTACTAATCTATTAGCAATCTATCAGATTATATTAGTGCTCCACTAGTGTGTTTAATAGTTCAGTTAATAATATCTGGAACATTATATTCACTGATTAAATTTAGGATGATGTTTTAGTACTATTTGTACATTAATAAAACTTTAATCAAAATCTTTATGAACTTTATTTAGATATTTAGTAACTTAATTGTTTGTATTTTAAGTTTCCCGCTAATATTTTGGTCAATATTAACTTGTAAGTGTAGGTTTGTGTGGGCATACATGAAGATGTTTGTTCTTTCGCTTATGTTATTTATTTATCACGTGCTTCTCATAGTAATTGATCCAGTTGTATGTGCGTTAATTCCGATCGTGCTGTTGATCCAGGAGTTCACGTTCCCGATGAACTTCTTCATCCAGGTGATCGGCATCATACCGTCGGAGGAGACCTACGCCAAGCAGGTGAACGAGCTCTTCGAAATCAGGCCGGGTCACCTGTACAACAAGCTCTTCAAGGCGGCACAGGCCTGCATCAGCGGCATCTTCCTCGGCCTTCTTCTTTCAGTTAACGGCAACTTCGAGATGTCTTTCTACTTCATCACCATCATCTGCTGCGGCGCCGCCTACTTCTTCATCGGCTTCTTCCTCACGAACCCCTTCGGCAGAGCCATCGGAAAGCGCATCGCGGCCATCGACGCGCCCAGGTTCCAGCTCACCAGAAGAGACATCGGCGACTCCGAAGAAGCCATGTCCACCATGGCCGACTCGATGAAGGACATCAACGCGGACTACGAGCACGAAGTCGAGTTCTTCCAGAAGATCCTGGTCAGCTTCGTCCTGGGAGGCTACGGTTACATCCCAGGCATAGGCCCCATCCTGGCCACCTTCTGCGAGTACCTCAGCGACCCGGGCCTGACCAGGAGCGGAACCTTCGAGTTCTCGGTGGCCTATGTTTTCAAAATTTTAGCATTTGTTTCAATAATTTTAACAATATTGCTCGGCCTTAAAACAGATAATATAGCATACATAGTATTTTTATCTATATTTGGATTTTTAGTTGCGATAGATAATTATGACGAAATAGCAAGTATGGTCAATGATCCAAGAAATTGGGAAATTTAAAAGGGAATTGATAATTTACTTAAAAAGATGAAATGTAAAAAATGTGCAAGAAAAAATAAGAAAACGAAAAATATTTAATCTGAAAGACAAGATTCAGCCGTATTAATGCAAGAGATGACAAAAAGCCCTGTAGTCTAATCTGTTTAAATTCCAATTAGAGGAAACTCAGATGAAGTATAATAACAACAAGATAAAGTGTGGAATTAATCTATAGCTGATGTAATATGAGTTAGTTTAACTAAATACATGTATTATCACTATTTACATATTTTTAAAATTTATGGTATATACAAATAAACCCGTAATAATCTAATATCGAGCAAGAATACAATCAAAGTAAATCTGAATTTATTGAAATTCAGATTTTAACTAGATAGATGAAGATTATTATAGTAGTAACTAATATATTGCATTTATTTGCATTTTATTGAGTTTATCTAAGTAATTGCAAAAACCACTTCACAATTATGATTTGCGTATTATAGGTTTTAAGCAGTTGCCTTGTCTACAACACGATCAACTATGTAATTCGAATATAGCAGCCGCAACGTGAGGCTGCTGCCTACATTGCCTATGAAATCAAGTACCGCGATCAGCCAGTTGCCCAACGCAAATACATCGCTACTTATCTCCCATTCACGCAGTAGGAAACCGAAGTCGTTGAGTATGGAGACATTGAGTACATTTGCCTAACACCTCTGAACAACATCATGAACATTAATCAGGTAGCTATAGTTGACCAGTTCGACCAGACCTTCTTGAACGTGATTAACCAGCCGTATGTGCTCTTCGTGAACGCAAGCAGGTACAAGTGCGAGCTGGACAACGGGCAGGACCTCTACTTCTCCAAAAAGGCTACTAACGCCCCACTAGTAATTTATGACTTGGACCCAGACTTCAAAATAAGAACTATTGATGACACTAAGTGCGTTTTGTACTCAGAAATTAACGTTAGCGAAGACAAAGGGGTGGTTCCAATCTAAATGAACACCATTATCGTCCCAATTCTTTTGGAACACAAAATGTACGACCAAGAATTTATGGGTGCGGTCGCGTGTATCGGAACCACTATGAGCACGTGCGCATAAAAGATTCTTCCTTATTAATACACGACCCCAAATGAAAACATTTATATAAGCAGATCAATACTGATTGGAACTGATTTCACTCTACCAGCTGTACAAATTGAAAAATTCGATTCATCAGACACCAGTCTCACAATTACCACTGGTTAATGCACAAGATTTGTCGCAGCAAGCTTCAGAACTATGGAAGTTCCGCCTGGGAGTGGAATAAAATACAGATTCTCAGAAAAAAGTATTAATGGACGAGTTGCATCGTTTAAAGGACCATATATTTGTGTCAGCAAGATTTGGTACTGCCCACTAATGTTTGTAAATTAAGAAGATCCTAGTTTAAAAACTTCATGTGAATAATTAACTGTTCTCAAAGACGAAATAGATTGGACTAATATACAATCAGATGTAGGAAACACTGTATACGATTATCTACTCACTCAAACAGTCTCATAAGTTCGCACTTATTGCGAGTTAACATATATCTCCAAAGATTACACAAACATGTTATGCTTATTTGTTCTTATTATGTCTATAATGTATTTTATTGCGTCTTGTTTTCTTGTTGAAGTTAGATAATTGATTGTGACTCGCAAATGTCCAAAATGTATATAGATTGTTAAAACAATGTTATTTTACTCAACAGCTATCGCATTTTAAATAATTTCATTTTTCACTTTCAAAAATTCGGTATTTTATATGTTATTTGGTGTGATTCCGTTTGTAATGGGATTGGTTTATAGTGGAATTAAATTATATGGTGTTAATAGAGAATAAAACGACTACGAAGCTGAAAAAGAAAATTCTGAAAAGAAAATGAATGGTTGCGCTATCATGACGCAAATATTATTGTAATATGTAATATTTATTCCGTTTATCTTAATTAGTGTCTTTTTAAATATAGCTGACGTTCTTTAAATGTTGTAATATTTCAAAATGTAATACTATTAATATAGATACGATAAATTAGAAGTAATTTTGTATGTTTCCACATTAATTAATAGTTGGACAGAAAAATTAAATTCAGGCGTTTTCCCTTATGTTTTGTTTGCTATTAACTTAATAAACCAAGAAATTATTCGTTCAGATTGGTTCAAAGCTCTCATCACAAAATCAGATGATGTTGTAAATTGGAGACACTTTGGAATCAGACTAATTCTGACCATCTTCCAATACTATTAGAACTTTACTTATTTGATTATTTACTAATCAATAAGTAGTCTTTCAGATGTAATTACAAATTAAACAGCTTGTATAGGAGTTTAGTTGATAATATCAGGAACATTATATTCATTAATTAAATTCAGGATGATATTCTAATACTATCTGTACATTAATAAAACATTGGTAAAGCTATTTATGAACTTCATCCAGATATTTAGTAATTTACTTGTTTGTTTGTGCAGTCTTCCTTTAATGATAGTATCATTTTTGACTGGAAAATTTAGATTGGTTTGGTAATACATAAAGATGTTTGTCTTTTCGCTCATGCTTTTTGTTTACCACATCCTCCTACTGGTGATCGACCCCGCCGTTTGCTTACTGATTCCGATCGTGCTGTTGATCCAGGAGTTCACGTTCCCGATGAACTTCTTCATACAGGTGATCGGCATCATTCCGTCGGAGGAGACCTACGCCAAGCAGGTGAACGAGCTCTTCGAAATCAGGCCGGGCCATCTGTACAACAAGCTCTTCAAGGCGGCCCAGGCCTGCATCAGCGGCATCTTCCTCGGCCTTCTTCTTTCAGTTAACGGCAACTTCGAGATGTCTTTCTACTTCATCACCATCATCTGCTGCGGCGCCGCCTACTTCTTCATCGGCTTCTTCCTCACGAACCCCTTCGGCAGAGCCATCGGAAAGCGAATCGCTGCCATCGACGCGCCCAGGTTCCAGCTCACCAGAAGAGACATCGGCGACTCCGAAGAAGCCATGTCCACCATGGCCGACTCGATGAAGGACATCAACGCGGACTACGAGCACGAAGTCGAGTTCTTCCAGAAGATCCTGGTCAGCTTCGTCCTGGGAGGCTACGGTTACATCCCAGGCATAGGCCCCATCCTGGCCACCTTCTGCGAGTACCTCAGCGACCCGGGCCTGACCAGGAGCGGAACTTTCGAGTTCTCTGTGGCCTATGTTTTCAAGGTTCTCACGTTTATTTTCATCATTCTCTCAATTGTAACCGGCTTAAAAACGGATAGTGCTGGATACATCGTTTTCATCATATTGTTTGGTATATTGGTCGCAATAGATTAGTATGATGAAATAGCTAGTATGGTGAACGACCCAAGAAACTGGGAAATCCAGAAAGGAATTGATATACTCATCAAAAAGATCAACTGGAAGAAGTGCTTCAAGTGTAAGAAGCAAAAACCTGCAACTGACACTATATAAGTTAGATCAGAGGTTAAATCGAGAAATGGAACAATCAGTTCAGTATTTATTGAAGATACTCCCAATAGTAACGTAAACTAGTCAATTCTTATGAGACCAGTAAGCGCTGAATAAAAATCACCTCGCAAAGAATTTCATTAGTCAAAACTAGACATTGCAGCTGATGTCCCAATAGATGAAAAATCAACTGTATGGAAAACTTCCAAAGCAACAGATTACATAAGTGAAGTGATTTGAGATTATAGTATTCATATAACAGTATATACACAATATTTTATGTGATCATATTATGAACTGTGCAGGACTATTTTTGACCGAATATGCTATAGTTTGACCAAATCATATTGTACTTTAAATGAATTAAATATATTATTTTTAAATGTGAGGAGGTTACGTATTTATTGCGAATGTAACAAAATACAAAGTTGATCAAGGAATAGTAGTGTGGAAAATAGAAATATTTAAAGGTACATATAATACTTATTTGTACCATTTAATACATTATAATAACTTTATTTTATTATTAAACTTCTAACTTTTCACACATTACAGCTAGTAAAATGAATCACATCGTGTTATTATATTATCAATAGAAACATGATATAACGCATTTCAGAAAATAATTGATCTTTCCACTTCACATGAGTATGAACAAAGACTTTCGTTTTTCAACAGCTATTAAATAATATGTATAAGAATTTCATTAACAGCAGTTTGCATCAATGTTTGATTACTATAACTTTATGACGACTCTATCAAGCAAAGATAGATATGGAATGTGGAAGAATGTTGGTTAGTTTTGCGACATGGACGCCAAAGGTTGCAGAGAATATTTCCACAATACATGGTGCTCTTAGTTCTTTGAGCCAGTAGCTAACTATAGATCCGAGCTCAAACTGATTGCTTAATAATTTAATTCTCCAAAGGAAGTTATAGCTGAATTTATACGAAGAAATCCAAATAAATAATTTGGCAAACACGAGTTATAAGTAGCTGTATCTACAATTTGCAAGAGAAGAAGAAATGGTAATTCAATAATATCTATTGATTCACCGATGGATTCGCCTGAATAGTTGTCAACTTCAAATTAGCATTCCAACCCTTTGATAGTATTTGATTACATAGATTTATTTTAGTGAATTCTCCTAGACTTTTTAATAGTTTAATAATATATGAATAATATGAATAATATCTCTTCAATTAACTTCATGTCCAACTGGACTTGACCTAATTATAAATTAGGCTTGGAAAATGAAAAGATAAAATTATCTTATAAAGATAGTATATATCTCATATAATACCCGCTTTGGTCATATCTTATATTTGTGCTTCAATATGGTCGAATATCATCAGGCTCAGTTTTTGGCTCACGTCAATGTGTTCAGCAGCGTTTCTTATGTTTTCGTAGTCTATGAAGGCGAAGTTATTGAATTTTCGTCCGGTAGGGTTGAATTCTTTGTACCCGCTGAAGTCTTCACTACCAAGTCCTATTACGATGAAGCAGATCGCGTATTTCGAGGCCTCAACGAGAATTTCGGCGTCTTCTGTGTTCAATTATCCGTCAGTTGGAATAAAACACAACGTAACAAATTATTATTTAGATTCGGTTTATTTCTCTTTATTATTTTAATCTTCATTTTATTCAACAATGATCCGAATGCACTTTTCAACGGTTGCCTTGAATCTGGTGGGTCCAGACTAAATCACGTTGTCAACGGCCGTTTTGTACCCGTCAATCAACTCCTGAAAACTATGGAAACGGAACTGCTCGTTTATAAGGGGGACAATTGATTTATCCGTAGAGTCGGCACAGCCAAAACGGAAGGATAAAATGTCACTTTGCGTTAAATAAAGAACTACAGGCTCAATCTCGTAAATAATTTGCAGATAGGGCGAGGACGTATTTGAATGCAGCATCCCGTTTGATGCCGAGAAATCAATGCTAATCACGCACTAAAAATTTATATTCGAGTATGACTGAGAACGGCCGCGAATCTGCTCAATAGAAGTGTATTTGGTCGCAAATGCGAGAGATAAAGGCTTGGACTGACACAAACCCATTTTATGAAGTGGATATTTTTAAACTTTTAAATTGAAAAAGAATAATAATTCTATTATTTTATTTTTTTCATCATTTAACAGTTTGTTTACAATGAATATTATTCTAGAATATAGGTATGATATTGAGATTGGTTTGTGGAAGCGTTTTAATGTTTTAAGTTTGGATTTATATTTGACTTATGAGATGAAATTTTTTGAATGATTAATTGAGCCTATCAGGTTATATTGTCATTATGCTTTACAGTAAAACGAACGAAGGGAATAACGAGCAAACTTTAATACCTTTAAATAGGCGGAATGAACACAATTACACAGATACACTACACAATGCATTCTTCATTATTCCTCTTTTCATAATTTAAATTAAGTAGCAATAAATGTAAAAACTCACTACATGAAGTTGTCTTGGTATTCCGGCTCATAAAACGGCTCGGAGTCTAGGCCTCGTCGCACTTCTTCTTGTCTGTACGCGGGAAGCAGTTAGTGTGGATCAACGTCTTGGAAAAACGCATTGAGGGCCGGGATCTCCGCAAAGTCAGCGGGAAGGCTCGCATCCAGACCGGCGCCTCTGGGCTCATAACTCAGCTTCTCTTTGATCAAGGCGAGTCTTTCGCAGGCCATCCGCAGAATCCACCATTATATCTTGAAGTCGCTTTCGCTCAGGGCCTGAACGGAAGCTGGTTCAGCGAGAACGCCCTTGAATATCTGGAACATTTCTTGTTGTTTCCTCGCGATCTGGATGAACTGGCTGGAGATCTGCCTAACTGTGAACTTGGACATGAAGTTCTTCTGCACAAAAGCGTAGTCCTTGTTGTAAACAACGCAGTAAGTCCACAGCGCCATAATCTCCACGCGGTTCCACATGTGGTTCTGGCGTATCTCCACGTCCAGATGTTTCTTCAGCACATTGGAGTAGTAGCACTTGCACTGGGACAATGTCCTATTTGGGATCTATCTGCAGATCGCGTCCCATTTGATTTGCTTGTTGGCACTTCTGTACTGTTCAGTGAGTGCGACGAGTTGTTGTATTTCGGCAGTCGACCAAGTCATTCTCTTCATTATGGAGTGGATAGAAGATATTTAGAGTACTACTCCATACGAAATATAATAGAGGTCTACTATTCTATTTGAATTTTAGTTCTGTACTATTTCTATTCGCTCTTATTTAACAGTTATTTTTGGGTGTACTCTGAAAATTGAGCGTTATATTAAAGCTCGTATATCATAAAAAATTCAAACAAAAACATAACAACAATTTAGTGCGATTTGAGTTAGATATTGTACAAATACAAATCAAACGAGTATTTGCACATACCTCGGATAGTTTGTTAATGGTGAGCCAAAAGTCGCAATAATCATTTTGGAATTAATGCTACTTTTATTAAAAGTGAAATTTGGTATTTTTGTACTATTGTAGACTCGCCTTTCTGGATTAAAAATCTGAAAATATACCGCTTTCCAAATCAAATTCAAAGCAAATACAAACTACAATGTTGACCAAAAGTACAATTACGCATATAGCACTGATTGGCATTTATATGTGAATTATTGTCAGATTTAAATAGGCGGAATGAATACAATTACACAGATACACTACACAATGCATTCTTCATTATTCCTCTTTTTATAATTTAAATTAAGTAGCAATAAATGTAAAAACTCACTACATGAAGTTGTCTTGGTATTCCGGCTCATAAAACGGCTCGGAGTCTAGGCCTCGTCGCACTTCTTCTTGTCTGTACGCGGGAAGCAGTTAGTGTGGATCAACGTCTTGGAAAAACGCATTGAGGGCCGGGATCTCCGCAAAGTCAGCGGGAAGGCTCGCATCCAGACCGGCGCCTCTGGGCTCGTAACTCAGCTTCTCTTTGATCAAGGCGAGTCTTTCGCAGGCCATCCGCAGAATCCACCACTATATCTTGAAGTCGCTTTCGCTCAGGGCCTGAACGGAAGCTGGTTCAGCGAGAACGCCCTTGAATATCTGGAACATTTCTTGTTGTTTCCTCGCGATCTGGATGAACTGGCTGGAGATCTGCCTAACTGTGAACTTGGACATGAAGTTCTTCTGCACAAAAGCGTAGTCCTTGTTGTAAACAACGCAGTAAGTCCACAGCGCCATAATCTCCACGCGGTTCCACATGTGGTTCTGGCGTATCTCCACGTCCAGATGTTTCTTCAGCACATTGGAGTAGTAGCACTTGCACTGGGACAATGTCCTATTTGGGATCTATCTGCAGATCGCGTCCCATTTGATTTGCTTGTTGGTACTTCTGTACTGTTCAGTGAGTGCGACGAGTTGTTGTATTTCGGCAGTCGACCAAGTCATTCTCTTCATTATGGAGTGGATAGAAGATATTTAGAGTACTACTCCATACGAAATATAATAGAGGTCTACTATTCTATTTGAATTTTAGTTCTGTACTATTTCTATTCGCTCTTATTTAACAGTTATTTTTGGGTGAACTCTGAAAATTGAGCGTTATATTAAAGCTCGTATATCATAAAAAAATCAAACAAAAACATAACAACAATTTAGTGCGATTTGAGTTAGATATTGTACAAATACAAATCAAACGAGTATTTGCACATACCTCGGATAGTTTGTTAATGGTGAGCCAAAAGTCGCAATAATCATTTTGGAATTAATGCTACTTTTATTAAAAGTGAAATTTGGTATTTTTGTACTATTGTAGACTCGCCTTTCTGGATTAAAAATCTGAAAATATACCGCTTTCCAAATCAAATTCAAAGCAAATACAAACTACAATGTTGACCAAAAGTACAATTACGCATATAGCACTGATTGGCATTTATATGTGAATTATTGTCAGATTTAAATAGGCGGAATGAATACAATTACACAGATACACTACACAATGCATTCTTCATTATTCCTCTTTTCATAATTTAAATTAAGTAGCAATAAATGTAAAAACTCACTACATGAAGTTGTCTTGGTATTCCGGCTCATAAAACGGCTCGGAGTCTAGGCCTCGTCGCACTTCTTCTTGTCTGTACGCGGGAAGCAGTTAGTGTGGATCAACGTCTTGGAAAAACGCATTGAGGGCCGGGATCTCCGCAAAGTCAGCGGGAAGGCTCGCATCCAGACCGGCGCCTCTGGGCTCATAACTCAGCTTCTCTTTGATCAAGGCGAGTCTTTCGCAGGCCATCCGCAGAATCCACCATTATATCTTGAAGTCGCTTTCGCTCAGGGCCTGAACGGAAGCTGGTTCAGCGAGAACGCCCTTGAATATCTGGAACATTTCTTGTTGTTTCCTCGCGATCTGGATGAACTGGCTGGAGATCTGCCTAACTGTGAACTTGGACATGAAGTTCTTCTGCACAAAAGCGTAGTCCTTGTTGTAAACAACGCAGTAAGTCCACAGCGCCATAATCTCCACGCGGTTCCACATGTGGTTCTGGCGTATCTCCACGTCCAGATGTTTCTTCAGCACATTGGAGTAGTAGCACTTGCACTGGGACAATGTCCTATTTGGGATCTATCTGCAGATCGCGTCCCATTTGATTTGCTTGTTGGCACTTCTGTACTGTTCAGTGAGTGCGACGAGTTGTTGTATTTCGGCAGTCGACCAAGTCATTCTCTTCATTATGGAGTGGATAGAAGATATTTAGAGTACTACTCCATACGAAATATAATAGAGGTCTACTATTCTATTTGAATTTTAGTTCTGTACTATTTCTATTCGCTCTTATTTAACAGTTATTTTTGGGTGAACTCTGAAAATTGAGCGTTATATTAAAGCTCGTATATCATAAAAAATTCAAACAAAAACATAACAACAATTTAGTGCGATTTGAGTTAGATATTGTACAAATACAAATCAAACGAGTATTTGCACATACCTCGGATAGTTTGTTAATGGTGAGCCAAAAGTCGCAATAATCATTTTGGAATTAATGCTACTTTTATTAAAAGTGAAATTTGGTATTTTTGTACTATTGTAGACTCGCCTTTCTGGATTAAAAATCTGAAAATATACCGCTTTCCAAATCAAATTCAAAGCAAATACAAACTACAATGTTGACCAAAAGTACAATTACGCATATAGCACTGATTGGCATTTATATGTGAATTATTGTCAGATTTAAATAGGCGGAATGAATACAATTACACAGATACACTACACAATGCATTCTTCATTATTCCTCTTTTCATAATTTAAATTAAGTAGCAATAAATGTAAAAACTCACTACATGAAGTTGTCTTGGTATTCCGGCTCATAAAACGGCTCGGAGTCTAGGCCTCGTCGCACTTCTTCTTGTCTGTACGCGGGAAGCAGTTAGTGTGGATCAACGTCTTGGAAAAACGCATTGAGGGCCGGGATCTCCGCAAAGTCAGCGGGAAGGCTCGCATCCAGACCGGCGCCTCTGGGCTCATAACTCAGCTTCTCTTTGATCAAGGCGAGTCTTTCGCAGGCCATCCGCAGAATCCACCACTATATCTTGAAGTCGCTTTCGCTCAGGGCCTGAACGGAAGCTGGTTCAGCGAGAACGCCCTTGAATATCTGGAACATTTCTTGTTGTTTCCTCGCGATCTGGATGAACTGGCTGGAGATCTGCCTAACTGTGAACTTGGACATGAAGTTCTTCTGCACAAAAGCGTAGTCCTTGTTGTAAACAACGCAGTAAGTCCACAGCGCCATAATCTCCACGCGGTTCCACATGTGGTTCTGGCGTATCTCCACGTCCAGATGTTTCTTCAGCACATTGGAGTAGTAGCACTTGCACTGGGACAATGTCCTATTTGGGATCTATCTGCAGATCGCGTCCCATTTGATTTGCTTGTTGGCACTTCTGTACTGTTCAGTGAGTGCGACGAGTTGTTGTATTTCGGCAGTCGACCAAGTCATTCTCTTCATTATGGAGTGGATAGAAGATATTTAGAGTACTACTCCATACGAAATATAATAGAGGTCTACTATTCTATTTGAATTTTAGTTCTGTACTATTTCTATTCGCTCTTATTTAACAGTTATTTTTGGGTGAACTCTGAAAATTGAGCGTTATATTAAAGCTCGTATATCATAAAAAAATCAAACAAAAACATAACAACAATTTAGTGCGATTTGAGTTAGATATTGTACAAATACAAATCAAACGAGTATTTGCACATACCTCGGATAGTTTGTTAATGGTGAGCCAAAAGTCGCAATAATCATTTTGGAATTAATGCTACTTTTATTAAAAGTGAAATTTGGTATTTTTGTACTATTGTAGACTCGCCTTTCTGGATTAAAAATCTGAAAATATACCGCTTTCCAAATCAAATTCAAAGCAAATACAAACTACAATGTTGACCAAAAGTACAATTACGCATATAGCACTGATTGGCATTTATATGTGAATTATTGTCAGATTTAAATAGGCGGAATGAATACAATTACACAGATACACTACACAATGCATTCTTCATTATTCCTCTTTTCATAATTTAAATTAAGTAGCAATAAATGTAAAAACTCACTACATGAAGTTGTCTTGGTATTCCGGCTCATAAAACGGCTCGGAGTCTAGGCCTCGTCGCACTTCTTCTTGTCTGTACGCGGGAAGCAGTTAGTGTGGATCAACGTCTTGGAAAAATGCATTGAGGGCCGGGATCTCCGCAAAGTCAGCGGGAAGGCTCGCATCCAGACCGGCGCCTCTGGGCTCATAACTCAGCTTCTCTTTGATCAAGGCGAGTCTTTCGCAGGCCATCCGCAGAATCCACCACTATATCTTGAAGTCGCTTTCGCTCAGGGCCTGAACGGAAGCTAGTTCAGCGAGAACGCCCTTGAATATCTGGAACATTTCTTGTTGTTTCCTCGCGATCTGGATGAACTGGCTGGAGATCTGCCTAACTGTGAACTTGGACATGAAGTTCTTCTGCACAAAAGCGTAGTCCTTGTTGTAAACAACGCAGTAAGTCCACAGCGCCAGAATCTCCACGCGGTTCCACATGTGGTTCTGGCGTATCTCCACGTCCAGATGTTTCTTCAGCACATTGGCATAATATGATTTACATTAAGAAATAGTTCGTGACGGTATAAATTTAATAACATTCTACCATTATATTTATTTATTAATATTACGTGTTTATGAAGTAAAATGATACAGCATTTTGATTTCAGATGATGTCCAAACTACACGTTTAATCATTGAAGTGGTCGTGATTCACATTATTTTAAATATTATTATAAAATGAATATATGATAAATAGTATGATGTTATATGTAAATATACAAATAATAAATTTATACACCTATCACTATTAATTATTACTATATATTATTATAAAATTAATTTTGTTATATAGGTTATTATTTTTCCTTTTATAAAAAAATGTATCTAAATTTATACAGAAATGTGTACTTTGTAACCGTTATGTCGTATATCTCTAATCAGTCAAAACGTAATCAAAAATACATTTGTAAATCAAATGTCGAATTGCTACAGTACACATTTAAATCATTTAAAATCTTTCTTATGATATTGCTATTTTACTTATGATCTCCTATAATTTATATATCCAAAAATAGTTGTGTTTCTACTTTTTCCTTGTGAAAATACATAATACAGACTCAATGAAAATTTAGAACAATAATATTAAGTAACTCTCTTAATTCATCATGAAGAGTAATAAGAGAGTATATACTATAAAATATATACTATAGTATTTCCAGACAAACACCGCTGTGTTATAGCAATGCTAACTAAGAAGCTGATATTATCCTTAAGCCAGCTTAAAGATATAATAACATGACTCACTCAACAGCAACAATCCAACAATACATCTAAACGCAATATATAAATATATACTAGTTATTTTACTATGACCAAGTAAAAATAATATATATTTTAATAATTCTTGTGGTTAGTGAATTTCCAGTTAATTAAAATGGTTTTCATCTTATTTCCAATATAAGTGATTCTGCTTCCCCATTTATGTTACAGCTTTAATATTTACTATGTGTGATTTAACATCTTTTTTAATATCAAGTAACTATTTTACTTTATCTTATGGTGTATGCTATTTAATCATAGAGTGAACATATATACGTTATATACGTTATATTAATTTTATTATTAATGGATTAATTAGTTTTTACTATTATTTTTTAAAAGACATTTTAGATCTTTTTTGTAGAAAAGTTTGGTTTTACATTAGTTGTATATTTAAATTAAACTTTGCTTATCTAGTTTACATATTTAATATTTTAAAATTTCTTTAAGATATTTTGACTTTTGTTTTTAGTTAGTTACACTTTTTAATAGCAAATTCATTTCAATTCATATTTCAGTTACTTTCATTTATTTTTGTTTATCATTTGTTTTTGATTACAATTTGATATAGGCATTTTATATATATATATATATATATATATATATATATATATATATATATTTGCATTATCCGTATTCATTGGATTATGCGTTGGTGAGTCATATTATTTTTTCAGTCCTCGCTACACTCAGAAGAATTATCTCTTCTGAGTGGATCGAGTTGTTCGGGATCAATGTGGATGTTAATGATGTCCTCAATATTGCGTACTTCATCAGAGATTTCATCAGTGTTCAAATTATC
This sequence comes from Hexamita inflata, assembly GCA_963988835.1. NCBI lineage: Eukaryota > Fornicata > Diplomonadida > Hexamitidae > Hexamita > Hexamita inflata. The sequence continues at coordinate 408,037 of CAXDID010000386.1, read as the reverse complement.
TTAGCAAGTTTCCTTGCTAGAGACTGCTGAAATATCTTCTTGTACTTCTCCAGGTTTCTTCTTCTTCGGTTTTGCTTTTCTAAAGACAGGTTGCACTTTAAGTTTTGATTGGATGTTTAAGTGTTGCAACTCAAGGTAGTTCTTTACCTCCTCTTCATACATTCTGGATTTCTCTACTTCCATTTTTATGACATTATATGCTATATCCTTGTACAATTTCTGCATATTGCAATATTATTTCATTTACTCAATTGTCTTAGGATACATTTAGAGTTGAGGTGATACTACAATTGGGATAATATCTCCATAACCAAGTTTTTTATATTTAGATATCTTTTGGTTATATGCTTTTTGAGTGTCAATAGCAATGGTAACATCAAAGTGTTGAGAGTCTAGTTCTGTCACTATGTCGGGCCTGCTATTGCTATTATCCAGGCCCAGCTCTCTTGCAGTTACTGCAGCTTTTGGCTTGTACTTCTTGTAAATAAAGAGATGTAAACAAATAAAACGAACATACAATATAACTGAAGGAAACGTATATTTGATAGAATTCTCTTATTGAATTTGCTGTTGATTAAATATATAAAAAGAGTAGCCGATATTTATCTGTTTAATAATAATTACATTCCACAGATTAAATAAAACTAATATTTTAGTATATTCGCGTTCTATTACATATATCGCCAGTTATAAAAAACCACTTCAGACATAATGATAGTTTGTGTATTATTTATTTTAAGCGATCCGCTTTGCATTGCCAGTAACGCCATCAACTATGTGATCCGTATTAGTAAACCTTAGCGTGAGTCAGCAGCGTATCTAGCTTATGAGATCAAATTTCGCGGGTAGCCAGCGCAGCGGAAGTACATAGCTACTTATCTCCCATTCACACAATAAGAAACTGAAGTCGTTGAATACGGCGACATCGAGTACATCTGCCTAACACCGGCCAACAACATCCAGAACATAAATCAGGTTGCCATCATGGACCAGTTCGACGAGAGCTTCTTGGACGCGATTAACCAGCCGTACGTATTGTTTTTGAACTCGTCCAGGTTTAAATGCGAGCTGGACAACGGGCAGGAGCTTTACTTCTCGCAAAACACGATTAACGCCCCCCTTATAATCTACAACTTGGACCCGAACTTTAAAATAAGAACCATAAACGAGAACAAGTGCGTTTTGTACTCGAAAATAAACGTGAGCAGCGAAAACGGGGTCATACCAATAGTTATGAACACCATTGTTGTTCCAGTTCAACTTGAGAATAAAATATATGGTTTTGAGTTCATGGGCTCGGTTGTGTGCATTGGAACGGCCATTAATACATGTACGCAAAGAATCCTACCATATTAATATGCTAATGAGAACGAAAACATATACATGAGCAGATCAATACTGATTGGAACTGATTTCACTCTACCAGCTGTACAAATTGATAAATTCGACTCTTCCGATACGAGCTTAACAATTAGCACCGGAAAATGCACGCGATTCGTTGCACCAAGCTTCAGAACAGTTGAAATCCCGCCCGGAAGCGGAATTAAATACAGATTCTCAGAATAAAGCATGAATGGGAGAGTAGCATCATTTAAAGGACCTTACATGTGCGTAAGCAAGATTTGGTATTGCCCACTAATGTTGTCGTAAATCAAGAAGATCCAAGTTTAAGAACTTCATGCGAATAAATAAAAGTGCTCAAACAGGAAATAAATTGGAATAATATAAAAATAGATGTAGGAACTAAACTTTACGATTTAATGCTCAACCAAACCGTCTCCTAAGTTCGGACTTACTGCATATATTTGCAGCATATATATTGTTTTCATTATACTGTTTGGTATTTTGGTCGCGATTGATTAGTATGATGAGATAGCGAGTATGGTGAACGACCCAAGAAATTGGGAAATTTAGAAAGCAATTGATAAGCTTTTCAAGAAAATCAATTGGAAGAAATTTTGCACATTTAAGAAACAAAATATTAATAATTCTAAAGTAAGAACTGCAATAAAGTCAAAAAATGGAACTGATAGTTCAATATTTATAGAGGATTCACCGAATAATCCTGGAAACTAATCAATTTTTATGAAACCATTGAGTTCCGAAAAGAAATCTCCACGAAAAGAGAATCAATCCAAATTAGATATTGCTGTTGATGTTCCTATTGATGAAAAATCTCATGTATGGAAAACGTCGAAAGCAAAAGATAAAATAAGTGAAATGATTTGAGAATTCCGCTAATAAATAATATATTTTTCAAACTTTCACTTAAGCTAAAATTTTATCTTCAGCTTTATGAAGCTGTAATCGGTTGTGATACAGTTTCATTCTTATATACTGTAAACTTAAAACGTAAATTGCAGTTATAGCCATACACAGCACAAGTATTTTCACCTAAAATGATATTTATTCTGGAATTAATGGAATCCAATAATAAACCTCAGCGTTTTCTAGCTAGATTCCGTTTGCATCATAAATTAAAAACTAACTAAAGAAAGCAGTGTCGATCTGTTATTTTAATGTTTGATTTGTTGTTGTCAAAACAAATTAAGTTTAGTTTATTGAATAATTAACTATTTTCATTGTGAAAGAAGGAGTAAGAATATATGGTATCTCAAAATCAAGTATTTAGCTTAAAGAAATACTTAAATTTTGTGGTTAAATCAATGAGCAATATTGTAAATTAGCAGCATTTGTGGTGGTTATGGTTAATTATGTTTATGAATTCCATGTTGCTGAAATATTAGTCCAACAAGAAACAATTATTTTATTGATTTTCTTTCTTAGTGCGAATATTACATTTCCTTAGTTATCGGATACATATGTATTCCAATGAATAACGAGAGCGCTTAAATCTTCGTTTTGTTTCATCTGCGGTATTATATAATCCAAATGCGGGTTTAAGTCATGTGGAATATAAGTTACAGAATTATTCATATAGATGAAGCTGAAGTTAAAGTATCCTGACACGGATAGCCCACTTTTCAGTGAATAAATCGTTATGTATTGGAAGTACTGTGGATTTTTAATCGATTTGATAACATTGTTGTAGTATGTAGCTTATTCGTTACTAATGAGCCCAAATAGCTGTATTTCAAACATTTGAATGGCCGCAGTGGTTTGGTAGTACCCATCAGCCGTTTCTTCGATGCTAACTCTTTTTGTTTGTGATACTGTATGAAGTAAAATACCGTCTAAAGTCGATTCGATGCTCAGTGTTGCATACATCGGAATTCTATTCATTATGAATCTTAGACTCCCAGGATCCTGAAAGCAGTATTTGAAGTACCCCGACGTCCCAACTTATTATACTATTTAAAAACTATTCTGGTCTCCAACATTATATAAATAACTTTGAACTGAGTCGTTGAAGTAAATATTTACAGTTGCTCTCGTTTGAACCATTTCCTCCATTTTACTGCATTTACCGTTCACAGCCGCCAAGTAACAAACGCCATTTTGCTCCAAAATTACTTTTGACTCGAATTCTGGGTTGTTTATCCGGTCCTCGAAGAAGCATTCGTTCCTGTTTTCCTCATACCTCTCTATTTTTCCGCATACGCACTCGGTGAACCTGGAAGTGGTCTCAATTCTGAACTGCACTTTGGTTGACAGTTGAAATGAAAGTGATTTACACACCGGATCCAAACACTCTATACAAATACTGTCCGTTAATTGATAGCTGAAGTTGAAAATAGTTGTTTATGGAGAATACAGAGGGTCTAAGCTGCTAAACGCATCAAGTTAAACTGACACGCGCACGTTACTCGAAAATGAATTACATTCAGAATTGTTTAGTGATACGAGGTTTACGCAGATAGACTAGTTAGCCGAAAATAAAAGAGCCTGTGTTTTAACATTGTAGCAGTTTTTAAATTCTAACTGAGTTGCTATAATACTCACCTACTCAGTGATTATTGCTGAGATTATTTACATTTGAAGTGAAATAAACAAAAGATAGTATTATAATTACTATTTAAACACATAATTTCTAATTCATTTTTTCATTTTCGCATGAGAGAAAGTATATCAGGTCACTATTGTAAGTTGGGAGTAACTTTATTTAGACTAAAAATCATGAGTAAACCCGTTAGGTAGCTATACTCAACAAGTGAATAAAATTACTTTGTAATACAAAGTAATAAGTTTAACAATATACAAACTTTGTATATTATTATTGTTAAACAAGTATACTGTTACACATAAACCGGAGTAAAAAGAATCATTATATATTGAACTGTATTATAATTTATATTTACTTATTTGCAAATGTAAAAATAATGTTATTGCAAGGAGTGAGGTACAGAAAATTATGTATTATTATTTACATTTCACATTTTCATACAATACGTACAATACTGTGTATACTAAAAGAAAAATCGTAACCAACATGAGTGTGTGAAAATAATAATACTAATATTTAATTATTAATAATTATTATAACATTGTAACATAAATTGTATATTTACATTGTATATTTACACTATCACCAGATAAAAACATCTTTTTATTATTTTATTAACATCGTAAACCGTATGTGAAACCGGTACTAAAGTCATAAATTTTTGGTGTTATAATTTTTATATGCCTCAAATCTTAAACATTAAAAATCTTATTACATTAATGAAGTCCACTCACAGTCATTACTTAAACGATCGAAATATAATTAATCTCCACCTCACAAATATGATTGTTCTACTGTGTACATTCGCATACGATAAATTACTTGAAAAAGATTACCAAGTAATCATTCAAAATTATATAGACTCTAAGATAGGAATTAAATACATGCCTAAGTATGCTACTACCCAACCTAGTTCGAATTAAGCTGCTGCTGATAAAGCAATTGCTAAAATGCTACTAACTGATTATCGTGCCTGTGTGTTCCCAGAATATCCTAATCTTGATTAAGGGGCTGAAATAACTGGTGCTTTATCATATCTGTATTCAATCGCGAAAGCTTATGCAACACCTCCGCTTCCTAAAAGTCCAAACATTCATTATTAAAATATTACAACACTGGATATAATCTAAAAAGCACTTGATTTTATAGTTGAAAAGTAGTATACTTTTCGTGAATATGTTCCTCCACTTCCAAATAATAAGGGTAAGTAAGACTGGTATGAATGGTAAATCGCAATTCCTCGTGCAATTAATGACATTCTCATGACTATGGGATAGGACATTTCAAATGAACTCCTCACCAAGCTTGTTAAACGCAGTAGACATTATCAACCTAATTCAACACATTCAGGACCAATAGGGATGCAATGGAATGACACTCATTTCCCAAAACCAGTTCCAGGTCCTAGTACTGCTGCGAACCTGGCTTCAATCACAATGATAACGTTTTTAAGAGGAATTATTTCCAGAAACCAAACTGAAACTGATGAGGCGTTTACAACAATCCCTACAATTTTAGAAATCACGACTAGTTATGATGGCTTCTTCAAAGATGGATCATTTATTCAACATAGAGTAATACCATATACAGTTGGTTATGGTTTGGGACTTCTTGGAAATGTAGTTGAATTTCTATCTTTGCTTATAGGCTAAAACGTTTATAGTATTTGGGGTACAAACATAGCATACATCTTCACTGCTGCAGTTAACACCTATACTCCAATTTTGTATAATGGCTAACTCATTCCAATCACGAATGGACGTTTGGTTGCAAATTCTGGTGGATTTATGGGAGCAAGAGGAATGTTAGCCAGTTTTGCATATTTAGCTGAATTTGGTGAACCGGAAGTTTCTGAGGTGGTAGAAGTAATAAAGAGCATAATCAAATATCATGTTATAAAGAGTAGACCGTATGACGACCATTCAAAATATCAAAGAGTTTTGAGAAACAGAGAAATTATTGGATAAATCGAAGCGAATCAATCCATTATCCCATTCGATCCAAGAAAACTCTACAACTTCGCTTCCATGAATCGCGTCGTATAGAAAAAAGAGCACTACTCTTTCAGCATAGCAATGTGTAGCTATCGTATTTCTGGATATGAGGCTAATGCTGACGAGCATTCAAAAGGGTGGTATTCAGGAGATGGAGTTGAATATCTTATGATGAAAAATCAAAGATAATTTATCGATTTTTGGCCAACTGTTGATCCGTATTAATATTAAGGCGTTTCTGAAACTCTTGCTCCAAGAAAAATTGGGGACATGCCAGATAGACCAGTTAACGCTGCCAAGTTCGTAGGTGGTGCTATTATAGATAACTTTGGATCCATCGGATTCGAGTTTATTAACTATGACAAGAGCTTAAAAACGAACAAGTCTTATTTTTTATTCGATTAGTAAATTGTTGTTTTGATATCAGGATTTGACTCAAAAGTAGCTTATAGAACTACTTTTCTGAATTATATTATTGAAAACGGCAACTAATAGGTAACTCTCGATAAAACTGCAATAGAACTAGATTAACTCAAAACCTTAGATTCACCCAAGCAAATATTTGTGCAAGGAACAGATAATGTGAATAATCTGGACAACCTAGCAATATATTTCCTGAACCAAGTTAAAATTTGTTTGATCAAAGAAACTAGAACTGGAAAATGGGCTGATATAACTACTGGAACATCAACTACTGAAATTAAACGCATTTATGCAAAAGGTTATATTGAAAACACCACGAAGCTGGAGTACATTCTGTTCCCGAACGCACTAACGGACACCGCAGACAAGTACGAGCAGAACCCGTTCATAAAAGTAATCTCCAACACAGGCGCCTTCCAGGCCATCAACAACACGGACCCGTAATTTGGCGCCAATAACTACTACCTGATGGGAAACCTGTTCGACGGAACGTAAACCATAGAGGGGTTCACCTTCACGGCTCCGGTCAGCTTCGTCATCAAAAGAGAGAACTCCAAGATCAACCTCTCCGTTTCGGACCCGACCCAGCTCCTGGCTTCAACCACGATCATCAAGCGCGAGAACTTCAAGGCGGACCAGTTCGACAGCAAGCTGGTTTCCATTGATAACCAAAACGTCCTGGTGAACACCAAAGACTACGCGGGCGCGAGCATCTACGTCTCCTTCAACGTGATGTGCCTCGACGCCTAACCGGCTGACAGTTGTCAGTTCACGAGCGGTTTCACCTTCTTGTACAAGAACGGAACGACCATCTGGTACTAATCTTGCCCGGCCAACGCAGCTTGCGATACCGGCGTGATCAAATGCAATTCCTAGTATCTGTAAGTGTTCGACAAGCCAGAGTGCCAGTTTACCACCAAGCAATGCGTTAACGCCCAGATCGTAGACAACTGTGTGTTCTCCTCTGGCTTCACGTTTTTGTACAAGAACGGCTCCACTGTTTGGTACGAGCAATGTCCCGCCAATGCGGTCTGTACTTCTGGAAAGTTAGTCTGCAACAACAAATACTAATAAATTGTTGATAAACCAGAGTGCGAGATAAAACGCTGTCTCAACGCCCAGCCGATAAACAATTGTTAGTATTCGGGCGGCTTCACTTTCCTCTACAAGAACGGCTCGACGATCTGGTACCAATCTTGTCCGAATAATGCTGTTTGTACCACTGGAAAGATGGTTTGCAACAATCTATACACGCAAACGTTTGATAAACCGCAGTGCGATCTGGTGTGCGTAAACGCCCAGATTGTTAATAATTGCGTGTTTTCATCTGGCTTCACCTTCTAGTACAAAAACGGGTCTACCGTCTGGTACCAGCAATGCCCACCGAACGCGGTTTGTGACACCGGGAAGCTGGTTTGCATCACAAATTATGTCCAAGTTGTTGATAAACCGATTTGCGTGCTTCAGAGAGAAGACTCACTGAACCTTAAATCCACTTGTGGCGTCGGTTGTGTTGTCGCAATTGTCGTCCCGATCATAATATGTGTATCCGCTGGAGTAGCCGTTTCCATCTATTGCTTCAAGAAGAGAAAATCCGCGAAAGTAATTGAAAAGCAGAGGCCGAAGAAGCTGCAGCAGACCAAGCAAACCGAATCTGCGAAGAACCTGCAAACGCTCAAGAACGTGCAAGGCCGCACGAATATAGACGTGGCCACGATATGAGTAATAAGTATGATTTACATGTTTAATAACTTTATTGGCTTTTAATCATTTCTTAGTAAAATAGCAGAATTTCATCATTTACATTTCCCACAAACGTGTTGTGAATAATAGTCATCATTATAGACTATATTGAAATGAAAATGAATTGTGTACATTGTGTATTAATAGTATTACTTTACAAAATAATATTAACACTTCTCAATATATATGAAAGATTAAGAAATATAGATCTATTGTCATATGACCACTAAATTTTTGTTTTGGGTATTCCTCGATCTTTACATGTTTGAAAACGCTATCGATTACTTGTAAAAGCCTGTCAACACAACTAATTTCTAAAGAATAACCAGAATATCAATAATAATTCTTCCAATAATAGTTGTTTTGGGCATTGGCTAGAGCATACTAGGCTGCATATTTTAAAAGTCCTGCAAAAAGAGCGATCTTATTAAAACTACTATTATTGAATGGAAAAAATTGAATAAGAAAATAAACGTAATAATGTTAGTGTCATAAATATGCTCTATTGTATTAGGAATTGCCTTTTTCTTTGTGTATTTGTTCGCTTTAGTAAACCTGTACATCCCTTTACTAACATGCCTGAACATTTCCATTTTAACATATCACACAATAAATTTTTCCAAAAAATTGTATATAAGCAAACATCAAAGTTATAATAGCGTAGATGAAAAAGATAATCTCGTTATACACGAAGTGGAACCTTCTTTGCAAATTGCGCAGTGAAAATCTATCTAAATTATCATTATATAATATAATTATATATTTTACTCATTTTAGTCGATAATTTTTGTAAATATCCACTTCAAAACGGACCAAATTCAGAAATAGTACCAAGAAGGTTGTGAGAAGTACCGAGTACAGCTTCATCATTACATGAATTAAGATTTTCGCTTTATTTTATTTACGCGAAAACGGTTGAACCGCGTATTCGAGGAAACCGCCGGAAAATCGTAAGTTGGTTATGCGATGAAAAAATTATTCACTGAGATTTAAAATTATACGCCTGTGCAACGATAGCGCATAAACGAAAATATAAGAGCTGTATCTGTTTCATTTGCCCATGTGAAAACGATTCGCGACTAAGTTCTGCAAGAGCATGAGTAAAAAATGAAGTAAATGGACAAGGAGGATTTATAGCGCACATAACAGTTAAATCAGCTGTTTGATCAGTGCGAGAAGCTTTTATCAAACTACACAGCTCCGAAATTAACTGTGCACAAGCAGCAAACAACTTTCAAGCGCATTATTCCGCTGGAGATGGAGCAGATAAACGAAGCAAACTTCCAGGACATTCTAACGAAGGAAAATGAGGCCGTGGTGAAGGCTGGCAAGGAGTTTGATAAGTTGGACGCTACTTTGTGCGCGAATTTCCAGAAGTGCTTGGACGACAAGATAGTGCGCTTCCCTCAGGTAACTCTTTATGGTGCGCACAATAAATACAACACGTTGAAGGCCTCCCGAGAAACATTTCAGCAGAAAATGCTCCAAATGCTTCAGAAGCTCTGTGATAAGTACGAGCTCGCGTTCAATTAAATGCTCAGTCAGCTGAGAGAGCCAAAACGCGAATTCAGAAAATTCGTTTCAAAAGCAGCCGAGAATCCACAGAGAATCGTCCTCGTTCAAGAGGCCCAGCGCTCAAAATCGGTTCAAAAAGAGAAGTTTCAAACCCAAATAATTCAAAGGAGGAACGAAAGGGAACTGCAAAAGCAAAAAATAAACGAGCAAAAAATACAAAACGAACTGAAGAGAAAGGAAAAAGAAGAAGTTGAAAGGGAATGCAAACTGAGGCGCTTCAAAATTGAAGACAAGGGGAAAGAAAGATGCCAAAGCGCGGCTGTGAGGCAGTGCGCGTACCAAATAATTCAATACAACGATGAAATGGGCAGCTTGATGAAAGCAATCAAATAATTCAACTACGAACAGCCGATTATTAAAAGTTAAAGCATTAACAGAGCGAAATCGGCCACAGGCAGGTGGAAAAAGTGATATATTTATATAGTGATTTGATTATTACTCATGTTGAAGATTCACAAAAATATATAAATTAATAACATGATTCACTCAACAGCAACAATCCAAACGCAATAAATAAATATATACTAGTTATTAAATTATTTGTGTATACTAGCAAAATTGTGCATACTAAAATTGGTATATTTATAAATTAATAGTTAAAGAGTTGACATTGTTGGCACATGATGTTAAAAGTTGAAAATAATAATTATATACAGTACATAAGTTAAAAATTATGTTCTATTATTGGTGCCTAATTCGAGAATATCACAAAAGTTAAAATATTTACACTAATTCAAAGATAAAAACAAAATGTATGTTATCGTTTCATTTCTCTATTAATTGCTTTATTTAATTAATGTCATAAAATTATATTGTCTTATAGTTATAAATCTACGATTTTAAATTACAATTTACAAAATATACAGAATATTTCTAAATAATAATATATGCTTTATATACATGTTATGGTACAATTCCACTTCACATCAAAATGTTAGCAATTATATATTTTGCAATTCAGTACGATATGCTGTAAGAATCTGATTACCAAATAATGATTCAAAATTTTATGGATACTCGAGTAGGTGATAAATATATGGCTCAGTATTAGCCAACTTAACCTGGAGCATAATAAAAAGTAGCCGAAAAGCACTTATCAGCAATGCTATAAAATGCAGACCGTCCATATTTGTTCGCTGAGTATCCTAATTTAAACCAAGGAGAAGAGATTCAAGCTACGATAAGCAAAATTCTAGGCATAGCTTTAGCATATGTGACACCGCCATTACCAAAAAGTGCTAACAAGCATTATAACAACGCCACAACTTTAGATATATTGATAAGCGCATTAAATTTTGTCGTCGACAAATAATACAAGCTGTTAGAATACATACCTCCACGTTTGAACAATAAAGGCAAATAAGATTGGTTTTAATGGTAAATAGAAATACCGGATACATTAAATTAAATTATGATGATAATGGGGAAAGCAATACCACCTGATTTATTAGCTAAATTAATTAAAAGCAGTAGTTATTATTAACCAAACTGCACACATACAGGATCGATAGGTATGTAACAAAATGATACTCATTTTCCAAAACCTGTTCCAAATCCAAGTTACGGAGCTAACAGAGCAGCAATTACGATGATTGTATTTATGAGAGGAATAATTGCCAGAAATTAAACTGAAACAAATTAAGCGTTCGAAAATATACCAACAATTTTAGAAATGACAACAGCAAATGATGGATTTTACAAAGATGGATCATTTATTTAACACAAAGCTATTCCTTACACAATTGGATATGGTTTGGGATTGTTGGGAAACATGGCTGACTTTCTATCGATTCTGATTGGTTAAAGTACTTATGATATTTGGTCAACAAATATTGCTTATATATTTTAAGCAGCAGTAAATACTTTTACACCTTTACTCCATAATGGAATAATAATTCCAATAACAAATGGGCGAATGGTAGCTAATACTGGAGGATACGGTGGGGCAAAATAAATGATAGGTAGTTTGGCATATTTGGCGGAATTTGGAGATTCATAAGAAGTTGCTAAAATTGTTGAAGTTATTAAAAGTACCATAAAATATCACGTAATTTAAAGTAGACCTTATGAAGACCATTCTAAATAATAAAGAACTCTTAGAAATAGAAAAATAATTGAAGAAATAGAAGCCAATAGTTCTGTTCTACCCATATAAGTTAATAAACTATACAATTTTGCATCAATGAACCGTGTGGTTAAAAAATAACAACATTATTCATTTAGCTTAGCGATGCGCAGTTATCGCATAGCAGGATATGAATCTGATGAAGTTTAAAATTTGAAAGGTTGGTACTCAGGCGATGGGATGGAATATCTCATGATGAAAAACTAAAAATAGTTTGTAGGCTATTATGCAACCATAGATTCGTATTAATTGCCAGGTACAACAGAAACATTAGCAATAAGAACACTCGGAGACTCATAAGGAAGAGAGTTTAATACAGCTAAATTTGTTGGTGGTGCTATAATTGACGACTATGGTTCCATAGGGTTTGAGTTTATAAATTATGATTAGAGTTTGAAAACTAACAAATCATGGTTTATTTTTGATCAACAAATAATCATTTTAATGTCAGGGTTTGAATCAGCAGTAACTTATAAAACAACATTTTTAAATAATCTTCTCGACACAGAATTATAGCAAGTAACAGTAAATGGAAATGCACTAGACTTAAATATCTAGTATGTTCTCCCTAATACAAAATAAATATTTGTATAGGGTTGTGATACAGATAATAATTTGGATAATTTAGCAATATATTTTATCAGTTCATCCAAAATAAATATTATCAAAGAAAATAGAAAGGGAAGGCTCAGTGACATAGAGGGAACTGCTTCTAATGAAGAAATTTAAAGAACATTTGCAAAAGGTTATGTTGAAAACACCACGAAGCTGGAGTACATTCTGTTCCCGAACGCACAAACGGACACCGCAGACAAGTACGAGCAGAACCCGTTCATAAAAGTAATCTCCAACACAGGCGCCTTCCAGGCCATCAACAACACAGACCCGCTATTTGGCGCCAATAACTACTACCTGATGGGAAACCTGTTCGACGGAACTCAAACCATAGAAGGGTTCACCTTCACGGCTCCAGTCAGCTTCGTCATCAAAAGAGAGAACTCCAAGATCAACCTCTCCGTTTCGGACCCGACCCAGCTCCTGGCTTCAACCACGATCATCAAGCGCGAGAACTTCAAGGCGGACCAGTTCGACAGCAAGCTGGTTTCCATTGATAACCAAAACGTCCTGGTGAACACCAAAGACTACGCGGGCGCGAGCATCTACGTCTCCTTCAACGTGATGTGCATCGACGCTCAACCGGCAGATAACTGTCAGTTCACGAGCGGTTTCACCTTCTTGTACAAGAACGGAACGACCATCTGGTACTAATCTTGCCCGGCCAACGCAGCTTGCGATACCGGCGTGATCAAATGCAATTCCTAGTATCTGTAAGTGTTCGACAAGCCAGAGTGCCAGTTTACCACCAAGCAATGCGTTAACGCCCAGATCGTCGACAACTGCGTGTTCTCCTCTGGCTTCACGTTTTTGTACAAGAACGGCTCCACTGTTTGGTACGAGCAATGTCCCGCCAATGCGGTCTGTACTTCTGGAAAGTTAGTCTGCAACAACAAATACTAATAAATTGTTGATAAACCAGAGTGCGAGATAAAACGCTGTCTCAACGCCCAGCCGATAAACAATTGTTAGTATTCGGGCGGCTTCACTTTCCTCTACAAGAACAGCTCGACGATCTGGTATCAGTCCTGTCCGAATAACGCCGTTTGTACCACTGGAAAGTTGGTTTGCAACAATCTTTACATACAGACGGTTGATAAACCGCAGTGCGATCTGGTGTGCGTAAACGCCCAGATTGTTAATAATTGCGTGTTTTCATCTGGATTCACCTTCCAGTACAAGAACGGGTCTACCGTCTGGTACCAGCAATGCCCACCGAACGCGGTTTGTGACACCGGGAAGCTGGTTTGCATCACAAATTATGTCCAAGTTGTTGATAAGCCGATTTGCGTGCTTCAGAGAGAAGACTCGCTGAACCTTAAATCCACTTGTGGCGTCGGTTGTGTTGCCGCGATCGTCATCCCGATCATAATATGCGTGTCCGCTGGAGTAGCCGTCTCCATCTATTGCTTCAAGAAGAGACAATCCGCGAAAGTTATTGAAAAACAGAGACCGAAGAAGCTGGAGCAGACCAAGCAAACCGAATCTGCGAAGAACCTCCAAACACTCAAGAACGTGCAAGGCCGCACGAATATAGACGTGACCACGATATGAGTAATACGTATCTATTCTATTTTTATATTGCTTGTCTGATAAATGCTTTCATTTTGTTATTTAAGTGATAAATGATGATATACTCAAAATTTCGTTCATTAATTTTTACCATCTTTGTTTGGTAATTAATATTTATCGTCTTTGTTGCGTTTAGATGTATTGTTGGATTGTTGTTATTGAGAAAAAATAAGAAATTTTTAAAGATTAGAAATTATGATACATTTTTATTATAAAATTTCACTGACATGCAAAGATTATATTAACACTTCTCAATAGAAATGAAAGATTAAGAAATATAGATCTATTGTCATATGACCACTAAATTTTTGTTTTGGGTATTCCTCGATCTATATATGTTTGAAAACGCTATTGATTACTTGTAAAAGCCCGTCAACACAACTAATTTTGAAAGAATAACCAGAATATCAATAATAATTCTTCCAATAATAATCGTTTTGGGCATTGGATAGAGCATACTAGGCTGCATATTTTAAAAGTCCTGCAAAAAGAACGATCTTATTAAAACTACTATTATTGAATGGAAAAAATTGAATAAGAAAATAAACGTAATAATGTTAGTGTCATAAATATGCTCTATTGTATTAGGAATTGCCTTTTTCTTTGTGTATTTGTTCGCTTTAGTAAACCTGTACATCCCTTTACTAACATGCCTGAACATTTCCATTTTAACATATCACACAATAAATTTTTCCAAAAAATTGTATATAAGCAAACATCAAAGTTATAATAGCGTAGATGAAAAAGATAATCTTGTTATACACGAAGTGGAACCTTCTTTGCAAATTGCGCAGTGAAAAACTATCAAATGTGTAGTTATGTACTGGCTTTATATTTTAAAAGTATTTAATTTATCATTCAACTCCAGCTTATTCGAATACCTTGGAGATATCTGCCCATCCGCCGATATTACATCCACATCCACACATTTACATAGTATTTTACAGTAACCATTAACATATTTAAGTTAAATCTACATCAAAGTCAATTTTAAGATTCATGTTGGGAAGCTGTTCAATAGCAGCTTTAAATCCAGCGATTTCTATCTTGTCCTTTGATTATGTAGTTTTGCCGTAATTTATCGCAGTTTGCTGAACAAGATCTAATGCTGTCTATTAGCATAATTGAGAAAACTATGATAATCTAGTGATTAATTGCAATTTGCAATTGTTAAGTTAGTGGTTAGAGAAAACTTTGTACTAAACTTTGAGTTCATTTTGGAAACATGACATAATTAAATCGCCTTGAACAACTGATTTAAAGCAATATGGAATTATTTAAGGTAAATATTAACTGAAATATTGACGCTGTTGTAGTATAACTGGATCATTCAACAAATAGTTCATACCATATTTATATCCGAGAAATAGGAAAGCGGCTGCTTTGGCATGTGGATTAAAATGATTGATAAATATTTCTGGTAAATACAATGCTAAATAAGGAGCACAAATGTTAGAATTTGGTAATAAAGAAGAAATAATTTGATTATTAGGAGCATTCAAATATTGCATATCAAGTTAGAAAAGCGATTTGAATAATTCTGCTGTAAGTCTATCAATAAATTGTGGTTTATTGCCGAACGCGCAAATAATGCAAGTCATTGTGCTGTAAATAATTACGTGAGAGTACACAGTTTTGTTTTCCAGAACAAATAATGGCATTTTTTAAACAAATTATTCTAATAGGTCTAAGTGCATTTCATCATGAGCTACACGGCTGAGCATTTTTTCAATGTTGTCAACAGTTAAGGCAGCACATAAGCGGGCATTTTTTGCATCCAATAGCTCATTGATTGCTTGCAGGGCTATGTTCGAGAATCTTGCGGCTTCGAATAGATCTGCTGCGATGGCGCCGAAGTGTTCGTCTTTGACTTCTTCAACGAGTTCGATGATGATTTGAGCGAGTATTTTCAGGTCTGAGAGGGTATCGAATTGTTGGTCTACGAATAGCATTTTGAACGCTGCTTGGTTGTTTCTGATGATTTTCTTTACCATTGGGGTGAATCTTTCGTTTTGTCCGTATCCTCTGCGTAGCAGTTCGGCCATGATTTGGCACAGGATTTGTCCTGCGGCTCCGCTTTCGTTATCCGCTGCGAAGTGGCTTTGGAATATCTACAAAACTAATTGTGCGGCTTCGTTTACCACTTCGTTATCCAGAATTATCTTTGGCAGTTTTTGGCAGAAATCGAGGACTGGCATGAGAATGTAGTTTTGTAAATCGCTTTTTTGGAGATTGAATTAAAACTGCATTAAATACTAAAACGTTTTCGCTTGGAGTGGGAACTAGAACATGAACTGGAGGAGTGGAATGTTCGGCTTCATTGAGAGGAGTGCGATGAACGGCTCGGCCTGACCGAGAGATTTAACGAACGGGGCGATGAAAACGAGTAACTTTTGGGTTGCATTTGGAGTGGAAACGGCACTAACAGATTACAATAGTGCGTTTATGAGAACTTATTGTTGCTCATGGGGAATCTTTTGCAAAACGACTGAGTAAATATCAGAATTTATTATTTAAAAGGTTTGTAGAGCGAGAATGAACAAATCCAGGTCAGTGGAGTTCGCGCAGAGCTCGCAAATGTAGCGCTGGGCTATTTACTGCTTTGGAGTGTATGTGAAGTAAGTTTACTAATTGAATACATCGCTGAAGTCAGGGAAATCGCACAAACGGGTAAGTAAAGTGGATACGAGCTTGCGAGACTCCATTTTAGGTAAGAGCTGGCACAAATTCAAGATGGTGAGGTCGTCAGTGGCGTAATTCTTGTACTACGTGCACACCTAAAGCAGCTTCAGAGACTCCTGCGGAAAATCCTGTAACCCATCTCTGGTGAGAATCTTAGTGAATTCAAACACTTTTCCCATATTCTGTTAAAGCGGGCTGAATTTGGGCTTCTCCTGTATAATCGAAAGAATCTCGCTCACGCACTCAATCGACTCCTAAAGCTGGGCTTTGGAGCACTTACTCACAATTTGCTACACATACTGAACGGTATTGTTAGCAAATAACTGTTAATACTCAACATTCTAATAACTCTCAGTTGCTATAAACTACTTAGCTTGGTCGTACCATTGCTAAAACATTTTGTGAAGTGGGGATTAAAAAAGATAAATCAGTATAATTTTCATATTTTAATAAAATTAGAAGAATAATGCACAAATAATAGAACCGATAATTAGTTTTGTAAAATGTGAAATGATGATCACAACACGATTGGAAGAACAATAATAAGAACTATTACTGTTGTTACCACACAAATGCAAGCGATCTTCATGATTTTTAAAAGACGAATCTTATATTTTAATGTATCTGTGTCAACTTTCATTTCTTGAGCTCTATCTGTAAGGTCTGCTGCATTATTCTCAATGCTTGCAGCCTGTTAATTTCGCTTATCCATAACCTATTGACAATTTTATTGAACAGTAATTTTAACATCATTTACTAAATTTGTTAGGTTACTTTGTTATTTCAGATACTTTCCAATTGATTTCATCTTTTTCTTGAGTATGCTCTCAAATTAATTATTCATTTAAAGATTTTTAGCTTGTTAAATGGTATTTAAGTTATATTTCTTTGTAAATGTTGTGTAAATATCAATGAGCATTTAGTATGCCGCAACATTTGATATTTACTTTTCACATATGGCGTACACGGTTAATTCTTTAAAAAATATTAAATAACCGTCAGTATCAACAGTATGAAAAGAGTGATTGTTTTATTAAACTGGTTATTTGCTTAGTTCTTATTCAATCTATTTCACATTTAACGATAAATGTTCTTTTAGCGTTCCATAATGCGCCAATGGAGTTTGTTTGTAAGCAATACCTGAATATATAACCGTCATATTTAAAGTGAAAAAGATAGTATTTTAAATTGACTAATTATATTATATTTCTTTTAGTTAATATTTAAATATATACAAGTTTTAAATATTTTAACGCCTGGCATTAACTCCTGTTAACTTTCAAAATTACTATTATTAGTTAATAACAACATAATATAATATAACTGGAAATAAACAAATTATCTATGGAAACTGTTGTGATTACTGTAAGTATATTATTTTTTATATACTGTAAACATAAAGTTTGTTCAACATGATAAACACTTCACTGCTCAAAATAAGCGAACCACTCCTTGTACATATTCCTCACCTTATCAACATTTTTCTTTTAAATGTAAATTGATTTCAGATACCGGATCCTGAAATATATTTACTTCTCAGTTTTGCCCTCGAACTCCAAAGCGAGTAATTTATAATTCGAAGCTCCAAAAAGAAGAACTCTTTAATAAAGTAACTTGTCCTCGCGGAATGACCAGCGCGAGCGTTCCGACAATCTGCACATTGCGAACAATTCGTTCATTGGAGTGGATGAAGTCATGTGTGAATAAATATTATGATACGATAATTAAAGATAAAATTATATACAATTCAAATTATAACACGATTCACTTATATATTATTAAATTATAATTAACAACTTAAAAAATAATGTCATAATTTTTCAATTATTTCGATATACAATTAATGAATAAAGTTAATAAATAACTATGCTTACTTATCCATATATAATGATTATAATCACAATATAACAGAAGCGAACGATTAAGCTCGGCGCTCGACGTTAGAGCTGAAGTGGCATTGCTGGAATACCAGCTTTGTTTAGTGTGATCGATGATGGGTTCATTCGGTTGCGCTTCTCGTTCCTCGCCGAATCAACTTCCTGAGATGCGGCTCGGCCAATCTGTTGCGGAAGGTAAAATCCCCCGGTTCAAAGTGCTGAGCTGGCATCATCAAGGATCGGTATGGCTAAGGGCATGCCATCAACGAGCCTTCAGGATTGGAAAGCGGTAACCGCTCCATTGCTTCCTTAGAAACGCAGATGGTACGACGCAGGTGGATTTCCGTATAGATTGGCTTGCACGAAGCAGCCGCGTTACGCCCCTGGATGCTTGTACCCGAGTCGTTGGTTGCCTTGGCTGCGGAGGTGCGCCTAACGTACATTGGTGTGTCTAAAACTAATGATCATTCGCGTGAACTTACAGTTCCTGTACAGAAGACCGAACTAGTATAAACGAAAGTTAAGTGAGTGGGATATATAACAGAAGCGAATAATGTATGGAAATATTATTTTAAAAGTGTTTTAATACATCATCAGCTGTTTATTATTATGTACCAGTTTTGAAAGTAAACGCGCATGCGAAGAGACTTTCGAAAGCGAAAATCTCAATGAAATCTGTTTGCGCCATCTATAGGAAGTGCTATATATTAAATAACTAATCACTTTCTGACAACGAGACTTCTTCCTACTTATCCATGAACGATTATTTTTTAGCTACTCCCGTTGTTAATTTGTGAGTTAATACATCATATGTTTAAACAGAATGCATTTAGGGGAGTTAATAAATTATGTTCACAAATTTTTATATTTTTGTAGAACGTGAGCTAATATATTACATATGTTTCACATTATTCATATTTTAAAGTTATTTTATAGAAAAACATTATATATATATTTATATTTATATATTTATATATCGTAGCCTATTATATATTAGTATGCATAGAAAACACAGATACCGAATCTAAAAATCTTTCAAATTTAGTTTAAACCAAAAAATGATCTAATAGTCAAAGAATTAGAACAATTAGTACGCGATATATAGTACGCAATATAGTGTAGTGTCGTCACTTGTGTAATACTAGAGACTTCGGAACGATCTTCACGTAGGGATATCTAGGTTGAATACAATAAAAACAATTGTTTTCTTTTTATAAATTATAAACCAAATGACCAATATTGAATAATTGTATATTATTCGGTTATATTGTTATTTTAATTAATTTTATGTGTATTTTATGATCAGCGTTTCAGTTTATTTGAAATATTTTCTTTTCTTTCCTCCCTAACCTAATAACTTATCACTCGTCTACAATAGCTCTTTCGAACTATTTGTTTATTTATTTGTTTATTTTAGAGATCTTTTTGTTGATTATGTTTGTTATAATTAAAAAGCATACTTCTATACTTGAAAAGTGTTCGTTAATATATCTGTTACAATATATCTGTGTTCCTCCTTTGTTTTTGCTTATCTATCTTCTTCTTTTGAGGATACTTGGCTCCTTTTTATAGTATTAAAATATATTAAGTTACATTTATACTTTTATACATACTTTTAAGGTATGATCTGGTTAATTTAGTATATATTATCTAATAACACAAGTACAAAAATCACTTTGAAACAATTAATGACTTACCAATTATTCCATGTACCGCATCTTCTGTCCACGGAAATATAGGAATATTCTCACATATGTTCTCAAAATATAAATGATTATTATGAAGTTGAGTTGCCTTTCGTTCCTATGTTTTAATATTGTATGTTTGAACTGAGTTCATTTTGTGAAATGGTGTTTTCAGTTAAATATATAATATTAGTTATGTAAATTGAGTACTATTTACAACTTTTAACTTATAGACGAATAATGTGAATTTTTGTTTGTAATTTTGGAGCTTTATTTTTTATCTTTATTTATTATTGAAGACTGAATCATAAATATAATTATGTGAAAAGTTTAAATCAGATGAAAACACAGGATTGTAATTATGGATGTATATAATGTAATATACATCCATAATTACAATCCAAATTTTGAATATACAGTATATATATTATATACTATTATATATTATATACAGTATATATTAAATATACAGTATATTTAAATGTATTATCAAAAAGATGATATTGTCTCATATTCGTTGTTTTTGTATGGTTGTTTGCGATCGAAGCAGTTGTTCTTGATGTAGATGTACGGATTTTGATCAGTTGTTGCTCGTTATTTGGCAGAGCTGTTGTGGTTCTGTTATCCAGTGAATGAGTTTCCTTTTTGTTTTTAGTTACCACTAAGAATTTTGTTAAATGATTTGATGAGTTCTTTAATTTTGTTCTTCTTGTTTTGGTTTTGTTGGGAGCCTTTTGGTTTACTTATTTCCGTGTTGCTCTAGTTGTTTTGCTTGTTGTGTTCAGTTTGTTTTTGTGATCTGAACGATTGGTTGTTTTGTTTGACTTGCTTCTTGATTGAGATTGAAGCGCCTCGGATACTTCCGATATGGCACTGTAGTTTGCTTTATCTGGCTTCCGATGGTCAGTTCGAGGAATGTTTTGTTCATTATTTTTGTTCCTTCCTGGGCGATTGCTCTTAATAGTGTGAGAAGTTTCCACTGTTTGAAATGGAGGCCTCTGAGTTCAGTGATGACTTGTTTTGTCGGTCTAGTTGCCTTGCCGATGTATTGACTTTTTGGTGGTTGCTCTTCCTTCTCCTGTTTTCGCCCATCTGAGAAGTGAATGTGTAACTGTCACTTTGTGAGGCGTGAGAGTTATTCCATTTATTTTGTTAGAATAAGAATTTTTCGATAGGTTATTTTTCGCTTTTATCGTTATCTTCTCCCAGGTCTGCCAGGGGTGCAAATTTGTTCATGTCCAGTTTTCCAATTGGAGCTTCTTCTATATTTGTTTCTTTTTCGAGGTTTCGCTTCTTGTAGAGCGAGTTGTTGCACATTTGTGCATATCTCGAGATTTTATAGCCAATTTCAGCGTAGAAAGTTTGCATGTTTACTTTCAGTTCCTTTAAAAAGAGGTGACTTTCTTTGTGCAGCGTGCAGTTTTTGCCCACTATAATTGGTATTATTTTAGCCTCGTACCCTTAGTAGCGTTTGACCTTTGCTTTATAGTACTTTTCTTTGTACCACGTGACTCCAACGTCTAGGTAGCTTCTTTCGCCTCGGTAGTTTATCGCGATATCGGGTTTTATACCGTCATAGAGGCGATTATGATTCTTTTTTGAGACTTTTACTGCCTTGTATTGTCTTAGGACTTGTTCGATGTAGTCGACGATTTTGTCGTGAACACCTATATGGTATTCTTGAGCCTTTTTGCAGTTTGTTTCATGGTATGGTGAGTTTTCCCCGCCACAGTTTGGGCATGGTGTTGGGATTAGGTATTCATTTTCTTTGACGAATCTGGTGTTGGTTAGGAAACGGAAAGCTTCGTTGGGAAGTTGTCTCCTACAGTTTTGAACGCTATGCGAGGTGTTATTTCGTCGTATGTGCCGAACTTATTCTCGTAATCGACTCCGTCTTGTCTTGTTTTGGAGAGGAATGTTCTGGCTAGTTTTCTTTGTCTAGAATTACCATCGTTATCATCATAGTGTCCAATTTTATCCAGTGTTTCACCTTTGAGTTCGTTTATGAGTCGTTCTTTTTCGTATTGATCCTCTGTCATGAGGTTGTAGTGATGTCCTGTGTATATTATATATTTGGTGAGCTCCACCTTTACATTTGTGGGGACGGAGCAAAACGCATGAGAGCTTCTTTGGGAACGTTTACTTCTATTATTTTCCGGAGTAAAATAACTAACAGTAATATTTTTTAACTATTTTTGGAATCTTGGAGTGAAAATTTATTAATGTCACGCATTACGTACCCTTCGAAATATTAAAGTAAAATAATTTCATTTTTTATCTTCCCCACATCTTTAACATTTTTTGATTTTTTGGTCTTTTTATTCTTTAATTTAAAACTGTACGCAGCCGGAAATAGATTTAATTAATTTTAGCTATAGCTTTCTAATTGCATTCGTCTGATAGCTATATCTATATTTATTAGAGAGATAATGCTAATATTAATTAAATGTTGAATTTTAAGGCATATTTTTATGTTTGAATCGTAGTATATTATCAAAGCTCAGTCTGCGGTACTTCGAACTTTTTGTCAGTCCCATGTGGAAATATATTATTTTCGTATGATTTATAATTTTGACGAAATAATCTTTTCAGGTCATAAATATTGATTCAGGTCATATTGAAAATAACCTAAATATATATTATTAAGCAAATAGCTTTATTTCTCATTATAATCTTCTTCACTCAGTACATATGCCAAATAATAATGATAACGATTGTACGGCTCATTATTACCGAATTATTTATCTTATCCTCAAATTTCATTGTATTAATAAATGCTCGAGTTAATATGGAAAACACAAATAATCACCACTGTTATTAATATCAAGTAGCACATAAAACAATAAAGATAATAATCTTGAAATCTGTATTTATTTGTAAATTTTGAAAATTACTTTAAACTCTACTTCTTAATGAATTCTGATTAAACCTGATATTTGCGTATATAACAACACCAGTACTTTATATTTAATGTATACCTTAAAATTAATTTAAATTAAGAAAACTACATAATTAGTTAAATTATATTATTTAACAAAGCACTAACGAATAGCTTTATATGACAAAAGATACTGTATTTATTAATGTTCAGTTGTTACTAATTAGTTCATGATATTGTAGCTGATATCCGCTTTGTTATGTTTAATAACCAGTATTCATATTATAGTTGGGAGAGTTATGTAAAACTCATCGTCAATATTTATTTCAGATATTATAGTATAATATGTTATTACCACTGACTTTAGAGTTACAAATTTCAGTATGAAATATTTCGTCATATTCTATTCGATCATATTTCGATGTTTCATTGCTTATAAAGTAACAAGAAGTGGTAGCAGAACTTAAATTAAATATTGAGTTATTATCGATATAATAACAAATAATATTCTGTTAAAGACAACCAAACTTTCGCAGTTATTTGTTCTAACGTTTGACTTAAATAGCTGTGTTTAATAATTTCTAAAATACTTTGAAATGACTTAGTTTACTGATATTTTTGAATAATTATAAGTTATAATCAGCAATTATTAGTTTAATACCCATTTAGGTAATCTAGTTAATTCATAAGCTACATAAAATTCTGAATCTTTGAATATCTAATAAATTTGGGAAGCTTGGGAAACAACTAAGCTTAAACAAGTAGATATGTTATTTAAACTTTGTCACTGCATTTTAAACTCCTCAGTTTATTCTATTAAAAATTTCATTAAATTCTATTTTGAGTTTTTGTATTCTTTGGAATAAATTTAATAACTCCAGACATGGTATGCTAACTATGAAATATTCAGCTGATATCCACAATTTAATCTGAAGTACCGCAAACTCCCATCGATTTTTTTAATATTGAACTCCAACTTCGCTTCTATTGTTCATTCTCCACAGAAATTTAGAAACAGGTGGAACTTTAGGAACAGTCCAGGCATCAAATAGCACAGATTATTAACAAGTATAAGGTTAACGAATTTCCCTCGAATATAAGTAATTTGTCAATTAGCAATCGAAATAAGAAATGCTCCTTTTGTAAATTAATATTTTGTCGAAACTGCTTGTGTTAAACTCGATTTAAATAATTTCACGAAGAATAATTTATTGGATAAGGTGTATCTGCCAGAGTTTCGAAGAAATAGAAGTAGCTAAGACTCATAAAATTTTGGAGTGTGATACATAATTTAAATAAAATTTTACTAAAGTATTTGCGGTCAATGAAATATAATCACATACAAATAGTTACAACCCTTCTTCTTGTCTCGTTCCAAAAACGATTTCTGTAATAACTATATATTTATTTATTTATTGCGTTTTGATGTATTGTTGGATTGTTGCTGTTGAGTGAGTTATGTTATTATGTATGTAAATGAATAACATAATAATGTTTCGTCAATTGAGGAATTTGTAGGTTTTTAGTGATTATTATTAATACTCAATTAAAATGTGCGACTGTTATTTTTATTTTATTGATATTACCTAGATAAAATGATATTATGATCAAAAAATATTATATTTCAATTATGATTAAAATATTAATACAGTAATGTAAAATTATACTTTTATGTATATACGTTTGTTGTATTAACAATAAAATATTTACATTATTAAATTACGAATTTGAACAAATCTGTTTGAAATCACAACGGATTCTGCTCATTTGACTCTTTTCAAAACTAGAATTTGTAAATGAAACAACTGAAAGCTAAGAAGTATTTAGTTAAACACGGTTTTGGTTGAATTCGTAAACCAGTTTACTATATTATGTGTGATAGACGAGACGCGAGATCATACTGCAATCTCGGCGGCGTAGTGACAAGTATAGCGATGAATATTTCCGGCGTTTGACAGTAATTTTACCATATCATAAATTTACGAATTTTAACATGTTAGTGAGCGATATATGATTGTATCGAAGCCGGTGTACGTAGTTATACGGTGTGAATCCAGAAATACCGACGTGTTTCGTTATATTACCTCCAACAATGCCACTCTTTAAAACTTTATTATTACATTCGAGTTATTTGACACTGTGGGATAACATTTACATTTTGCGAATTCAAAAGATGACTGATATTGGTTGCCTTATTAGTGCAAACCAGGGTATGTGCAATTTTAACACTTCTAGAAATGACTATATGATTTCTGTTGTGTTTGAGTTTTGGAAGTATATACATCCATTTTAGTGAGTGCAAAATAATATAATGCACCCAATCTGTTTGTTTGCGCTGATAATTTTGTTAATTTCTTTTGCATTAATTAAATGCGTCCTGGTAAAATTCAAGGCATTCACTTTTGTTTGAGCTAGAATGGTAAGATCAATTTACGTGTGAATTAAGTTGCGTATGTCGAAACAAATCTGTTTGAAATCACAACGGATTCTGCTCATTTGACTCTTTTCAAAACTAGAATTTGTAAATGAAACAACTGAAAGCTAAGAAGTATTTAGTTAAACACGGTTTTGGTTGAATTCGTAAACCAGTTTACTATATTATGTGTGATAGACGAGACGCGAGATCATACTGCAATCTCGGCGGCGTAGTGACAAGTATAGCGATGAATATTTCGGCGTTTGACAGTAATTTTACCATATCATAAATTTACGAATTTGAACATGTTAGTGAGCGATATATGATTGTATCGAAGCCGGTGTACGTAGTTATACGGTGTGAATCCAGAAATACCGACGTGTTTCGTTATATTACCTCCAACAATGCCACTCTTTAAAACTTTATTATTACATTCGAGTTATTTGACACTGTGGGATAACATTTACATTTTGCGAATTCAAAAGATGACTGATATTGGTTGCCTTATTAGTGCAAACCAGGGTATGTGCAATTTTAACACTTCTAGAAATGACTATATGATTTCTGTTGTGTTTGAGTTTTGGAAGTATATACATCCATTTTAGTGAGTGCAAAATAATATAATGCACCCAATCTGTTTGTTTGCGCTGATAATTTTGTTAATTTCTTTTGCATTAATTAAATGCGTCCTGGTAAAATTCAAGGCATTCACTTTTGTTTGAGCTAGAATGGTAAGATCAATTTACGTGTGAATTAAGTTGCGTATGTCGAAACAAATCTGTTTGAAATCACAACGGATTCTACTCATTTGACTATTTTCAAAAATAGAATTAGCAAATGAAACAACTCAAAACTAAGAAGTATTTAGTTAAACACGGTTTTGATCGAATTCGTAAACCAGTTTACTATATATATTGTGATACACGAGACGCGAGATCATACTACAATCTCGGCGGCGTAGTGACAAGTATAGCGATGAATATTTCCGGCGTTTGACAGTAATTTTACCATATCATAAATTTACGAATTTGAACATATTAATGAGCGATATATGATTGTATCGAAGCCGGTGTACGTAGTTAAACGGTGTGAATCCAGAAATACCGACGTGTTTCGTTATATTACCTCCAACAATGCCACTCTTTAAAACTTTATTATTACATTCGAGTTATTTGACACTGTGGGATAACATTTACATTTTGCGAATTCAAAAGATGACTGATATTGGTTGCCTTATTAGTGCAAACCAGGGTATGTGCAATTTTAACACTTCTAGAAATGACTATATGATTTCTGTTGTGTTTGAGTTTTGGAAGTATATACATCCATTTTAGTGAGTGCAAAATAATATAATGCACCCAATCTGTTTGTTTGCGCTGATAATTTTGTTAATTTCTTTTGCATTAATTAAATGCGTCCTGGTAAAATTCAAGGCATTCACTTTTGTTTGAGCTAGAATGGTAAGATCAATTTACGTGTGAATTAAGTTGCGTATGTCGAAACAAATCTGTTTGAAATCACAACGGATTCTGCTCATTTGACTCTTTTCAAAACTAGAATTTGTAAATGAAACAACTGAAAGCTAAGAAGTATTTAGTTAAACACGGTTTTGGTTGAATTCGTAAACCAGTTTACTATATTATGTGTGATAGACGAGATGCGAGATCATACTGCAATCTCGGCGGCGTAGTGACAAGTATAGCGATGAATATTTCCGGCGTTTGACAGTAATTTTACCATATCATAAATTTACGAATTTGAACATGTTAGTGAGCGATATATGATTGTATCGAAGCCGGTGTACGTAGTTATACGGTGTGAATCCAGAAATACCGACGTGTTTCGTTATATTACCTCCAACAATGCCACTCTTTAAAACTTTATTATTACATTCGAGTTATTTGACACTGTGGGATAACATTTACATTTTGCGAATTCAAAAGATGACTGATATTGGTTGCCTTATTAGTGCAAACCAGGGTATGTGCAATTTTAACACTTCTAGAAATGACTATATGATTTCTGTTGTGTTTGAGTTTTGGAAGTATATACATCCATTTTAGTGAGTGCAAAATAATATAATGCACCCAATCTGTTTGTTTGCGCTGATAATTTTGTTAATTTCTTTTGCATTAATTAAATGCGTCCTGGTAAAATTCAAGGCATTCACTTTTGTTTGAGCTAGAATGGTAAGATCAATTTACGTGTGAATTAAGTTGCGTATGTCGAAACAAATCTGTTTGAAATCACAACGGATTCTGCTCATTTGACTCTTTTCAAAACTAGAATTTGTAAATGAAACAACTGAAAGCTAAGAAGTATTTAGTTAAACACGGTTTTGGTTGAATTCGTAAACCAGTTTACTATATTATGTGTGATAGACGAGACGCGAGATCATACTGCAATCTCGGCGGCGTAGTGACAAGTATAGCGATGAATATTTCCGGCGTTTGACAGTAATTTTACCATATCATAAATTTACGAATTTGAACATGTTAGTGAGCGATATATGATTGTATCGAAGCCGGTGTACGTAGTTATACGGTGTGAATCCAGAAATACCGACGTGTTTCGTTATATTACCTCCAACAATGTATAGTACAATGTATAGTACTAATACTAGAAATACGTATTTTATATAATTATATAAAATGCAAATATTATGTTCTATTATTTTTGCGAAACAACTATCAACAAAATAATAAAGAAATTGCTCTAAACATTTGTAAATAGATAACCATTAATATTAATTCTGCTTAAAATCAAAGCAGTTAAGTTAAATTAATATAAAGAAAGAAATCTAATTATCTTCATATTCAAATACAATATTTATATATAATGATATTATTTCTCAATCACATGTATTATTAAATATTAATTCTATGACTAGTTTCGCAGTGTTTGGTTTAAATAGCAATAATCAATTAATAAGTGATTCGGTTATAAACGTTACAATTACTTATTAAATTATTTATGGCTCATTAATTTGTATATAATGTGATATATGTATTAAAAGTTCAAATTTCATTTATGAGGCGAGTGGTTCTTAAATTTCTACTTTAATGCAATAACCAATTAATAATATTATTCTTGAATTATCAACAATATAATTTAGATTTAATGCTAATGTTTGTAGTGGATTAATATTAAATATATAAAAACCGTTAGATATATTTACAATTTCCAATACAAGTGTAATTGGTTATAGTCAATTAGAAAATATAGATAATGGATATATTATTTCATATTCTTCTATAATATAAACAGTTTAAATAAATAAATTATAAATATGTTCAAACATTAAAAATATAATGGGATCGAACAGTCTTTAAATAATACTGCAATCCCAACCAATTATAACTTGTCATTCAGTTTGTAATTATACTTAAATACCAGCTTATGGAAAATGTATTGATTAACTAGATAATGGATAAGTTATTGAAGATGGAACAATCATTTGTATTTATCCTTTCATTTTTAATCAGTCATAATGCATATGTTCTGCTGGCTATATAATTAATAGTACAAAATGTGTAAATATTCTTGATGAATTATCTATGTATCAAGAAATGTTACTACATTTGGAGTAATATCAATACGATAATTTCACAAATATTGAAAAGCAAATTATAGATAACTTTCAGAACTTATCTACTAACATTCTATAGAGTTAATAATATATTTATAATTTACTAACATCAACTAACTCGTCAATACAATAGTAAATATTGGATATACACACAATCATAAATGACATTAACTTAACATAGTAACAAACAACTAAATTTATTAATAATACAATTACAACACTAAATTCTTCAATTTAAAATTAAAATCTTTAGATCTCTGAAATATTCTCTCAGTAGATAAATTTCAAAGCAAATTAAACAATTTTAGAAAACAAGTAATAATCACTATAAAACCAAATAACTACCTAGTAAAATAGTATAATAAGCTTGTAAAGTACAATTTCAGGTTAATATAGTTAAATTCAAGATTTGATTGCCAAAATTAATTCTGTACAGTCTAACTCTAATAACATTACTTTATATACATACAATGGATGCTACGCAAGTTTTAATATTTGCGCTGATAGTGTATGTTGGATAGTAAAAGGACTTGATTCATGCTATTCATGAAATAGTGATATATATACATATTAATAAATTTTAAAGATTTTTTAATATTTTTTAAATTTTAAAAACTATAAATCGTCTGTTAATCGTTGAATTAATTAAATTTAACGATTTAAATAACAAGAAGAGACAATAGCTTTTTAACTATTCATACTTTCTTTTACAAGAATTTGTAACATGTTTGATCTCGATATCTCATAACATAATCGATACTCATTGTATGAAAAATGTATCTTAACATGTGCAAACTATGGACCTCTTGTGGATGTATGTGAGTATAAGCAGTGGTATTTTCAATTTAACTGTGCCATTATTTAGACTAATGGCTTGAGGAATCGCTTATCTTGCTGATACATACCTTTGTGATTTTTAATATTTTTACAAAATTCCTTGATCAATTTTTTGCTATAGAATTTACTCGAGTTCATGTGAAAACTATTGAAGTGAATTACTTATTTACGCGCATTTTTACGAACTTACCAGTTTCGGTCATTCTGAGATGTGGAATAATTTTTGAATCATGTCACGATTTCATTTAAGAGCTCGAAAATCCCGCTTGATTTCATTTGAAATTGCAAACTATTTATATACATTTGTTAATAAAACCACTTCGTTTTAACATTTTTACCTATTTTTCCACCCCATATATGAAAAACAAGAAATTGGTTATGGGGATAGTTAAAAGCTAAATAAAAGTACTTTGAGAGCAAAAGTAGTTGGAACCAGGAAAATAATAAAAAGTTGGTTGGCGTCATTTGGAACACTAAACATATTAAGTTTCAATATATAATTAGGAACGCCTTAATTATGACCTCAGTACTATTCTAGGTTCTGGCTTTCCATCAAACTTTGAATCAAATGATTGTTCTAGTAATGCAGATGTTACTAAAATTGACCATCAAATTATAATTATGATGATAAATATGGAACCTAGATTCCAAACAGCTATCCGTCTTACGTTATGGTTCTATACTGGTGCTAAATCAATTGAATCACAATTTAAGTTTTAACCGTTTAAGTCAATTTAATCAAAGATAATAAGAAAGTAGAAGTAGGCGGAAGTGTTCTGTTCTGAGAATCATAGAAAGTTTGGAGGGTTTATACACTTAAGTTCAAAACAACTAGGAAAATATATTAAACTATATAACTTCCCTATTAATTCCCAACTTACCTAAAACTACAAAATTAGAATACTTTCAAAATTGCTTATAATTTTTGGCTGCATTACCAGATATGTACAAGTGATAACTATTAATTAGAATTACTTCATCTATTAAACACTTTTAAATAAATAATTTTTTAAATATATTTGAAATGGATTAAAAAGAAGATAGACCAAGTTTATCTTTATATCATACATCACTAGACAAAACATATTTCATAGTTGAAAATATTAGTTTCACTTCACAATATATTATTTGAACCTAACATTATATAAAATTACAAATATTTGGAAGAAGATAAACTGGGTTGATCTGAATTTTAGCTTTGTACTACTTCAGGTTATTAACATCCTAAAAATATTATTATAGTTTAAAGTTAATTAATTTTAGAATAATTATTGCAAAAGCCCAAATTTAAGATTTAACTGCTATTGAACAAAGATAATAAGGCCGTTCAAAAGTAAATTATCTACATAAACTTATAATATTTAATTTAATAATTTCATTTCATCTCTAGCATTTTCCGTTTCAATTCGAAAAATTCAAATGAAATTGTCAATCGCTTTAGGCTGATATCTGCCTTAAATTAAAAATACGAATGCAAATATAACCACTATCACAAATATTATGATAAAGATTAAATAACGCACTAGTCCAATAAATTACGAGTAATTGTGTAATATGAATCCTAGCAATTATGATTAAGACTTATATTGTTAATAACAACTAATAACAAGTCTAGTAATATATAACGAGATAATGATATACATTACCTCCTTGATTAGTCATAATATTATGTTTTGTAATTAATTTGTAATAGCAAATGATAATCTAAACTATATTTAGTTACGTTTTGTTATCACATATGTACCCAATAATAAAATATTAATAGTTATAATAATACCCATTTCATGCACAACATGAGATTGAAAGTTTACATCCCTATAATAACTCAAACTAATAAACTTGTATTAGTTAATAAATCAGGTACTAGTAGTACCATAAATATAATATTGCATTCATTAGTACTTTAGCTTCAGTTTACTTTTAAAATATTAAATTACAAAAATGTAAAGTTAAAATTTAAATATTTTTTGAAAGCTATCTAAAAGTTGATATATTATTTGGTAGTCATCTAGGGCCAGCTACTCTATCGAGCTTCCGCCATGAATGAAAATGTTTATTTATTTTATGAAATGTACAACAGATAGCTAAATTATAATGATTGAACGATTTAATTGCTAAAATTAAGGACAATAAAATTAACACCAAACACAATAATAATATTGTATTAATTTTTTTGTGCATATGATATTAGTACCAAATCTTCTTAATAAATACAAAAATACAATTTTCTGGATGCGGAATGGATATGATGTGAAAACTTTAAAATTATTATATAATGATGACCTGAGTTTACTATACTAATTTCATTCGTGTACCTTAATTCTTTCACCTCAAAACTTCATAAATTTCAACTTGTTCACACCACTGTATAAGCAAGAATACATCAAGAAATATCTCTAAATAGATAATGAGCCTCGGAAATATTCATCGCTATACTTGTCACTACGCCGCCGAGATTGCAGTATGATCTCGCGTCTCGTCTATCACACATAATATAGTAAACTGGTTTACGAATTCAACCAAAACCGTGTTTAACTAAATACTTCTTAGCTTTCAGTTGTTTCATTTACAAATTCTAGTTTTGAAAAGAGTCAAATGAGCAGAATCCGTTGTGATTTCAAACAGATTTGTTTCGACATACGCAACTTAATTCACACGTAAATTGATCTTACCATTCTAGCTCAAACAAAAGTGAATGCCTTGAATTTTACCAGGACGCATTTAATTAATGCAAAAGAAATTAACAAAATTATCAGCGCAAACAAACAGATTGGGTGCATTATATTATTTTGCACTCACTAAAATGGATGTATATACTTCCAAAACTCAAACACAACAGAAATCATATAGTCATTTCTAGAAGTGTTAAAATTGCACATACCCTGGTTTGCACTAATAAGGCAACCAATATCAGTCATCTTTTGAATTCGCAAAATGTAAATGTTATCCCACAGTGTCAAATAACTCGAATGTAATAATAAAGTTTTAAAGAGTGGCATTGTTGGAGGTAATATAACGAAACACGTCGGTATTTCTGGATTCACACCGTATAACTACGTACACCGGCTTCGATACAATCATATATCGCTCACTAACATGTTCAAATTCGTAAATTTATGATATGGTAAAATTACTGTCAAACGCCGGAAATATTCATCGCTATACTTGTCACTACGCCGCCGAGATTGCAGTATGATCTCGCGTCTCGTCTATCACACATAATATAGTAAACTGGTTTACGAATTCAACCAAAACCGTGTTTAACTAAATACTTCTTAGCTTTCAGTTGTTTCATTTACAAATTCTAGTTTTGAAAAGAGTCAAATGAGCAGAATCCGTTGTGATTTCAAACAGATTTGTTCAAATTCGTAATTTAATAATGTAAATATTTTATTGTTAATACAACAAACGTATATACATAAAAGTATAATTTTACATTACTGTATTAATATTTTAATCATAATTGAAATATAATATTTTTTGATCATAATATCATTTTATCTAGGTAATATCAATAAAATAAAAATAACAGTCGCACATTTTAATTGAGTATTAATAATAATCACTAAAAACCTACAAATTCCTCAATTGACGAAACATTATTATGTTATTCATTTACATACATAATAACATAACTCACTCAACAGCAACAATCCAACAATACATCAAAACGCAATAAATAAATAAATATATAGTTATTACAGAAATCGTTTTTGGAACGAGACAAGAAGAAGGGTTGTAACTATTTGTATGTGATTATATTTCATTGACCGCAAATACTTTAGTAAAATTTTATTTAAATTATGTATCACACTCCAAAATTTTATGAGTCTTAGCTACTTCTATTTCTTCGAAACTCTGGCAGATACACCTTATCCAATAAATTATTCTTCGTGAAATTATTTAAATCGAGTTTAACACAAGCAGTTTCGACAAAATATTAATTTACAAAAGGAGCATTTCTTATTTCGATTGCTAATTGACAAATTACTTATATTCGAGGGAAATTCGTTAACCTTATACTTGTTAATAATCTGTGCTATTTGATGCCTGGACTGTTCCTAAAGTTCCACCTGTTTCTAAATTTCTGTGGAGAATGAACAATAGAAGCGAAGTTGGAGTTCAATATTAAAAAAATCGATGGGAGTTTGCGGTACTTCAGATTAAATTGTGGATATCAGCTGAATATTTCATAGTTAGCATACCATGTCTGGAGTTATTAAATTTATTCCAAAGAATACAAAAACTCAAAATAGAATTTAATGAAATTTTTAATAGAATAAACTGAGGAGTTTAAAATGCAGTGACAAAGTTTAAATAACATATCTACTTGTTTAAGCTTAGTTGTTTCCCAAGCTTCCCAAATTTATTAGATATTCAAAGATTCAGAATTTTATGTAGCTTATGAATTAACTAGATTACCTAAATGGGTATTAAACTAATAATTGCTGATTATAACTTATAATTATTCAAAAATATCAGTAAACTAAGTCATTTCAAAGTATTTTAGAAATTATTAAACACAGCTATTTAAGTCAAACGTTAGAACAAATAACTGCGAAAGTTTGGTTGTCTTTAACAGAATATTATTTGTTATTATATCGATAATAACTCAATATTTAATTTAAGTTCTGCTACCACTTCTTGTTACTTTATAAGCAATGAAACATCGAAATATGATCGAATAGAATATGGCGAAATATTTCATACTGAAATTTGTAACTCTAAAGTCAGTGGTAATAACATATTATACTATAATATCTGAAATAAATATTGACGATGAGTTTTACATAACTCTCCCAACTATAATATGAATACTGGTTATTAAACATAACAAAGCGGATATCAGCTACAATATCATGAACTAATTAGTAACAACTGAACATTAATAAATACAGTATCTTTTGTCATATAAAGCTATTCGTTAGTGCTTTGTTAAATAATATAATTTAACTAATTATGTAGTTTTCTTAATTTAAATTAATTTTAAGGTATACATTAAATATAAAGTACTGGTGTTGTTATATACGCAAATATCAGGTTTAATCAGAATTCATTAAGAAGTAGAGTTTAAAGTAATTTTCAAAATTTACAAATAAATACAGATTTCAAGATTATTATCTTTATTGTTTTATGTGCTACTTGATATTAATAACAGTGGTGATTATTTGTGTTTTCCATATTAACTCGAGCATTTATTAATACAATGAAATTTGAGGATAAGATAAATAATTCGGTAATAATGAGCCGTACAATCGTTATCATTATTATTTGGCATATGTACTGAGTGAAGAAGATTATAATGAGAAATAAAGCTATTTGCTTAATAATATATATTTAGGTTATTTTCAATATGACCTGAATCAATATTTATGACCTGAAAAGATTATTTCGTCAAAATTTTAAATCATACGAAAATAATATATTTCCACATGGGACTGACAAAAAGTTCGAAGTACCGCAGACTGAGCTTTGATAATATACTACGATTCAAACATAAAAATATGCCTTAAAATTCAACATTTAATTAATATTAGCATTATCTCTCTAATAAATATAGATATAGCTATCAGACGAATGCAATTAGAAAGCTATAGCTAAAATTAATTAAATCTATTTCCGGCTGCGTACAGTTTTAAATTAAAGAATAAAAAGACCAAAAAATCAAAAAATGTTAAAGATGTGGGGAAGATAAAAAATGAAATTATTTTACTTTAATATTTCGAAGGGTACGTAATGCGTGACATTAATAAATTTTCACTCCAAGATTCCAAAAATAGTTAAAAAATATTACTGTTAGTTATTTTACTCCGGAAAATAATAGAAGTAAACGTTCCCAAAGAAGCTCTCATGCGTTTTGCTCCGTCCCCACAAATGTAAAGGTGGAGCTCACCAAATATATAATATACACAGGACATCACTACAACCTCATGACAGAGGATCAATACGAAAAAGAACGACTCATAAACGAACTCAAAGGTGAAACACTGGATAAAATTGGACACTATGATGATAACGATGGTAATTCTAGACAAAGAAAACTAGCCAGAACATTCCTCTCCAAAACAAGACAAGACGGAGTCGATTACGAGAATAAGTTCGGCACATACGACGAAATAACACCTCGCATAGCGTTCAAAACTGTAGGAGACAACTTCCCAACGAAGCTTTCCGTTTCCTAACCAACACCAGATTCGTCAAAGAAAATGAATACCTAATCCCAACACCATGCCCAAACTGTGGCGGGTAAAACTCACCATACCATGAAACAAACTGCAAAAAGGCTCAAGAATACCATATAGGTGTTCACGACAAAATCGTCGACTACATCGAACAAGTCCTAAGACAATACAAGGCAGTAAAAGTCTCAAAAAAGAATCATAATCGCCTCTATGACGGTATAAAACCCGATATCGCGATAAACTACCGAGGCGAAAGAAGCTACCTAGACGTTGGAGTCACGTGGTACAAAGAAAAGTACTA
Organism: Hexamita inflata; assembly: GCA_963988835.1. NCBI lineage: Eukaryota > Fornicata > Diplomonadida > Hexamitidae > Hexamita > Hexamita inflata. The sequence continues at coordinate 371,639 of CAXDID010000386.1, read as the reverse complement.
TAAAGCAAAGGTCAAACGCTACTAAGGGTACGAGGCTAAAATAATACCAATTATAGTGGGCAAAAACCGCACGCTGCACAAAGAAAGTCACCTCTTTTTAAAGGAACTGAAAGTAAACATGCAAACTTTCTACGCTGAAATTGGCTATAAAATCTCGAGATATGCACAAATGTGCAACAACTCGCTCTACAAGAAGCGAAACCTCGAAAAAGAAACAAATATAGAAGAAGCCCCAATTGGAAAACTGGACATGAACAAATTTGCACCCCTGGCAGACCTGGGAGAAGATAACGATAAAAGCGAAAAATAACCTATCGAAAAATTCTTATTCTAACAAAATAAATGGAATAACTCTCACGCCTCACAAAGTGACAGTTACACATTCACTTCTCAGATGGGCGAAAACAGGAGAAGGAAGAGCAACCACCAAAAAGTCAATACATCGGCAAGGCAACTAGACCGACAAAACAAGTCATCACTGAACTCAGAGGCCTCCAGTTCAAACAGTGGAAACTTCTCACACTATTAAGAGCAATCGCCCAGGAAGGAACAAAAATAATGAACAAAACATTCCTCGAACTGACCATCGGAAGCCAGATAAAGCAAACTACAGTGCCATATCGGAAGTATCCGAGGCGCTTCAATCTCAATCAAGAAGCAAGTCAAACAAAACAACCAATCGTTCAGATCACAAAAACAAACTGAACACAACAAGCAAAACAACTAGAGCAACACGGAAATAAGTAAACCAAAAGGCTCCCAACAAAACCAAAACAAGAAGAACAAAATTAAAGAACTCATCAAATCATTTAACAAAATTCTTAGTGGTAACTAAAAACAAAAAGGAAACTCATTCACTAGATAACAGAACCACAACAGCTCTGCCAAATAACGAGCAACAACTGATCAAAATCCGTACATCTACATCAAGAACAACTGCTTCGATCGCAAACAGGTAGGTAGGTACCTACCAAAAACAACGACGATTACAAGAAAAACCGATCGAAACAACAACAAATTCAACAACAACTTAGGGAAACTGTTCAACTCCCTAAACGAATACAGATATAATGATGTGAAATCTAAGCGCAACGATGACTCATTCATGTACGTTAAAATACCAATAGGCTAGACCAACTTCAGCAAACAAAACTAAGGTGGAAACAAGTCGTTTGGGGGCTACAAGTAAGGAAACTTCAACCAAAAATTCATATGAGGAGCTAGGCAGCTTGTCAAATTGACTCAATTGCTATGAACCGGCTCCGTGAGGGGCCATGAAAATTAGGATCGTGTATCGGAAAATTGATAGATTAAAAGTATAAGCAAACATTTGAAGAAGCAAATTGGGGACATTTTATCTATTTTCAACATTTATACCAAATAAAAGTAAATATTTCTTCAGAATGAATGAATGTACCTTACAGTAAGAAAGTCATTTAATACCAGATATCTAGAGAAATTGATGAAAATTCAAATTTTTAGTAACAAATTCTTGTATTTTGTTATATAAAGAACATTGTAAAATATAATTCACCATTTCAAGTGTATTCAAGTGAATTTAACACTAATTCAAAAGTTTGCTTTATAATCAGTATGAAGACATCACACCGTAAATTACGTCTATACTGGTCACCATTTTTCTCTGATGATCACATTTCCTCCGTTAGCTTTTTTTGGCTAATTGAGTTTGTTTTGGAGATCCTTTTGTTTATAAAGGGCTAAGTACACAGCAACATTTGATATTTACTTCTCACACTATGGCATACATATAAATGTTCTCTTATTGATTCTTATTGTTCCATAATGCGCAATGAATCAACTCAAAAATATAATGACTCACTTAACTGTAACCTTATCATCAGTACTAAGGCTCAATACAATCATTCCATCTTCATCTCATAAATCATGACAATCCACAAATCCAAACTTAGTTACACATAACGCTACCGCAAACTAATCTCAACATCATACCTCATCTTCTAGGATTGTCACTCTGAATAGCCTCCTCAGACAACCTAAGTTAGTTCGGCACTTGAACTAACATTGTCGAATAAATCAATAGACATGTGTTGGGCACTTTGATGAAATACTGACATTTTTATATTGTTAAATAATATTCCCGAAAAATTTAATCAAAAATATTCAACAACTTCCTTTCTTTTGATGAGATAGGATGAGTTGATCCACAATGAAACGGAATAGTTTGAGCAAGCCTGATTGCTTTTTATATCAATAGTATCAATAGTAATAAGCTCAAAATATTAAATTAACTGTAAATTGTTGATTATAGTTTAGATACATTATTAGCGTGATTAAAAATAAATTTCACTTCAAACATGAATAAATCAGTTCGTTTTAGTTTCTACGCGCGTTTGTGCTCCTCGTTCCTTCTCTGGTTCTTTATTGATATTTATATCTTCGAGAACGCTACTGATTACATCCAAAAGCCATTAAATACGAAGCCGTTCGAGAATATTTCAATTATGTCAGCCGTTTTGCTTCCAATCTTCTTATTCGCGCTCATAATTACGAATGTAGTTCTTTGTGCTTTGAAAGTACCCTGCTGTGTCTGCAAATAATCTCCACTCAAATCCAAAAGTAACTTGTGGAAAATGGAGAACAAGCGTTTATCAATATTACTTACCGCTTCAAAAGTAATGAATTTCGTTTTTGGGGCCATTTTCGGCTTCTGCTATCTGTTCGCGAAGCTCAGGGTAACGGTTGCGTTTTTGATTCTCCTGAACGTTTCAATTATTTTGAATAAAATCATCGGCGCCCATAAATTCTTCTTCGTTCACAATGAAATTGGATAAAGTGCTGAAGACCAAAAGAGAGAAGGAATTATTGAAGCGAGCATTGAATAAGTTCAGGAGGTGAAGTGAAGTCATATTACATTATGCATATCATATTACATTAATTCTATATATTCACCTTGTATAAATGAAAGTTAAGTGAGTGGGATATATATTCACCTTGTTATTATAAATAACTCTCTCGGCTTAACCCATCATCTTCACCCTCAACCTATATTTATAATTAATTAATCGCTAACTCAAACTAAGAAAATAGCTTGAAATAATGCATACAATAATTAATTTAATTAAGCATATTAATGCATTGAAATAGTAAATTAATATTATTTTATGAAGACATTCACATAGAATTGATGTCATTTTGGTTCATTTAGGGAAAAATTGCTTAGCTTTCATAATTTTCATATCTTCCATTTTGACAGTCTACTATTTCAAGCACCAACTCAATCAATCCAAGCCCTGTTGTAACTAAAGCAGTTATATGTCTGAATATTTGATACCAGTATGCCCATTAAACACTTTAAAAACCTGGAAAGAATAAGCAACCTACAAGAATAATAAAACCAGATCTCCAGATGGGACAAATAAGAAAACCAAAATGATGTTCGAGAAAGGGCATCCAACTGAATGGTGCACAACCAAGAAAAACGCAGCTTATTACTACAAAGATAATTCTGAAAATCAGAGCAATATAGAAATCGAAAACCATGAACTAATAAACAATAACACTAAGTGCGAGTGTTTATAGACATATCATGATTGCCCAGTTCATTATCTTATTGCTTTACATTATTTTATCTATTATGAAACGGAAAGCTAGCTATTATTAAATATCACAAATTTATTTGTTGTTAAAATATGTTAATGGTAATAATTATCCGACAGAAGATAATATTGTGTATACAAAAGTGTTTTTGTTTTAAATTTTATCTTAACTATAATCTTAAAAATTATTATTTTGATTTTAAAGCTAAACTTATAGAATATAGAATTGTTTAAAGTTTAAACTTTATACTACAGTAATGTATGTTTAGAAATCTTTATTAAACTTTTCATAATTGCATAAGTAATAAGTTCATCATTTAACAACTTTTAAAATATCAAAATTAATTTAATTTAAGTTGTTAAAATTTAAAATGATACACTCACATACATCATAATATAATATGATAATCTAACTTTTTATAATTGTAGATTTATAAAAGTAAATATTGACTACTTTTCCTTGCATTTGACCAAAGATTAGTAGTTTAATATTATATCACAAATTATAGATAACTAGTACAATAATATGTCTTTTGATCTAATTTGTATTAAAATTCCAATCAATTGATATGAAAATTAATAATAAGTATTTGTGTGAGAAATCATATTATATAGACGAATTATGATATAATCTTTTGCCATAACACAGAAGATCAATCAGTTGATAAATTACAAATGACAAGTTTTACTGTAACTATTAACTTTGTATTTAATTCAATTTCCACCACACAACCATATAATTATGAACAAAGATCTAGTATTTTCCTCTGCTATATAACTATTTGTTTAATAGTACTACAAATAACGGTTTAATACATTAAATGAATACTATAAATTTATGACAACTCTATCAAGTAAAGACAGATATGGAATGTGGAAGAAAGTTGGATAATATTGTAACATGGATGCCAAGGGCACTCGGGCATATTTCCACAATACGTGGGCGTGCTAATTTTATGAGCCAGTTTTAGATTACAGATCTGAAATAAAATAACTTGCTCATATATTTATTAGTCCACACATTGTAATGGAGAAGTTTCTTTCGCGATACCCAACCAAACAATTTGGGAAGCACGAACTATCAGTAACTATCGCTACTATTTGTAAGCGAATACAGATGAAATAACATTCTGATGAGACCTAAGATTCTTCTAATAATATTACAGACAAGTGTGATAATCCTTAAGAATCAGCCAATATAGTATTTGATTTAATTGATTTTTAGTGATAATATTCATTAATATTTGAAAGTTCACGTTAAATAACTTTTATTATTGTAAGATTATTCACTTTTTATCACTTTTCAAGTGTATTTTATAAAATAGTTTCAACATAATAGCGGTTATCATTGTTCAATCGTTTTTGGTGAATTTGATGAGTCCTTGAACTTGGCTTTCCATGTAATCGTTGTCTGTGTAAGCTTATTTGATTCTTTTTCTGACGTATGGTTTAACTGGTTCAGTGTGGTGCTCTTGTATGATTTGCAGGATGTGTTTCTTTTTGTACTCCCGTTATTAATTGAATCTGTTCCGTTCAATTTCCATTTCTTTGTTTTTGTAGTCGATTTTGTTCTCTTTTCTCCACTGCCTCCTTTCGGCTGTTTGCTACTATAAAATACTGTCTTTCTGATTCTGTTCCGTTTGAATCTGCTTGATATGCGCTTCCCTGAACTAATTCACAATTTATTTCTGTTTTATTTATTTAGTGTACAATTAGTTATTTTCAAATTCCACTTTCTCTTTAGGGGTGGAAAGTAATCTGTGCATGAACTCAAGGTGTATCCTGATTCGTTTGCATATTATCTCCTCGTATCTGTTCGTAGGGGGGATTTGCTGTTTCTGCTCCAGAAGGAACCCGAATTGGAATTCTGCGTTTAAGCATTCGTTCAAATCCTTAAATTCTTGAACGTAGTTTTAAATCTGGGCGTTAAATTCGTTCAGGATTAAGCGCAAACGGCCCTAATTCGGGTCCTGCGTTACTTGTCTTTTAAATAACTGCTTTGGTTTCCTAGAATTGAATTAAATTGAAACGGAGCGGGAACTTAACAGTTGCTCGCACTCGAGCATCAGTTAGTCAAAGGATTTTTAACGCTAAGCGTCGAATATATCGTACTCGGCCATCCGGTGCGTGTACTTAGCCCGAATCTCCTCGCGAACGGCCTTAATCCCGGAAAATGAAGATATAACCTGCTACAAGCAGGCTCTAAAATCATCAGAGTACTTAAAATGCTCAGGCTAGTGCAAAGAGGTCTGCAATGCGTCCAAAAATGTCACGTTCTTAATCACATTGCCCAGCTAACGCGCAACCAAAAAATTTGCCTTCTCCACATGCATCGAATCCTCCTTCTAGTAAAATAAAATCAATTTCTCCAATGCGATGGACTCCCTCTTGTACTACTGAGCGAGTTACTCCTTGTAATCCATTTACTCTGAAAGTGAGCGATTAATTAATATTACAATTTTTTAATAAATTATGGATTCAAAATATTTAATAGCCACTCCAATGATTTACTATCTATTTTTAACTCTAAGCGAAAGTTACGACTGCTTTTCAAAAAATGTACAATTAAATGGAATTTAATCAGAATACGCTTTATATTTAACAATGGACTTCGATAATGAATCTGCAACGTGTGCGCAATACGTCGGCATGCCGTTGATGGCAACTCTAACATTTGAGAACGAGAATACGATTCCAGCGGCTATGACTTAGTATTTAAGTACGTTGGGAAATGTTAAAAGTTTGTCAATAAAGTTTACGTTTGATTCTACAAATTTCTTCAAGATAATGGAGAATTCAGCTGTGAATTATTTGATAGTGTTGCGTTCTCAGTTTAATTTTGCCGGTACGATTCCATTCGTGAATCATGTTACTTTTGACTCTCGTCATTGCTGGGATTAGGTAACTTTCAGTGTAGACAGCGATTTTGCGTTCAATATCTCGGTCTTACCTCTAGCGTGTACGATTTCAAAGTAAGTATCAGTATTCCTGGATTATTTCAACGAGTCCTGGATTGGAATTCCGATTCTGCCTCAGGCTCCATCTGCGCTGCCAAATTTCCAAACTGGCGACTATTTCATTAACAGCGTTAAGTACTTCAACACCGACTCCGTTTTTGACTCAACAAATGCTCTTTTAATCACCAATTTCGTTAAGTTCTTCAAGAAGAACCTTAAAACGCAATTGAGGCTCCGAATCGAGGAAACGGACCCAACCCTTTACATTAAGCAAGTTTTCCTCTCTACTATTAACACTTACTCAAATTATTTCACCAAAAACTGCTACACAGCCCTCAATCAGAACGAATTACAAGAAAACTACACGTTCATGAGCGCGAACACCCAGTAAATATTCGACTGTGGACAGTTAATAAGCGGTGTAATTGACGTTAAAATAGATCAGATAGACTACTCGGATAAATAAGCGGCTGTGTCAACGAAAACGATCTAATTGGCCGAGATAAAGAACGTTAACGGGCTCAAAATGGACTTCAACGCGAGCATAAAGGTAAACGAGGAATAATACCAATATCTTACTTTAATATAATTTATTGACGCACAAGGAGCTACTTTATAGACCATGTACTTCCAAGGAACATCAATTCTGTCATGCTTCCACCAAATGCAGCCACTTGTATACGAAAACCAAATGTGCCTCAAAATATACCCAAAAACAACGCAAACATGCAAAAATCTGTTCCAAACAAACCTAACCGGCACATTCAGAGGTATTTACACAGAAAACGCTAACGATAAAATAACGTACTTCTGGCTCACTCAAAACTCAAAAATCGACCTGGAAAACAATAGCGGATACCAAAAAATCTGCTACACTGAAACTGATGAATCTGGATAATATTAAGGGACAAAAGCTACGGGATCGTTCAATGATAGAATCAAAGCATTTTATAATAAATGCTATACGAAGGAATCAACTTGCGAAGTATCTTTTTATGGACTTAAGGAAACAATATTCATGAACACAAACTAAATCATGAATTACTAAACAAAAAGTACATTCATATGGGTTAGTATTGCCGGTGTAATCGCAGTAATTTGTGGAATATCTGGTGTTGCTTTTGTAAATTATAGATCAAGCCAATGATATCATATATAAATTTAATATATAAAATATTTGATTTTTAATTTAAAATATTTAATATTTTATTTCACTTAGGTGAATTTATTGTGTATTGAGTAGTAGTTGTAGTAACTCTTGTTGTATGGGTTTCCGATACTGTATTTCCTTATCTACAATCAACTAATTCAAGTATCAATTCAATTAAACCTATAACAAATAAAACCAGGGCTGCTATATTTTAAAATATTACTGACCAACCGCTCCAACAACCATTTTTAAAACATGGGAAGAAAAAGCATGCAAGAATAATCATAAAACCTGATTTCCAAAAGGGTTTATATAAGAACTGAAAATTAGATTAAATAAACGGTAACCATGGATACGGCGCGAACCCAGTGAATACACAAGCGATTACTAAAAATAGCATTCTAAAGAAACTATCAATCCAGAAAGAACCAAAAACAAACCAATTAATAAGGGCAATGAAGGCTAATGTAAGTGTGCATATTAAGATTATAATGTTCATTATCTTTGTATCCATGCACCTCATTTAAATTTCAGAGTGGATATTTTTAAAATAATATAAATTATATTTGTACAACGCCCATTAAAACTATGAGGATAATAAAAATCGCAAAACATATCAATATAACTAGTACAGGTCAAGTTATGGTTGTTGTGTACTTTGATAAATCACAGATTAATCACATTTAGTACGGGTTCCTTTTCTTTTTTCTCCAATTAAAAGCTAGGTTAATAGTTATCTATTATTTATAATGTCTTCTAAATCACTTGAACTATTTGTAATATTGTTATAGTAGTTTACTTAAGAATATAATTGAATATTGAGTACAAAATTATTAGATTTAGGATTTGAAAGTTATAAATAGATATTTATGCAAATAGAATTTATTTATATACAGTTAATAATTGACCGTTTCTATTTAATTATAACACTTCACAACGAAATGTTAATGGATAGTAAAATTGTGAATTATGTGAGCTTAGTGTGTCATTTGGTTTTGGCCTTTATTGCTTTCATAAATTGGTTTGTGGTAGGTGGAATGTGGATTGACAGTTTCTTCAGGATGATATTCCTCGTGACTGCCTGTGTATTCACCGGCTGTGCTCCATTTGGCTGGATTAAGTTCATCAGCACTCATTTCCCGTTCCTTTTGATGCCATTGTGGCGTTCTGGGTTCATCGTACTTCTTGCTTGTTTCTTTTTCCCTTGTTTCTATAATGGGTGTTGGTACGGCTGGTCACGTGTGTTTTAGAACATAGCTGCGCTCGTTTTGTTCGTTCTTGGGTTAATTTAGTTCATTTTGGAAATAATTGACTGGAACAAGAAGAGAACGGCTAGTTAACCGAAAACAAATACTTAACCAACGGTCGTTGTGACCGAGCAAACGGTGGTCACTGAGAAAGTAGTTGAAATTCAACTCCCAAAAGAATGAAGAGTAGTGAACTAATTATTTTCTGTCATAATCATACAGTTATAAGTTCTCAAAATATATAATAATAGTAGATAGAATGAAGTGGTAAACCTGATTAACTGGAGTTATAATAACAAGAATTACAGTTTAGAGTTTAACCAATAAAACAAGTATTGGTATAAAGTAATAAACCAATAACCAATACTTGAAAATGATAATAAAAAAGTAGACATTCTGATTGTTAAGAAAGTATTCAAAATAAGTAGATGTATATATACGTTTAAACATAATGTAGTGAGTTATTCAAAGAAGTATTCATCTTTATTACTACTGTATAAATACTCAATGTTTCTGAAATTTAAATTAGGTAAGTTTGACATTAAAATATGTAACAATTATACTATAGCTATTTGTTAAGTATTCAACATCCGTAGTGTAAATAATTCAATAAAAGTATTCAATATTTTGTTTTTAACTAAACAATTTTGTTAAACATATTATTTTGTATTTCCGTAAAGAATACAATGTTATAACACTTCATACCTGATGAAGAAAGTATCATGGACTGCACAAGAAATTCAACACTTAACTCAGCTAACGGAACACAATCGAAAGTTTGATAAGAAAATCGATTGGAACGTGGTTGCCGCTTAGATGCCTAGTAGAACAGCGTCGCAGTGTAAATCATATTATGCGAATGTTCTAAAGAAGACTTTGGATGTGTCCATTCGTCAAAACCACAAGTGGAACAGGGACGAGATCATTGCACTATGGGCACTTTGTTCAAACTTCAACAAGGATTACTAATTCATTCAAAAGAATTATATCCCAAATTTGTCGGTTAAACAAATAGCAAGTTAATTCAGTTAAATTCATAAGTAGTAATAAGCCATCTACTATGCTTTCAAGAAAGTTCTTAAAAATCCTGATTATATCAGAAATATTTCAGAAACACAATTCAGATAGTAATTGCAAATTCTTCAAGCCGTAACTCAACGTCAAGAATAATTACTTGAAATGCATTAATAACAGTACAACTTGTTTTTAAAAACCTACAATTTTGAACATAATGCTGTTAAAGCTTTCTTTTTGGATATCAACCCTCAAATTATTTAAGATTAATACACTGTTGAAGCAATAAGAAGGAGTATTTCTACTATTTAGGAATAAATTCTGTGACAAAATAACTAAAATACTACATTATTATTAATAATAAATGTATATTTATATAATTGGTATTTTTATTCTAGATTGTATTTTTAAAAGATTCACTGTGGCAAGTCAGCATAAGTTGTACGACCATTCTTGCAGTCAACGATTTCCAAAACAAATTCAACCAAACCCAAGCCGAAAACGGTAAGAGCGCATACGTTTTGGAAGACAAGGGACCAGCCCTTCCAGCAACCAGTTGAGAAGCATGGGAAGAAGAAACAGGCCAATAAGATCATGAATCCAGATTTCCAGATTGGGCGTAATAAGAAATTGAAGTGAGTTTCGACAAAAGCAGGAGCCCATGGGAATGGGGCAATGCCTAAAAGAATGCAGCAAATAACTAAGAAAAGCATTCTGAAGAAACTGTCGACCCAAAGTGATCCATAGACGAACCAGTTTATGATGGCGCTAAGAGCGAGTGTTTTGACGCAAATCATAATTATGGTATTCATTGTTTTAGCTTCCATTAATCTGGGCATTTTGAATTGGGGATTGAAAACACAGAAAAATTATCGTAAATTAAGTAATACGTATAATTTTCAATCATGTTAAAATGATTGATTTGAAGAAATACTCTAGATACTTTTCTTTTATTCTCTTCGACATTTAACTCGTATATTGTGCTAGTGCCAGTATAAAACGACCATATATTCACCAATTCTCTTCTAGGATTCTGTATATTGTTGTATAAAGTTACTAATTTATAAACAAGAATTATTATTTGCCAATATAACAATTATTTAGTAAGAACGTCTTAAAACTATTTTTTCCTCTCCTGTAAAATGGGAAGACTCATGGAGGACAAGACCATGAACTTCATAATAATGATTTGCATGAAAACGCTTGCGGTGAGCGCGATCATATTCTGGATTGTGAACAAGCAGTTCTGGATTGACAGTTTCTTCAGGATGTTATTTTTGGTTATTTGCTGTGTGTTGCTCGGATTCGCTCCGTTCGGCTGGATCCCGTTCATTGAAACACACTTTAACTTCTTAATGAGACCAATTTGGAAGTCCGGGTTCATGGTTTTATTGGCCTGTTACTTCTTCCCCTGCTTTAGGGATGGGTGCTGGACAGGCTGGTCGTTGATATTCTAAAACGCAGCTGCTTTGACCGCAGCTGGCTTAGGGCTGATTGAATTCGTGCTGGAAGTTGTGGACCTTGCTAAAGGTGGGAAAACAAGCGAGGTGCGTAGCGAAACCTCTTATACCTAAAATAACTTAGGTTCAGTGTGAAATGGTATACTATAGCATAATGTTTGACAATAATATTCAAAGCTAAATTGTGTTTATGTAATAATTTAAATCAGATAAGATAATTATTATGATTATCCAATGTATTCATTTATATAGATATTCATTGTAACTACACAAATGCGATGTTAAGTCTAATTATCAACACAAATTTATTATGAAATCAGTGTTATTTTCTAAGATCTGAAAGGTTTTAATAAAATCAACCGCACACATAGTCAAATGGTATGCCTACCTATGTATTCAAATGGTAAATTATATTAAATTTCTAAAAATAACAATTATAAAAAATACAAATAATTATTTGTTAACGCGCTATTCACTTTTAATTTATTTAAATATGTGTGTGTCACACTCCAATGAAATCAAGTAAAAATTAATCTCGTCCAACACTAGAAAATATTTAACATCTCAGTTCCAAGTCTATACCTCCTTGTACATAATATTAAAAAGTTGAAAGCAAAAAATCATATGATTGTGGACGGCCAGTGCCACATCCAAATTTTGATATGATTCATAAACCAAAATTACCCAAACCACAGACTAAAACAACGTCCATGATGTTTAAACCTGAAAAAATTAATCATATACCTGTAAAACCGTTTTAGTTATTATCTAAATCTTTTGATTTTTCTATGGGACATTCGCTTGGTTTATCATAACGATAGAGCTCTTTTTTATCACCTGAAAAACCACAATTATCGCGAAACCTTTAGGGACTCACCGTTTAAGATATTTAATTAGCTGAATAGAATGCTGAATTAGAAAAATTAAGTGGGAAATATTAAATTGAGGAAACCGATATTGTCAAGAAAATAGATTTCAGTGCAGAAATTTGTGATTTAGAATTGACAGACGAAAGTTTTTTTGAAGAATCGTAAGCTACACATGGTAGTTTTTGGTGATACGTATTATTTTACTATTTAATATCACTTCCTTTTAATTTGTGTATTTTATGTATCTAAATTATTATCAATTTTTTATTATGTTTTATATATATCATACAAGATAATAATAAGATTAAAATAAATATGCGCCGCTGGTCTAGTGGTAGAATGCTTGCTTGCCACGCAAGAGATCCGGGTCCGATTCCCGGGCGGCGCACACTTTTACATATTCTTTATTATATCGTCTATTGTTTAATAAATATTAAAAATTGTATTTTCAATCATTTGCGTCTTCAATAGTTGTTCTCATTAGGTTGTATTGTTTCATTATCTTTATGTATGTGTCAGAGTGTGTGGTTTTGCTGTCTTTGATGAATCTGCTGAATACGGGGTATATGCCTAGTTATTCAATTAGTGTGATGAGAAAAGCAAGCATACTGGTGAATACCACAATAGTGATTATCTGCATTGTAATTGGAGCGTTCGTAGATTACAATAACATTTATTAATCATAATTAAATATATTATATACCATTCCACTCCATAGTGAAAAAATCGAATGACGACGATAAATCTGCAGAATTTGCTCACGGCATAGATTCCGAAGCCAAGTATTCAATTGAGCTTGCCGCGCTGCATGGTGAAGCGGACCACGAACGCGTCCGAGTCACTTAATCTCATTCAGCGTAAATCAACTTTGGAGAAGGCGAAAAAGGCCAAAACGGCCAGGAAAGTGTTTAACAGAACTTCACAATAAATTTTGGTTCAAATAGCGAACGAATCTCAGGACCGTTTCTTCAAGAAACTCAATCAACTCGCTCAACAACAACAGGAACTCATGAACGAAATTGACGACTGAATGAAAATAGTTTATATTTTTATCATAATAAGAATATAATTTAAATCAGTATTTTATTAAGTATAATTAGTATTAGGAATGTTACATTAGGAATATTACACATGGAATATTACACAGTATATGATAAAAGAGAAATTACCTAAAATATGATATGACGATTTACTATTTATAGTGTCCAATTAGAGTTAGATGATGTTATTACAGAAATATCATACAAATATAATGAACCTAATTAACGGTATGAATGCATGTTAGCGTTTGTATGCTTTAATATTTAATACCAGTTATAGAATATTAATAAAGTTCAATTTTATATTATTGAAGTAAAATAATAAACAAATTTATTAACAATTTTCATTAAATTAGGTTTATAAATAGAAATTTTAAAGGAAATTTTAATATTATGTGAGATACTATTAGAGAATACTACATACAATAATATTATGATAGAATATTAGCAATTATGTCTATACAAATCTAATTTCACAACATACTCAAAATTACCCATTTGAGATAAATAAAGACTTCTTATTTCATACCGATTATTCTCTATTAAAAGACTCATCAATCTGATCAGATGAAGCAACTATTGTTTTTCGTTTATAATTGCTTTTAGGTTTCTATTTTAGATCAGGTAGTGACATATTCGCCAAACTTTACTCAATATTAACATCTTTATTTACTTCCTATATGTAATCTTTAAATCTGTTCAATGCGGGAAGTGCAGCTAATAATTTATTTGGCTCAGTTGATGACATTTAAAGTGAAAAGGATATGAATACATATTAACAAAATAAAATGTACTATAAAATTCTAAAAATATCAGTTTCCACTTAGTATAAATAAGTGATTCACAGATTATTCACATATTTTGAAGTTATATGATTTTAATACTGTGAAATCATGTAACAATTATTGTTAAAGATATTTACTCATTTAAAAACAATTATTAAACATACAATTAAAAATAATTTTTGAAACAGCTAAAAATTAAAATCTCATTTTTATCAAAGTGAATTTGCACACATTCGAATGATATCTTCTACTAACTATTTTGGAAGGTTCATAAATTCTAATTAACTGTGAATTGACATTATGTATTATATTGTATCTCCTTTAAAAGCAACCTGTTAAATCGCTGTGGTTATTTTATATATAATTTATTACGCAAATTCCTCTATACACTTCGGGTTTTTTGTTAATAATAGTTGGTAAATTTTATTTGGATCTAAAACAATTTTATTATTTTCAATTCTCAATGATTATAGTACAAGTTGGTGCTCTAATTCACTAAACAAGTTACTTTTGTTATATAATTATTCGTCTTTTATTCTTTTTGTTCCATTTTATTAACGTAAATTATCAATTTTTTATTAGGTGCTTAGTATATTAGATTTAATCTGCTCCTATATTTATTTCATTTTATTGACATTAAGTTTGAAGTCTTAAAGAATAAATACTTTTTTAACAGCAGTAATTTAAAGTTTCGTTTATCGTATTTTGGTTTTTAATTCTTCGTTTTGTATTTTTAAATTTTATATTGAAATCTAAAATTTTGGTTGTGGTTTTTCAAAGAGCTAAGGGAATAAATCAGTAATCGTTTAAAAATTATGAAAGTCCATATTAAGGAGTGGTTTAATATCTTTTGTATGTATTTATTACTATTTTTGAATTCATTAGTAACGTAAAATTTACACTAAAATATTATAAGATACAAACATTGGTACAAACGTGATAGTATCTTCTATTTCGCAGATAACTTCGCGCTTATTTAACATTAAACGCGAATGTATGTATTACAATCAGTTGATAGATTTAAAAGGAATGATAATAATATACTTACACTGTATAATCTTGTACTATTCACAAATCTTTCAGTTTCTTTCAGCCAATGACTCATTTTCTTGTTAAGCTCATTTCTAAACATTTATTTAAATTTAAACCAAAAATTATAGTTTCTGTAAACAAGTATGTCAAATAAACTTCAGTCTGATTCTTCTTCGTCCCCTTTCCACTCGGTGCATAAGTCCCCTTTGAATTTGTAGCTTTGGTAGCTTTCGAAGACGTTGCACATGTGTTCTTCGATTTCTGCGTCGTCTCTGTCTGTTCTTTGGAAGTATTTCGCGTATTTTCCGCTCTGTTTGCGTTTGTTCATGTCCGTTTTTATATTTATTAAATCGTTTCTGATTATTGGAGTGTTTAGTAACGAGAATTTAAGGTTCGCGTCCGTTCTGTACTTTATATTTCCCCTGAAAACGTGCGGGAACGTTTTTGACAGCTTAATCTGAGATGTTTTCAGGCGCAAGAATCTTTTGTGCTCTTGTTCTTACTGGAGTAGATTTTAGTAGTAGGTGTTAACGGACTCGAGCTGAGAGGCGGCTTGATCTGAGGTGAATTTTTGCAGCTTCATTAACTAAGTAACGAAATCGGGCTGTGATTCAGATTAAATAAGAGCTTGGTCGAGCGAGCACTCGGCTGGGTTGAAGCAGAAGCCGGATAGGCCAGAGAAAGCAGATAATGTTAAGTCCTCAGGCGGTTGGCGGCCAAAAGTGTCCTGAACTTGCAAGTTGTGATCAAGGAGGAAATGGGAAGACTTCACGTACCTGCGCTGAGGGCAGACGACGAGACCGCGCTGAACTGAATCCAGGGAGAAACCTCCGTCGTAAATGGATTTCATGAGCCCTGAAACGAGTAAGCCAGGTTTTGACGTTGACTCGTACAAATTGGATGTGATATCATAATTAATGATCACGTGGTGGGAGGAGTCGCTGTCAATTTACTGCAATAGCTGGTTAAAATTCAATTGCAAGTTGAATTTGGTTTGGTATTCGGGGTTAACGTCGTAAATGAACACTGGTTGCTTCCCGCATTCTTATTGTATATAGTTGAGCACTTCTGTGCCCAGGTAGCTCATGTTCGTCTGCGAGTTCTCAAAGAAGTTGAATCCGTCAACGTAGTCACACCTTTCTAATTATTGCTGTACTTGATCCTCAATGTTGTGCAATTACGGCGTTGTGTAGAACTTCTGGTAGATTTGATCGTAGTTATTCAAATTGTAAAACAGTGGGATTATTTGATCGTGTTGTATCTCCTAAAAATCTGAGTAGTACTAATCCTGAATGTTGAACTTTCGCCTCGGTTCCCTAATGAAGTGAGCGCGTTTATTCGCGTTCCACTCCTCGAAGAGCTTCACCTCCTCGTCAACGTCCCCCTCGTTTTTGTTCTTGTGGTAGTCGCTGAGTGGTTTGTCTCTTATTTCAAGGTCGATTTCGTCCTCATCTTTCTTCTCTGGGATCTTTTCAGCGTTGCCGAATGCTTACTCCTCAGCGGGCTCCTTGAAATCGGTTATGTTCCACGGGAGCGGGCCAATGTCATTCGCGAAGTTTATGTACAGCAAGCGAGGAGCGCTCTGTGTTTTAGACTCGTAGAAAAATGGAGCATTCTACTCCTCCTACTAAATATTGAAGAAATGCTAACACGCAAAGGAACCGGCTTATCCTAATGAAAGCGAAACAACTGACTTCATGTTAGTGGAGTGGATAAATTGTAATTTACAGCAAATTTTTTAAAATTATATCGTTATCACACTTAATGAGCCTGCATATCCTTCATTTCTATATTTATGTCATTCCTCTGTAAATCAACCACTTCTCCCTTCAATATAACAACATTATTGTCTTTATCAGCACATAATTTACACGTATCATACACGAATAAAACTATTCCATTAACTAATGTAGCTATTGAAACTATATTCAGAATTATATTGTTCCAACTTTACCAACACGCTTTTTAGAAACATGGGAAGCAAAACATTCCCAAAAATACAATAAATGAAGGACGCCACAGTTCCATGTTAAGAAACGCAAATCGCAAAAAGAAATACGTATGAATGTAAAATGGAGAAACTGCCGTCATAATTGCAAATACAACTACGAATAACATTTAGAAGAATCCTCCAACTTATAATATTGGACCAGCACACCAATTCATAAACATTCCCAGAGATAATGAGCTTAATACTACACAAGATATGATACTAGCTAAATTATATGTCATTTGAAATTATGTGGTTAGTATATGTTCATGTAAAAATTTTGAAGCTAGTTAATAAAATTACTATAACATATTATATTTTTCACTTCACAAATGAGTAAAGTTCCTGAGCATCATAGAATATTCATAACAAGAGATTCTAGTGATGTGTATTATTGTTATGCAGATAATAAAATTTACCAATGTGACCGGGATTTTTACATCAAATATATAATCCAAATCAAATCGTTTCCCTTTTATAACGGATATGTTGATGAGTCCACTTAAAAATCAGTGGATTCAACAAACACAAGCTTTTTAGCATAAATAGTTGGAAGACTTTCATTTTGCATGGTTTTCGAACGACTATACTTGCTTTAACAAAGTGATGTGGTTCCAATCAAGTCTTTTACAAATGCTATTGATACAATAACATACAACAACTTACTGTTGATTGTTTATTAAAATAGAATACAATTTACTGATGGATAAATTGCTATAAATTTTAATACAAATGTTAAAATCATTTAAATCGGAACAAAGTATTTACTATTATCAAATTAAGGTTTATATCAAGTAGAATTTTACTAAGATAACTTAAAACTAAAAGTTTTATTAAAATCTTTGCGCCAATGGGTGAACATAAAATATATTAGTTAAAATAGAGAATTAGCTTCTTTCTAACTAAATTAAACTCATTTTTCATATAGGTTTTCTCATGATAAACTTACTTATATTGAAACATCTACTGCACCGATTATTTATGATACTCAAATCATTTCAAGGTTCCCACCTAAAGACATTGAATAAAATCACATAGCACAAATTCTAAATACTAATTATACAAAATAATTGTTAATGGAGATTACTCAAATAAATTAATAAACTCTTACAAATACTGAGAAGATATAACGTATAATAAAATAAAACATTTAGATTATTTGTCAATATAATTAATACGATATATTTTCACGTGTATCGTTTTTTAATGTTCTACTATTACATAGTAATGAATTATTTTGTAAACTTTCAATCAATATTTTGGATTAATTAGTAATATCTAATCACCCAGTAAGCTAAATAGTTATAAGTGATTTAGTGAACAATGATATATATGATTTGTGTATTAGCAGTGTATTAAATTGTTAACACAAGGCTATAATGATATATTTGATTAAGTAATTGATTCAGAAAAAAATTTCTGATAATGATTTGTTCCAGCAACTTGTAAAGAAACATTTTGAACTTGGAAATGATTATGAGTAACAATAACTTATAAGTTTGTTAACTTAAAATAAATATGAGAAATATCTTGAGTTTCTTTAAGATAGTTTGATAAAAATAAATAAATTAGGCATTTAAGATTAAGTGACTACACTTCAGCAGTAAATCATAGATAATGCTCCATTTAGTATAGTATAATACAAAAATATAATTAACTCTCGTTCTAGGAATGGCTGGACTTGTTTGATGTTTGCATCTATATTTAATTAGTCTTAAATTAAAACATTTTAGTCTTAAATCGGGTAGAAAAACCAAAACAATCAGACGGCATTGATGTTAATTATTATATTCGAGGTGTTTAACAAGCTTGACGATAAGTAAATGCAGGAGTTTGTTGAACTTGAAGCCCGTAGTGTAGACGATCATAAAAAATCGTGTTTACAACACGTTCTGGACAAGGAGTTCCTTATTGACGCCGTTTAAGCAAAAGCCTGGTTTAAGTGCCTGTTCAACCTCGAATACGATTTGATTCAAAAATCAGATAAAATAAATTAGTCAATTAAGAGATTACCATATTCGATGCAAGAGTTAATTTCACCTGAGATGTTCAGGAAAACTGAAATCGCTTCAGCTGAGAAAATGGCCAGAAAAGTTTCAACTCTGATTTCAAAACAAGAAGTTTAAACCAAAAAGTAGGGTAAAATTGATAAACTTGATTTAGTCAAAATAGTTAACAGCAACAACTGCAAGTCGTATATTGAAACCTTATAAGCCGATCAAAACTCCTCCGAATTCATTAAATTACTCGAATAGTACAAACCGTGGTTAGTTGAGTATTTACCTAAGGAATCTGTCATTAGCTACTTCGAGTAATACTTAACAGATGACATTCCAACTAATCTGATGAGCACCAGCCAGGAGCTCGCGGTTTTGTACATTAAGTACAGCAAGATATAATTGGACGAAAGCATACTCAAACAAGCGGCCGCACTGAACAAATCCAAGATTATTGAGTGCTTCGATGACAAGTAATTACTGGCTCATATGGTGACTAACATGCCAGAGAACGAAGCCGAGATAGTTAAATTCATCACCAGCCAGCCATTAAGTTTGTAAAAGCAGTATTTGTCCAGCTTACAGACAGTAATCATCGGGAACAACGTAAACGTGATAAATGCGCTGTTTAACAAGCAGTGTTTTCAGTAGCTGTCTTACATTCCCGAGTACATGATAAACTCATTTTTGAATAAAACGTTCGAATTTTACAAAACGGACGAGTACTGCCCGAAGAAGTACGTAATAAAGAACCTATTAATTCTTGCTCCAAAATAAGTGGCCCAAATCCTGAACAAATACTCACTCGAGCGTTTTCACCACGAGTACTTAATCGAACTCGCCGTTCAAGCGAAGGCCTGGGACGCCGTGAAACTGGTTGACCAAAAAATACTCAGGAACATAAACCCGAGCGTAAAAACACTCAACACGATGATCTCATGCTGCAAGAACGAGGAGAGCATGATAAACTTCATACACTGCTTCGGATTCACCGTTGTACGCAAAACGGTTAATTTACAATAATATCACGTTACTATCTACAAAACTGCAAAAACACTTAACAAATAAAACAAATTCATCGAAGAAATGAAGAAAATAGTACACCTGTACGGATGGAACCTGCTGCACATGTACACACGCGAAGGATACACAGACCACTTTCAAAGAAATAACTTCAACTACAAAGTAACTGACGTATTCGGCACGAATTTAGACCACAGAATTAAATTAGCAGATTACGCAGACGAAGAATGGGAAGAATGAATATATTATTGATATATAATTAAAAGCAAAATGAAAAATTTCATTGATCACATGTTCCGCATTCCATTTATTCAAACAATTACACCATAGTTAATTATTTGGTTTGCAGTTATTGCAAGTTATTAACGATTTTCTACTTATTTTTTATAATTATATCTGACAACAGCTCAATAAACTAATTCTATTGAAGAATATTATCTTACAAATATTATTTTTGTGCCTCTAAAATTAAATATTACGCTTAGGATAAATAATGTGGAAATCTTTCAATTTGTTAATTTATATAACTATTATAACAATTACTGACTTGACTACTGTAATTTCTGTCCAATAACATATTTACAAGATTTTAATTTACTTAAATACCTGAACTTCCGAGTTCGTTATCAAGAGAAGCAGTTTCATCAAGTTTCTTTTTAACGCTTGTTTGATCTATTAAATTGCAACAAAATATATCAATATCTTTATTTTATATTTCTGTATATTCAACAGCGAGAATAAGACCTCCACTTAAACAAATTGGCATATTGGTTCTTGGCATTGTAATGATCGCATCAAATAATTCTAAATTATCTTTTACTTATTATATTTATAAATTATTGCTTAATTAATACAATTTGTTACAAAATGAAATCAAATAACCGTTTAACGATGTTTATAGAACTGTCTTATTGTTTAAATCTATTTCTATTACCTTATCAGCACTTACACAAGCAAACAGTCTGTCATTTAATTATACTATACAACTAAGGTACCCATATGAAGTTTTAGTTTCTTCCAATGATTATGTATCCATAATATATTATAATGCATTGTTGTTAACTCGATACAGTTTATTAATATTTAGAACATATATATCTCCTTTACAAACAGCACTTTGATACAAAATAGGAAGTGCCACACACGGTGAATCTTCATTAATACTAGTATCCGTCATACCGGAATAAAATTGGAATGTAGTTTGAAATTTCCCGATTATCTGTCGAAAACTATTGATTATATAGATATAATTGTCTTCAATAACTAAATAATAATTAAATGAAGGTAATAATTTAACAACATTCATTAATTAGCATTGATGTAATTATTTATTGCTTCTCTTATATTTATTTATGTTTGTTTTCTTCTGATGCTCTTATTTGTATGAAGTAATATAAATTTTAATATATTATTCGTTTACGCCGGATTTTTGAAGTAATAATTATTCGTATTCAATTACAGTTTTATCCTTTTCAGTTACATCTTAAAGTTATTAAGTTTTTAGATCGAATATTTGAAATGTTTTGTCGTTATCAAATTAGTAAATTAGAATATGATGGAAAACAAGAAGTTTACATTAATTGTTAGTTTGAATAATTGCTTCTTCGTGTAGTTGCATTTATTTGTCAAGGGTATATATTTTCGTATCGATTATTACAATCTGTTTATCGCAGTATTCAAATAAATTTATATTTTCGTTCATGATATTGAATACGGAGCACAGTTTAAACTTGTTTTCTATCAAAACATACGCTCCGAACTTCGTGATACAGTATATCTCATTGTCTCTGCTGAACACAGGTTAGTATTTAAGCTTCAAATCATTTCCGGGTAAATTGCAAATAAATTTAAACTCATTTTCTAACTTATAGATTTGATCGTTCAAAACAACATGTATTTGATTGTTGCAAATTAAAATTCGGTCCGAACTCATATTTTCGTAATTCTCGCTAACAGTAATTTACTTCAAAACGGATCCGTTAACATCTTTCACATAATAAATATTTTCAAGAAGCTCACAATATTCAAAAGTGTCTAGGTCAAGTGTTATTTTGTTTAAATCATAATATATCATTGTTTGGAGTGGAAGATATGAATATTAACTTTTTCTTACCGGTGGAATTAATGTTATTTGTAAGTGTCAATATTCAAAATAGGCAAATCCCATCCTGCAGCCCTTTTACCTGCGGTATGCATGTAAATTCACGTCCTGTATGCAGGAAAACGCACTATTACTGCATAGCCTAAATGTTAATATTATCAAAAGTACATGTATTAACTTGCGTGCATCACTAACAAGTTGGATGTGATTTGACATTATTTCGCTTTACTAAAAGGACTCTACATTGGTTTCTTTATAGAACGCGATTGATGCTTTAATAATATGATTTTATGGTCAAATTATTGATAGTGTACAGATTTATTTTGAATTTATATGAATTGATTATCAAAACAGACTATCAAAACAGTATTAAACTAAAATAATCAATCTTTTATCAATTATAACAATTAATCTCTTTCAAATGTTTCAAAAACATAAAATCATATAATCACTACATATTTGTATTTGTCTTGCATTCTATTGTATCATTAGACGGAACTACAAGAGATGAAGGAACTATTTTCACAAAGTCTTCTGTCCACGGAAACTGTGGTATATTTTGATTGTATGTGCTACTAACTACTATTTTGCTCTTAATTTCGTTTATATGTTGTATTGTTAGTCTTTTTGTTTTTAAGTTAAAAGTTTAAATCATATATGTTGTGATGTGAAATAATTTTAATAATATTATATATAATTGATATTAACAACATTATTTACTGTTATTTTTATCAGTTCTATTATAAATCAAAAAATAATGTAATAATGACTTAGGTTTGACTTAGTTATACCTATTTGTAATCATTATAATCGTACACACAATTAGTTCGCAAAGTGACTTAGTATACTATTTTAGATTACATAAGATTTGTTGAGATATTGAATATTAAAATACTTAACTTGCTCAAACTAACAAATTATAATTATAATATTGTACACTTTATAATATCATAATATAGCCATCCAACAATAGACAATAAGAGCACTTTTGACAATAATTGCCAATAAGACAATCATTGTCTCTATTGTGTGACACAATAACATATAATATGACAATAAGAATTTTGTCACTTTTCCTTAATTTCTATTTTATGGAATTTATACCATAAATATATTGTAAATTTAATTTTAGCATTATATTTCAAACATATTCACTATTATATGGAGTCAACTAAAATATTTTGATTTTCATCGTTTTTGTTCATTTTCCGTGGGCTAAAATGACGCTTTGACAATAAGAGTCAATTATAAATATTATAGAAACTGTTTTTAGCTTTTAAATCATAATTGTAAAGATTGACTTTTGAGTTGCATTTATTGAGGTGTGGAAAATATTGGAGCGCGAACATTTTTATTTTATGCATATAAGTGAATAATATTCCACTTTAGCAATAAAATATATGCTCTTATTGTCCTATACTTCATTGTATTCTATTGTCTGGGACAATGAAAAACCCTTATTGTGCAATAGAAAATAGACAATGGATGGCTATAATATCATAATACTGTATAGACATAATTTACGGAGTGATGTCTTCTCTTAATATCATAATACTGAATAGATTACTTCTCAGACAACCTGAGAAAACATAAAATTACCATGCTATAGTATATATCATGATGAGACGTTATATATCTTTTATTTCAAGTTAAAAGTTAAATCATACATATTCTTAGACTTCTATATTATCTTATCTCTATCTTAGACTTAGATAATTTATAATCGATAATTCATATTAAAGCTAATTAATAAAATAAATCCGATATAGATATAACACAAAGTAATTGTATACACCAAGTAATTGTATACAATCATTGTATTACAATGATGTGTTGTATTAGATAAGAAGTTTAGCTTTAAAAATATAGCATCGACATAAAATTTAGAACACAATGAGAACACAAACATGAAATAACTGAATTCTTCGATAAAATATGATACAACAAAAAATGATAGTAACTTTATTGTGAACTAAAATTGATATCCGTTTCACTTCAATGACCTACGCATCCAGAAACAGTTTCCAGACGTTCACCATGAAAAGCAGAGAACTGAAACTAGAGCAGTTCTCCAGTTTAAACCCAAGAATATAGATATTCAACCAAGAAGTACCTACCTTCCCGTGGTCCGAGGACTACGTGAAGAAGATCGTTCCGAAGTCTCTTGTGTTGCACAAGCAAGATAGTTACGACTACACAATATCGTCTTCGGAAATGACATTATAGTCCAGACAACGATGTTAGAAGGTGTACTGAGATGTTTAGTTTAATCATGATTGTATTACATTGAGTTAATTTATTATGAAAGTTGTTATTATTTTCTAAAAGTATTATCATGCTTTTTTAAAAGATGATCATTGAAAATAATATTTACTTACTGATTGTGCTAATTCCTTGATCTTTAGATCAATTTTCAGGTTTAAATTAAATTAGAAAGATTTTGGGATTTGATATCTGTGTTATCAACTTCTGCTAATAAATAGTCTTTCGCTTTCATAGACGATTTTATTTTAAAATTTAGTTAATGTAAAACGCGTGTTTACATTTTAATAATACACAATATAATCATAGGTTATATACAATAAGATAAATTACTTTATGTTATTAATTTCACTTCACAAAATGCATTCTGTTTAAACATATGATGTATAAACTCACAAACTAACGACCGGACTAACTAAAAAGCAATCACAAGTTGTCACAGAGTGAATATGCGATAACGTTCCGGTATATTTTTAATATTAAATAATTACAACTTAATCAATATAGTTGCTTAAAATAACATTAGGTGATACAAACTTACCTATAACTTATTCACTCCCCTAAATGGATTCTGTTCAAACATATGATGTATAAACTCACAAATTAACGACCGGAGTAGCTAAAAAGTAATCGCAGATGGTAACAGAGCGAATATGCGATAACGTTCCAGTATTCCCTTGGAGCGAAGATTCTGTGCACGGATATGTTGGAAGAAGTCTCGTTGTCAGAAAGTGATTAGTTATTTGTAATTATAGTTAAGAGTAATTATGTTAAAAGAAAATAATGTAATATTCTAGTGTCATAATATCTATGTCTATTTACTACCCATATTTACTTTCAAACCTTCTAACTTTTAATTGTACTACATAAATTATTAACTTTACTAAATTATTATTTGGTTTTATAACATTGAAAATAAAGTGGTGTCAAACAGTTATAATTAAGAATAGAAAAAATGTTTAATTAAAGATAATTTTTGATATTTGTAAAAATGTAATACACATCTAAATATAGTTTTTGATTTTGATATATTGCTACTTTAATTGAATTAATTACATTTGATAGATGTTTAAACAATCCACATCAAATGATATCGGTGCAAACGTACAACCTTAAAACTAACCGTATTGGAATCAACATTATGAAAAAGCAGTACTTTAACTACCAACGCATCTCAGAAAATATTCCAGTGTTCCCATGGACAGAAGACCGAGATAACGGTCATTACGGGTCATCTCTGATTATAAACAGTTAATACAAAAGTAATAAATACAACAAATGATTAGATATATAAGTTAAGTACTGATATAAATATGGAGCATTAACGATCTTTATTCTATTATCAATTATAACATATTATAGATTATCTTAGTTAAAATAGCATCAATCAATTCGATATTATATATATGGTAAAACTGGTCCGCTGACGACTCAGTGAGGGCCCTGTTGGGTCTTTACTGAGTGGGCATAAATGACTGGTTGCGCCCGTTTTAAAAGTGGAAACACTGGTGTGCGAGAGCCTATGTTTCGCTTTTCTCACTATCTGGTCTCGAGGAAGTGATATAATCTAAAATATAATTTGAATGATTTTTAGATTTGGGATGTGAGTTTTCATATTCAGCTAACAAATTGCTATTTGTTTTCACTAACTCTTTCCCAGTAAAATACAGGTGAATATTTTAATAAAATTAATTAAATAGTATAACAAATCTATTTATTTAATTTTTAGTAATTTTAACATTAAGTTGTCCTGTAACTTATTCACTCCCCATTATGGATTCTGTTCAAACATATGATGTATAAACTCACAAATTAACGAAGAACGGAGTAGCTAAAAAGTAATCGCAGATGGTAACAGAGCGAATATGCGATAACGTTCCAGTATTCCCTTGGAGCGAAGATTCTGTGCACGGATATGTTGGAAGAAGTCTCGTTGTCAGAAAGTGATTAGTTATTTTTATTGGGCTTAGAAATAGTTTGACCTTTCTTTGTTGATTTATACTATTAATTATCATTATTATATTATATTTATCTTATAATAGGATAGTTCAAATATAATAGATTATACGCAGTATATGTTTGAGTATTTATTTACTCACTTTACCGATGAACAATACATATCATTTTCAGTTATGGTCATACTAATAGCTAACTTTGACTTCACATAAGGCACAATCTTCTTACTGTGTGTGTTATGTTTTATATGCACTTATTATATAAAGCTATATGATGGTTGTACGCATATTTTTAGTTCTTTTGTTTTAAAGTTGAACGTTTAGAATGTTTACATTGAAGTGTGTAAATATTTAATTTTATTATATTAACTTAATTTTTTAGGTATTTTGTTTTTTGTTATATAATTTGTGTATATTTTCCACAAATTAATATTTATAAACAAAAATATCCTAGTATCAAATTTACAATATATCCCACCAACATAACATCACTTTCTCTGCTTTTTGACCGATCTTTTGAGGAACTTCTCGAGTATGTCGCACACTTGGGCCGCGCTCGGCCTCTTAGCGAAGTCTAAATCAACCAGCGAGATGATGAGCTCCTTCATCTCATCGCTCAGAGTGCACACAATAGGTTAATTCATTTAAAAGTAGTCGCGCACACTATCAGCCGGGTTAACCTGAACGCGCTTGGTGAACCCGGTTCCAATCTCCTCGAACATTCTTAAAGAACCAATTGTAGAGACGAACATTACCACTCCGAACGAGTACATATCTGAGGCCGAGGAGAACTTCCTCTGTAGAACCTTCTCGGGTGGGGCAAACGGGCGTGTGGTGCCTAGTGTGGTCACGTTGTGCTGCTCGGTGATGTCCTCGGCCACTTCCTTGGCCAGGGAGAAGTCTGAGAGCTTCCACACAGCGCCTTTCTTGAGAATGTTCGAGAGCGAGATGTCATTGTGGGTGAGTTTGTTCTCGTGCAGGTATTTAAGCGCGTCCGCTATTTGGTAGAAAATGCCGATTAAAAGCTTCTCGTTCAGCTCGCGCTCCTTCGTGCCCATCACACGGTGCGTTTGAATGCACACGAAATCAAATAAGGACTAGTCATCGCAAAGCTCCATCTCAAGCGCGATTTCGGAAGCCTGATTCGCAGAATTTATGTTCACGTTCGTTTAAAAACCAGTCTGATCCGCAGTCTCGCGCTTGATAATTAACGGGCGCTAGTACAGCTTCACAATGTTCGGATGATCCAAATCCTGGTAAATCTTAGCCTCACGTGAAATCAACTTCCACTTGTTCTCGTTCGCAGCATCAAAAGTAGATATTTTAAGCGCTATAAACTCGCATGTGCTCAAATTGAAAGCCTTGTACACTTTTGAAAAGCCACCCTCGCCAATGAGCCTGACCAAAACAAATTTTGGCATCACAGCAGGTATTTGAATCTTGCCTTGACTATTCAACGGATGAGCCATGAACTCGTGAGTCGGGTAGAAGCAAGGCAACAAAAAGTCCTTGAACTTGCACTTCTCCTTCAAATTGGTGAATATTCTCTAGTTAATCATATTCAATTCAGTTAATGAGGTTGCTTGCTCCAATTCAGTGGTGATTTGTTAGTGCCTTATTGCTAAATCATTATACTGCAAAGTTAATGTGTATTTTGATGGTAACTTATTATCTAGTTAATCTTCAATCTTTTTCATTTACAAATCAATTTACAATAATTGCTACTATAACTCTTATTAATTAAACGTTATTGATCCATCATTAATTTTGTAGCGCTCGTAAACTTTTGATGTTTTGTACTTTTAGCAAATTTCTTGTGCTTCGTATTCGTGAATTGTAAGAGCCATTTTTATTTTGTTGATTAAATTAGATTAATTTGTTTCAATTTTTGTAGCTTACAGTTATTATTCTAACTATATTTTAATTTATTTGAGATCGGACACTTGTTGCGTTAGAGAATTAACCTAGTTTTTTAGATTCATTTCAGGAGCAATTAAAAAATTAGTGATTGCATTTTTGGGAACTGGTTTAGGAATTGGAGTTCCGTTTTAATTTGTGGGTTTGCTTGATTATAACAATTTAGTTTGTTTAGAGGATTGTGGTTAGTGAATTTGCTGTTATATTAGAATTTATGACGTTACAGCATCAATCGAAGCATCCATGGACATCGTAGATTTCTAGCCAGTTTGAATCTTTCGAACTTCCTTTTCTACTTAATCTTTGGAAAATATAGCTGGATATTATTCTAATACTGCTGTAACTACTTCATTAAAATCGTTCGTTTCTTATAGAAGTTTAGATATCTCTTTGATTACGAGTTGTTTCTTGAGTCTTGTTGATGCATTAGCAATATCAATTTCTGTGTTTGAGCGAGATTCTGAGTTCATTAATGTGGAGTGGTACTATATTTTAGAATTAAAAGAAATTAATTATATATGAATAATCTCAAGTTTCAATCACTTAGCTTCCTTGGATGTTCTTAATTATTTCTCGGCTTAATATAATACTTCTTTTTTGAGTTTCATGAAGCTAGGCCATTCATTCAAAGCCGCTTAGCACATAAGTATAGCATCTTAGTACTTATTAGCTTTCATATAGTTATACGCTAATCTATACGCCACAGATGGTGATCCTTTGCTTAACAACCAAGCTGATTCATAATATTTAACAGCATCGTCATAGCTGGATTCCTTTTCCATGCACAAACCATATAACTCATAACTTACAGCTTAAATTTTATCTAATGCTGCAACACAGTCCAAAGATCTGAGAGCGTTAGTTATTTTGCCTATGCAAACATATTAATCAGCAAGAGCCAAGTTGCATTAAACTGAGGCATCAACGTCTAGCCAAAGTTGTGCTTAGCTTGATTAACCTTACCCAACTTCCTTAATGGATGTGATTTGTTTTGCTCCAGTAGTGAAGCTTGATCTAGCTTTCGCTTCATTCTTTAACTGGCAGTACAAAACACCTAAAGCGTACATGAGAATAATATAATTTGGAGCATTTTTATCGATTGTATTCAATCTTTCATGTAACTATTCAGTAGATTCTGTCATTAGTCCTTTTGATTCTTCTTTGATCATTTCAAGTTATTAAAGTTTTGTCTTTGCATTTTTGCCTTCATCTTATAAAATTCTAGCCATACGATCCTTTGATTATTAGTACTATCCAACTCTAATCAAACCACGTAGTACTTCACATAATTCAGCGGCTTCTGGAACATTTTTACTTGTTAATTACTCTAGTGTTTACAAAATGCTTTGAGCTTCTTACAAATCTTCATCACGCTAATTCAACACTTCATTGTCAGGAACTACAACATCTTCGTTATCTACTTATTATACTTAGTCATCGATATAATTAACATTATCTCCTTAAACATTTTACATAGCTTGCTTTTATAAAGCAACGGCTGACTATTACTTACCACTTAAACAGCTGGTGAAACCATATAATGGAGCTCTTGATGGATTAATATACAATGAACCCAAAAGATAAAGAGCGCGAGCTCTGTATCTATCGCTTAATGTTTAGCTGTTAACGGCACTCATAATATCCTTAAATCCTGCTTAGATTCTACCCATTTTTATACTCAGGAAACCTCTGCCTAAATAATAGTATCCATCGAAGTTGCTTGCAACAATTTTGTCAGATCTTTCATTGAGTTCAGTTAATGAAGTAAAGTCTTAACCAATTATTTGCTCAGAGTCAATCTTGGCCTCGTCTTCAGTTTCGAACAAGGCTTCTGTAACAACGGTCATATCGTGGACTAGGCAAGAATTGAGTAAGAAATTGTCGAGAGCTTAAACACGATCTACATTCAGGCCGACTTTTAATATTTTAGTGGCGTCTTCGAATGGGGTGTTGGCTTTTTCAGATTCTTCGTCTTAATCATCACCGAAGTTCATCTTGTGGGAAATGACTGAGATTAGTTATTGGGTGGCGGAGTTAAATGGTTCGATTTCTCTTGCTTCAATGGCGTATTATCTGGCTTATTCTAAGTTTTGTTCGATAAGCAGGCAATATGTGGCACAAACAACCAGTGCACGTGCGGACTTGATCTTGAGAGCCGATTTGGAGTGTTCATATGCTTATTGTAAGAATTGCTTCTTTTCAGCGGTGACCACTGGGCTTTGTTGTGCGATGAATTTTTAATCTATTTTAGCCAGGTCAACGTACAGTTCTGCGAGTTCGACTCTGATTTCTCCGCTCATGACCATACCTCTGAGTCCTACTTGCTCTCTCTGGTTGAATTGTTCGACGCTGATTTGCGTTTATTGAGTGGAGAAAACGTTTTGGCACATTTTCATGCTCAAGTCAATTTTTGCTGGTAGGACACGTTGCGTTTTGATCACAATGTTCGAGTCGCACCAGAAGCAGCACTTGTTCAGAAGTTCAAGGCGTTCGGATTATGGGAGTGGAATCTGGTTCTGGTGAATTAGTTCTGCTTTGGCTCTTGTTGAGTAAACGGCCATGTAGACGACGGGGAGTGGAATGGAGTTGATTCCGGATCTCTAGGTGTCCGCTGGGAGGTTGAACTCGTTCACGCACTTCTTGAGGATCATGTCGCAGAGGGAGTGCAGAGTGGAGTACTGGCGCAGCTTGATCATCAGCTTCATGTACTCGATGGACACGATGGCGTACACGATCTGCTTGGCCTCGCCGTTCATGCGGGTCTCGGCGTCAGCGGTGGCTGGAATCGGGACGAAGGACTGCTTCTGGAGTAAAGACTCAATTAACTTTTCACATTCCTGATAGCGATGGCACCTAGAAAGGGCTCTGGAGCGCAGAATGTGCAAGAATGTTACAATAAGCGTTTCAATGTAATCTGGTAGCTTCGTGTTCTTGATAACCTCAGAAGCTGTGGTTATCGCCTTACCATAGAATTCTTAAGCTTGCTTTGCGTTACCAACAGATAAATGAGCACTGGCTAACGCAGCAAGTCTGGAAGTTGATGGCATCGCTTTTATTAACTGATTAAAGCACTACACATAACCTACTTTGTCCTACAACAATATGAGATGGACCAAGCTTAAAATTTCAGTTGCATCCAAACTGAATTGCAAATATGGCTTAAGATGCTGAACTACGACTTAAATACTCAATTTATTTTATTGGCAGAACTTCATCACAGTTTCATTTATTTTAAGCTCACCTGGAGGATAAAATACATCAGACTGTGGATTAATCGGACTTGGACCATATTGAGCACCAATATATTTAGCACCAATTGAGCTAGAGCCTTGACTAAATGTAGATGACAAAGAATCATTGAACTTATCAACTAAATTTTAAGATTCAAAGAACAATATAGAATGTTCGGTAAGAAGAAGATCAAAAGATGATTATTGCGCTTATACTTTGCCTATTGAATTAAAAACACCACCTTAACGTAAAAGATATAATATAGCTTTAGAGCGTTCTATAGCCACATGCATAGCAAGGAAATCTGGATTTTTGTTGTTCATGTCGATGTTTATAACTTGACTTTATACAGGGAAATATATTTACAATTGTTTAAATACTTCCATACCATCTAATTCACCAGCTTTTATTTTTAGTTAAGCCATGTGTAATCTTAAAGGAACTAGGTCAACATTCTTATAGCTATCACCTGTAGTTTTTGCCTTTTCATCAAGAACTTATTAAAGTTTTTTGTGCGCTTCCATATATTGTCCTTTACAGGAAAGAATCTTAGCCACCACCATAGAATATTCAACGGTTTTTTCAATACCTGGATCCATTATTAATGCTTAGCCAGTATATGTTGACGCTTCATCATGTTTATATAGTTAAGCTGCAGAGCTAGCAGCTAGTATTAATTCAGTTGTGGATATACTTATGTTGTTTTCAGCTGATGCAAATGCTGATAAGTCACTTGTTTCACGAAGAAGATAATCAAACATTTGCAAAGTGTTGTAGATAAGCATTCTACAATATCTGATATGCTTGCAACTGATTGTAACTGAATAAACTCCATCAAAAAATCCTCTTACAGAAGTCAGTAATTCGGTGTCTAAAGTGGACTTATTTTATAGCAGCTCATTAATTAATGTGCAAGCTGCTTAATAAGCAAGTGTATCTGGAATTACATAACCATAGCTTAAGTCACATATTTGGCTTGAGTAACCATTAAACCTTCTTCTATTGACTCTTTTTTCATATTGTCTTAAAACTTACAATATTTTTGAAATTCCAGTTTGACCTAGCAGAGATGGTGCCTCTAAATATTCACACATGGTTTTAATAAGTGGTTCTCCTTCATCTTCTTCATCCACTTAGTAATCTTAAAGTTGACTTTTGACATCTTCAAAATTACCTAGAACGGCCTAAACAAGAATAAATACATCGTCAGTTTTTAAGGAAAAGTTTTCAATGCCCTAAAGTTATGTATCTTAGGCTCTATGAAATACTTCATTAAAGTGTTCAAGTGCTTACTTAGCCATTGTAACTGAAGAAGTAAAGAAACAGCAAATACCTTAAAAGTATGCCAAAAGTAATTCAATTTGTTTGAATTTATTTATCTCAAGGTAAGTTTCTATAAATGTAATTAAACAGTTCAAACAAGATACAGTTGGGTAAGCTCTTGCTATTTAGATTAAAATTGAAATAACTCTTTCTTTTTATGAAGCTAGTACAGGTTTTCCAATTACTTTGGTGATTAATGAATCCAAATAAGTTTAAATGGCAACAATTGCTTCAGAATCCGAAGGGAAATTACTCAATACCAAATTCATTATTAAATTGTTAAATGGATTTTGATATGTTTGCTTCAAATATTCAGAACATGAAACTCCAGCTCTTAAGTTGTTAATTGCATTTAGTATCGTAAATTTATCACCAAATGGCAAATCAACCAAGCTCATTTAATCATGTTAATCAGCGGCTATTAACTATGACTTCATTTTCAACCCGGAATATGTGGGTTTTATGGGCTCAAGTAAAACATAGGCCTTTACCATTGTGGCATAAAGTCCAAGTGGTGAGTTTTCATGAATTTTAGAATATAATTTTTCAAATTTGTTGTGATTACAATCGCCTAATAGTTCGCAGATGCATAACATTGCAGCTACAGACTCATCGTTTTGTGCCAATCCTTCAAATAATTCTGAAAACATACGAATATCAAAAACGCAGCATGCAACAAAACCGATTTGTAATATTTGTGAAGAAATTTAACCAGCTTCTAAACGAATAGATTCCTTCATTACTTCTATTCTTTCTGTTTCTTTTATAGCCAAAGAACTATAATAAAGCATCTCAATTAACTCAGCAACTTATGTGTAATTGTATGACGTTACTGATTTAATGTTTTATAATGAATCCTAAATAGATCCAAGAGCTAAACCAAAACAAGCATCAAGCAATATTCTGGCTTCTTATTAAAGAAGATTAGCAGCAGGCGTTTATAGTAACTATCTTGCCCTAGCTATTTCACCTATTAAAGAGTGTTAACTTAGTATAACGCAAAAATCTTCCATGCAAAATTTGTGTGGAGTGGATAATTTTTATAATAATTATTCTAATTTATATAATAAACAGAATAACGCTATTATAATTGAAATTCGGTCTTATAAATATGGTATAGCGATGAGTTATTAACTTGAGTCTTAAACAAGGTTCTTAAACATTACAATTTATAGTTAAAAGATGCAGTGCGAGCACTCACACCTATAAAGTATGTCTATAAGTTCTATTATTGAACTGTCACATTATTGTTGATATTTATAGATATTAATAAAATATTGTGTATATTATTAAATAATAAAATAATTTCCATTCATTTACCCACATCATTACATGGTAAAGTTCGATGCAAAAAAATATGCTTCAACGATCAAAATTTTAGCACTGGCAATAGGATAATTTATGAAATAAGAAGAAGCCAAAGACTAAACAATGAAAATAGATATATCAAAATCCATTCATGAAAATAAGATAGAATCAGCTAAACTTAAAGCAGGTGAAATTGTAAGGATGAGAGTGCGATGCGAGGCTATGGAATCATTAAAATTATATGTAGAACAATTGTCTTATGATGTCCCATTATTATAAAGATCATTACCAACAATACCAGAACATCTTGTACCAATTGTAAGCGCAATAGTTTTCGCCTCTGGTTATTTTGCAATTAAATAATTACATGAACTGGCTGACATGATTAAAGGTTCGTATGGCAAAAAATGGTTTGAAGAAGCATTATCTTCATCATCAAAAGCCAATATTGAATTTAAAGATAAAGTTACGTTTATTTTGCCTACACAAATATAAATTGATTCCGTTATTGAAGAAGTCAAAGAATTTGACTAAAAAAGAAATCAACTTGTAGAAAATTATAAAGCATTTTAAAAATCAGATGGTCCTGATGTTCCCGGACCTCCAAGTGGTAATAACAATGGAAATTAAGGTAACGGTGGAGCCGTTGATAATGAAATAGAAGCTATGAGAAAAAGACTGGCAAGTTTGTGATCTTTCTTTTAAAATTAACTACTCAATTTTAAATATATTTGTTAAAGTTTGAATTTTACAACAATAAATATAAATCCACTTCTCATATGGACGATCTACCATAAGCTCAATTCTTTTTTGAAACTGGTATTGATACAGAAATTTTGTTAACACCCTGTCTATTAACTCGTATGAGCCAAGAAAAGTGGCTTGCTGACAATGATGTACCAGCCTGTATGATGTGTGGAACATAATTTGGTTTCAGCAATAGGAGACATCATTGTAGAAGATGTGGGCGTGTTTTCTGTGCTGTATGCTGCCCTGAAGCCGAGTTCAGAGCCTGCTTAATTTGCGTACCAGCCAAAGAAATTGATGAAAGGCTGTAATCTCCATAACTCTATGAAATTAATTAGTTTTTGGACAATCCTAAGTTAATGAGTTTGTTAAATCAGCCTGATGAGTTTTTAAGAAGCGAGCTTCTGCGTTGTTTACAAAATTCGCTTAGAAATAATAGAACTAGGGATTAGTTTTTGAAATATTTCGGTCCAATGGTGCTTTAGTCTCTATTAGAGTACTACACGGCCGCGCTTAAAACGCAGTCGCCACTATTTACCACAATTATTGGTATATTTGTGAATTTTACGGCAACCGCTCAACCACACTACGCTGGCTATTTGCATGAGTGCAACGTCCCAGTTGCTCTCCTAGCATCTTTGAATCAGCCCCTTCCGCTCCAAACGTAGATTCTTATTTTCCACGCCCTACGTAACGTTTCTTACTGCTTCCAAGCTGCAAAGTAAATATCTGAGTTCCCCGGGTTCTACCAGGTTTGCTTTTAGGTGCTTCAAACGGGCGCAATTCGCGCTCAGGAGTTCATTCTCGCGATTTTCGGGAACATTCTGAGGGTCTCGCCCGAATCCTCAAAACAAATCCTTCCAATTGAACCCATTCAGGGCATTTGCAAGAGCTCGTAGATAGTTCAGGTGTGCACTCAGTTATTGTTTGAGAAGAACCAGAGCGCTCAGATCATGTCAATGCGATTAATTGTGATGCTATTTTAATCGGAAGTTGCAGCCCTAATTATCAAAACTGAGTTACTAAAGAACATCTCAAGGCTATTCAAGGAGAGTGAATTCGTTCAGATGGCTGCCATGTTCTCCACGTTCTAAATACTCATCGAAATCGGCAGAATCCACAAGAAACAAAAAGACAACACAGTTTGCTTGTTTAACAAAAATGTGGTGTAAAATATCGTTGAATGCCTTCAATCTGACAACGCAGTTACTAGTAGATCGGCCGCAGCTGTATTGCACGCAATGGCGGAAATTGACAGTGTAAAACTATGCACCGCTCTCACTGATCTGCAATAATAATTTGTAGGCACCGTAAAAGGCCTTTTGGAAAACGAATAATTCTATGACGTCTCAGAACATCTTGTTGAATGTGTGATATTACTCGAAAAAAGCGAAAATGAAGTAGGAAAAGCAATCAAACAGTCAATAGGAGACTTGGAAGGCGTATTATGAATGAACAGTTCTTTTTGCTTAAAATTTCTATAAATCCACTCCAAATGTTCAATATTTCATCAAATACATTTTTAATAAATAAATATTAAATAAAAGATCATTTGATCTCATATGAATCAAATAAAGTATCTATACTAGATTAGACATTAAAAGTCATTGATGAGACTACACTCATCGTTGATTAATCTCAATTACCTACTGATTATCAAAACTCAAGTATAGATCAGATATAGTACTTGGGTGAGGGTTTCGCTCATTTTAATCGTGTTATTGAGTGTGCAGATAAGCTTTATACTTTAATTGAAGATATTCTTTATGAAGTATATTTTAACTAAGTTATTGCAAAAGCTGTTATTCCAAACAAAATTGGTCCAGGTCATTCACGTATATGCAAATACAAGAACTAAATTTTAGTTACAAATGGGCGAGAATTTTATTTATGGAATGAATAATTGACTGAATTTCAGTAAAAACTATTTTACTATTAAGGTAATCCAATTTAGCCTAAAAGCTGTTGCTTGTATGATTTTAACAACCATGTAACTGCTAGAATCGATTGGAATCGTTAAATGCATTTATTTGAATTGCGTGACGATAATTGCGAGTTATTGCACACAGGAACTAAGTTTGGTGTAATATTTTCTGCATCTGGATTTTAGGTTTACACATATGATTTACCTGGGCGGATAGTCATTGACTTTACTCAGGAAAAGCTCAAAGTAATAAAAACTGCGCA
The DNA here is from genome assembly GCA_963988835.1 of Hexamita inflata. NCBI lineage: Eukaryota > Fornicata > Diplomonadida > Hexamitidae > Hexamita > Hexamita inflata. Next base: position 334,466 of record CAXDID010000386.1, on the reverse strand, counting down.
GGATGTATTTTTAAACTATTAGTCTCTATAAATCAGCAAAAACAGCTGGATTGAGTACAACAGCGATATAATGAATATTTTACTTCCTGACTACATCGATTTTTGCACTCGCAGACAACTCATTGATAATTCTGGAAACTACACCCAGTAAAAGCAATACAGCGAAATTGAGCACCTTTTCTACCCGGTCATTAACCCGAATCAGTACTTTTTGCAAAATTCATATTAGTTACAGGACAAGATTATTTTCTATCACTTGAACAGCGCCTATGTTACAGATCTCAACCGTTAAGTTCAGGCCAAGGTTCCAATTCGCTTCCTCTTCAAGTAAAAAGGTTAGGATAATCCGCTTCAGTCTATTTCTCCTTTGGATAAACTCTGGTTCTGTTCTGGGAGCGTTTACTCACTACTGGGTGACACCGTTTTTCAGGTTTCTCTGTTTACTTTCAAAGAAATAGCTAGAGTTCCAGGGCTAAATACTGGTGGATACTGCAGAATTTGCGTTTACGAAAGTAGTATATTGGTCACAAATGAGAAATAGTTCTATTAATTGATTGATAACAAACTGGTAGAAAAGGTGTTTTGCATTGATAACACGCCGATTGAAACACCAATTGAATGCGGATTGTTTAGTTATGGAGATGTTGCAGTAGTTCAACTGGTTTACAAGAAAATATCCAAAATAATTAAACTCGGAGAAAACTGCGAAATGATCTACGAAGGAAACTGCTCCGCACAAATACCAATGTGCGGACTATGGCCATTTTCAACCACAAATAACCAAACTTTAATTGTTGATCTGACAAATATTACACATAAACTCATTCCAAAAACTTTGAACCAAAGATAACTCGTTTTTGTTAATGATCACATCGAAATTGAAAATGTGACATAACTTTCTGATGAAACATATGTGCAACGAAGAGATGCTTAATATAACAAAATTAGAAGCGATTTACAATTCACCAACTATACTGGAATGAACAAGTTCTTCAGAGACGTTGGAATTAATAAGAAATTTAATGATGTAGTTGATATATTCGGATTAAGCAGTAACGAATTGAATGAATTGAGTCAGTTTTCGGAAACAATATTTGCGTACAATACTTAGTAAAGTGATTGATTCTTATAATTGATCTGTACATTTCAACTTTTTAATATAAAATAATTCACTTTGATTTCATTGAAAATACTATATTGTTTTTGTTGAGTTACTTCTTACAATTATTTATAAGAGACGAACCGTAATGACCATTATCACGATCTTCTGTCCAAGGGAATACAGGAACGTTCTCGGATATACTCTGGCAAATGATAATTTGTTGTTTGGGTTCATATTATTACATTATATTATTTCCATATTATCTTATACCAGTTTTGAAGTTGAATGTCTGAACTGAATTCATTGGTGTAGAAGATTAATTTAGAATAATTGGTCAAAACTAAAATTTACATCTACAAACTACATTTATATTATTATGTTTTCAAACCGAATTCAAATAAGCAGATTATGTTGTTGACTTTTAGTTATATTGTTATTTTTTATTGATATAAACATAAATAACGAAATTATGTTATAATTAATAATTTTAAACACATACAAGATATAGTGTGAGATTATAACTGATAAGATAAAATATATTATTTGAATATTGATGAATATTGTAATAACTATACTTATTAAAATCTATCAGAATACGATTATCTCATTTAGACCCACTTTATTTAGCAAAACAATATATGCAAAACAGATCAAAACAGTAGCACCTACAATCAAAGTATACCGCAGTTTCTGTGAACAGAAGGTTTGTGATAATTCCCTTTAATGATACAATGGAATGCAAGAACTGTGTATGTAGTGATTATATGTTTTATTTTTATTGAATATCAATTTGAAATTTACGTCAACATTCAGTATCTGAAACCTTTAACTTGTGAGTTTGAACAGACAAATCCATGTACCACACAAAACGAATAATAATTGGATCTTCGAGGTTCAATAACTCCTCAATATCATAAACGCCCAATTAGAGTTTCATAAAACTTCAATTCAAAATAACAATTCACTTTCTGACAACGAGGCTTCTTCCTACTTATCCGTGCACAGAATCTTCGCTCCAAGGGAATACTGGAACGTTATCGCATATTCGCTCTGTGACTATCTGCGATTATTTTTTAGTTAGTCCGGTCGTTAATTTGTGAGTTTATACATCATATGTTTGAACAGAATCCATTTTGAGAAGTGAATAAGTTATAGGTAAGTTTATATCACCTAATGTTATTTTAAACAACTAAATTGATTGAGTTGTAATTATTTATTATTAAAATATTCACCTGTATTTTAATGGGAAAACGTTAGAGATAGAGTATAGTATAAATTAGTAGATTATGAAAATACGCACATTCCAAATCTATAAATCTTTCAAATTATATTTTACATATAAATTGTGGAAGATTTACATATTTTTAATTAAGTTTAATTAAAAATGAATAATATTATTTTTTAAATAATATGTTGATAAATCTAAACATCTCATTACACCTTCTAACATCGTTATCTGGACTCCAAAGTAATCTCTGAAGATGATATTGTGTAGTCGTTGCTATCTTATTTGTGTAATACTAGTGACTTTGGGACGATCTTCTTCACGTAGTCCTCGGACCATGGAAACTCTGGAACATTGTCGCATATTCGCTCAGTGACTATTTGAGCCTGCTTTTAGGTAAGGCTGGGTGATAATTTGTGGGTTGACACATTGTATGTTTGGACAGAATGCATTAAGGAAGTGAATAAATTACGGGTAAGTTTATGTTATCACGTTTATAGAGCAAATATATTTTTCAATAAAATAAAATGTAAACACGCGTTTTCACATTAACTAAATTTTAAAATAAAATCGTCTAGGAAAGCGTATGACTATTTATTAGCAGAAGTTGATAACACAGATATCAAATCTAGAAATCTTTCCAATTTAATTTAAACCTGAAAAGATCTAAAGATCAAGGAATTAGCACAATCAGTAAGTAAATATTATTTTCAATGATCGTCTTTTAGAAAATGCATGATAATACTTTTTGAAAATAGTAACAAATTTCATAATAAAGTAACTCAAGGCAATACAATCATGATGAATCTAAACATCTCAATACAGCTTCTAACATCGTTGTCTGGACTATAATGTCATTTCTGAAGATGATATTGTGTAGTCATCGCTATCTTATTTGTATACTAGTGACTTCGGGACGATCTTCTTCACGTAGTCCTCAGACCAAGGGAAAGTAGGGACATCTTGGTTGAAAGTTTGGGTTCTTGCGTTTAAGCTGGAGAACTGCTCTAGCTTCAGTTCTCTGCTTTTCATGGTGAACGTCTGGAAACTGTTTCTGGATGCGTAGGTCATTGAAGTGAAACGGATATCTATTTTAGTTCACAAAATAGATATTTTCATTTTTTGTTGTACCATATTATATTAAGAACTCAGTTATTTCACCGCGTCTACATTTAGGTATTTATTATCGCAATACATAAATATTATACAGTTAATATAACACATCAGTGTTGTATACATGATGTATACAATTTTTGCTAATGTGGTAATGCCTTTATGTATCTTTGTCGGTTATACTATATTTGTATATAAGCTCATTATACGAAAAACTGTTGAATTATCTTATAAATATCAAATCAAAGATGGTACAAATATTACAATCTAACAATTAACAAACAAACATATAATTAATTAAAATAATAGTTTCATACCATATCTTATATGATTTAAACTTTTACTGAAAACAAATAACAATCTCAACATGTCAATGAAGAAAAATAGTGGTCATTGAAGTGAAACGAATATCATTTTCAACGTAGAACAGTGGCATATGCAATTAATATAAAATCGCTGATTGTCGAAGAACTCAGTTCTATTAGCAAAAATATTATTAAAATTTAACTCTTTCAATTTTACAAATCTTATTATATATCGAAAGTTATTATTATATGCTACTAATTCGAATGGCTTGTTTTGATGCGATATGTCGGATGTGATATATATTATGTGTTTTAGATTTGGTTTACTATAAATTTGAAAAACACTAGTATTAAAACAATGATACTTTATATATTTGTCCATGTACGATATTACTATGTATGTTAATACTCCCATATAGTAATTATTGATTTAATCTCATTCTATATAAGTTCCTCCCTAAGTTTAAATGGTAAAAAATATATATTATATACGTTATGTGATAAGATAATATTATGTAGCCGTTTCACTCCACAACTTACATGATTTAAACATTTAACTCGAAAACAAATACCATAACATCGCACCATGTCAGCGAAGTGTACAGTGGAAAAGACCGCGGATATAATCAGAGCATACCGCAGTTTCCGTGGACGGAAGACTTCGTGAAGAAAATAGTTCCTTCGTCTCTCGTGGTGCAGTCTAACGACATGATGGAGTGCACAACAATAATTTAGTGAATTTTATGATTTTAGTGCTATTTTATTGCAAGGCTGGTATTTTTATACCTACAATGTAATAATAATTAACTTATCTCTATCCATTTGAATTAAATATTTATAACAATAACATACAATAACTAATTCATTTATTGTACTTATTACTTTTGTATTTACAGTTGATAATCAGAGATGACCCATAATGACCATTATCTCGGTCTTCCGTCCATGGGAACACTGGAATATTTTCTGAGATGCGTTGGTAGTTGAAGTATTTCTTTTTCATAATGATGCTTTCAATACGGTTAGTTTTAAGGTTGTACGTTTGCACTGATATCATTTGATGTGGAGTGTTTAAACATATATCAACTGTAATTAATTTTATTAAAGTAGCAATATATCAAAATCAAAACTATATTTAGACTGTGTATTTCATTTTTACAAATATCAAAAAATATCTTAATTACCATTTTTCTATTCTTAATTAACAACGGTTTTTGACCATTTATTTTCAATGTTCTAAAACCAATTTACAACTGTAAGTATGAAAAGAGTTAGAATATTAATATACATATATTATGTATATTTATTCTGCTAATCGTATAATAATACAAATTATTTAATATTATTTTACTAAAATTATCTAAAATTTTAAAATCTAATTAAAATATCAGAATAATGACAGTAATATTTCTAAACTTTTTTTGGAATTCGGGAGTGAAATTTTATAAATATAATGCATTACATACCCTTCGAAATATTAAAGTAAAATAACTTCATTTTTAAGTTTCCTTTACACTCCATTTTTCCGACCTGATTTTGGCCTTATCTTGATTCCCGTCACATGTGCGAACATTTTGTTAGTATAATAATACAAGTGATATTAAGGTTACATAACACACTTGACTTGTATTGCTTCAATCGCTAATCAAAATTTACAATTTCTAATATTTCTTCAAAGTAAATTGATGCACAAAAGTTGCTTAAATACTGGTTCCCATGCTGCGGCAATCCAGACTTATTTTCAGATATGATGCCAAATAAAGAAACTACAAATATCATAATTATTCTTACCTACAAATGCTTTAAGTTTTATTTCTTAGTATTATTATTTATAAAATTTTGTAAAATGCTAGGAAGGAGATAGGAATGTAATCAGTCTCAACTGCACTAAATGTATTTTGTATTGAATAAGCTCCTTATTATGTATCAATCGGAGTAAATGTATTGTACTCCTATTATTAAATTTTGAAACCTTGATTCTAATCATAATAATAATTTTATACAATACCAAATATTTAAATAATTATAGGTCATAAAGTCTTTTAAAATTAATTTCTGCGTCGTTCAGTTCTCAATCTTATTTATATTACAATACTTTAGCACTATGAATACAATTTAAGATGAAGTGGAGTTTAAAGAAACTTAAAAATTATTAAACTATTTAGTATATTTATATTAATATGAGACCAATTTATTTTGATTAAGTATTGTATTTTAGTAGATATTAGAAGGGGCAACTAGTCAAAGTTGTTAGACTCAGAGCATTATTATGTAAGAAGCGCAAATACTTTACATGTATCCATAGTTATTGTTAGACTATACTAATGAACTGTACTACTTCTGTACTGAATCAATATGAGCTGTTAAGTGCAGCTAAAATATGATCACTATTATGTTTTGTTAGCTTATGAAATTTAGGTAACTAATTAGTGTTGTGAAGCAATCAGATAATTTAATTGTAGTAGTTTAATTTAAAACTTCACAGAATGTATTTTCGAAAAATATTATTTTCAATATTTTGATATTCAGTTTTTACTATTGTATTTAATCCCGTTTCTTTCACTAATATACTATTGAAATTATGAAACACTCGAAATTCAAATCACTGTTCAATGTATCGCACAAGAAATTGAGTCAACATGCTAGCGATGTGCAAGTTTCCAGCAAGTTAAAGCTGTGTGCTGATAAAAAGTTGAAAATAATAAAGCGTCTTTTACAATCTATTTTTTCAAAGCAAATACTTTAATTTATATTGAAATGAATAATTTTACAAAGAATCCCAAGTTGCTTAGTGCACCAAATAGTTGTGGCTTCAGTTATAATTACATTTAGTTATCATATTTGAAGTGTAAATTTTGGAGTGTGATGCATAATTTAAATAAAATTTTACTTTTATATTCGCGGCCAAGGTAAAACAAATTCATTCAATAAATTTCAACACGCTTTCTGATCTCGGTCCCAACTCGATTACTGTGATTAATGGACTTAAGAATATCATTTAGAATATCATTTAGAGGATATTAATTATATATTTTAAACGTAAATAACATATATACACAATAATAATGTTATATGATGAAAACAAGATGGAAAAAGAATAAGGAATGTATAAAAATGTATAATGCAGCCCCGAAAAGGAGTGGATAAATCGACTTGGTGTGAAAAGTCATGTGATGGATTGAAATTTTGATTGAAACTAGTGATTTCTATTGTATAAGTACTCTATAATTACAATGATATATTTTACACTTCATATTTTTGCGCTCAAACCCGTTTCCACCCCAATGAAACTAAAATTTGATCATTAACTTAGGATCAAGCTGGAGACACGAAAATTTAACTGGCAAAGTAACTAATTGCTAAATAAATAGAGATAGGCTCCGAAACCGGTATCTTGCGTTTGAAATAATCATTATTTAATTAAAACAAGAGTTTCAGAGAAAATGTTTGATGATTTTCTATACTATAACAGCATTCAATGATACTAGTATGTTAAATTAATATGATGTTCAAAAAGAAGTGAAGCCATTCTGCAATAATGCAAAATAAATACATATTTTATATAATAGAATTGATGTGAAACCACTAAAATATAATGTTATTTACTAAACGACAAAGCAAAATATAATATAATATTTTAAAAATAAATTTCATGTAAATTTATACTAAATTCACTAGAATTTCATTTAATACAATAATTATAATATTTATAATATTTTCCGCTCCACAACATAGAAATCAATCATATCACAGAAATGGATGAATAATAATCTTACTAGTTTGATAATGTTCTAACAGTTCAATTATTGACAGTAACTTTATTTTTATCAAGTATAACGTTACGGCTCCTCATTTTACCACATTTTTGAGGCTTTGCAGAGTTTGCACGAAGTTCCATTCTTCCGGTAGCTTAACGGCTTCTTTAATCTTATTTCGTTGCAACAGTGCCTTCACACAGAGAATTATGTGATCAAGTTTACCGCGAGAAAATCTTCATAACGCTCTGCAGCATGGAGTAGTATTTTATCAAATTTAAACTTAGTATATACATTTGATTTAGTGTTTAGGGATTCAGAGAAGCAAATTATAGTTTCAACTTAAAGTGATTTAGCTTTTGCTTGTTATTTCTAATATGATTAAATAATTTCGTCTCAGGACTAGAGTCTAGCTATTTATTAACAGTAATATTATCACAAATAACATCATATTTTAAAATATGTTTATTGTTTAAAATTCTTATTTTCTGAATATATAAATAAAGTGGAAATTTTTAATATTAATGCTATTATAAATGCATTTTGAACAACTATTTATGTCCATTAAAATCGCAGTTTTAAGAAAATTGAATGAGATGAAAAGCATTAATATTTTAATATATATTTTTTTGGGATTTTAGAAATCAATTCCCACAATTTCAGATTTTTTCAGAGCTTGCTGAGCAAAGTTGATAAATTATTGCGTTTTTCTCCCAAAATGTATACATAACGTGAGGTCCAATACACTATACATGTATAAAATATATTATGTGATATGATTCTCATAATAAAATTGCTGTTTATTGAATATTTGTTATTTGAGATGTACCAAATAAGTGCCGCTCTATATATCCGTTCATTTATGCCACTCACCAGTAAGCAGGCAGGGCTTTTGTATAATAGCGGCTCTTAACTTTATATGTTCAATAATAGTTAGGTTATAATATATACATAGCAAATATATTATTGAACACTAAAAATTCATTCAGTCTTCTTTTTGTTTCCATATTTACAGTTTATAATCAAAGATGATCCATAGTGCCCATTATCTTTATCTTCCGTCCAGGGAAATACTGGAACGTTCTCTGAAATGCTTAAATAATGTACATCTGGCTTCTGTTGTTCATAATGTTTCCTTGTGCTTGTTTTAAAGTTGTAAGTTTGAATAGATGAATCTATTGTATAAGATGAAGTGAACAACAATAAATGAGAATTTTCTTTCAACTAACAATTGCTTCGTTTAAATTGGATATACCAGATTTATTCAGTTATTAATAAATGTTACGTTAATGGGTGTAGATTCAAAAATAGAATCAATTATAATTAAATAGAACTGGTATGCTAACAGATTTTGTGAGATTTTAATTTTATAGTAGTATTTTTTGTATTCTTATTCAGCTAATTAGTTCAAAAAATACTAATGAATTATTATAGAAACATTCGTGAGCAGAATTTTTCTATTTAAAGGGAAATTAATTAATTAATCATGACATTATTCTATGTGCGACACGAGGATATCCAAATAAACAATACACATCACCTCCCCTCACTCAAAATAAATCACTTTCGGACGATTCCTCACTGTATACACTAAAATCTGAAGACTCGGATAGTTTCTCTGGCTCTACTTCAACCACTTTTACCGTCTCCTTCCCATACACCCTCCACTAACTCACATCAAACAATCGTTAACTGAACACTTTAGAGTAATCCGTGAAATCGTTTGTTTCGTCCGCGAACTACTTCGCCTTCATTTCGAATATTTTCATGCAATTTTAGACTTCATCAGAATATTTAGGTTGATGAGGAATCGGGATGTAAACGGTGTTTGCTTTTATTTGATCTTACCTATCCTTTATAGATTATTTTGAGTTCATTTGAAGTGTAATATATTTATTTATTGTATATATTTATTATAAAGAGTAAAACGATAGATCCACACCAAACATGAATATCACTCAGGTATTGCGAATGTCAGTGCAGGACACGATTCCGAACGCGTCTACCACGATCCGATCAGCGCTTCTTACTTCCACTCAGCCTTTGATACAAAATAAAATATTTTTGAATCCGGTTGTTGAGGATTTTCCGGAGTTGAAGGAGAATTATTTGGCAGCGATCAAGGAGCCGATGAGTATATCTGTGATTAAGTACAAGTTGAATTCGAAAACGTGTAAATACCAGGTGCTGTACGAGCCCTTGCACGATTTGTGTCTGATGACGTACAACTGCCGTTTGTTCAATCCCAGCAACGATTTCTTGGACGCCGAGTGCACGAATTTCGAGAAGGTCATCATCGACTGCGTGAACTCCTTTTTGTTCAAGATCAACTGCAAGAAGATCTCAACCTACGCCGAGTTCGCCGAAACGCTCCTCAAACCCCTCTCTGACATCGTAGTCATCGAATCAAAACAGGAACCACTAGCCCAGCCCTCACAAACGAAGCAGAAAACATTCGAGAGAGGAACTGCAACTCAATAAACAATTCAAGATTGCATTCAAAAACTGACCACTTTGACCCAGGAAAATCAGTAAAAACTGATCAAAATGCTCGTTTTCGAACTAAACTCGATGGATTTCGACCCGGAAAACGACCAAAAGTGCATTTTACAGTTCGACGTAGAAAACAACCCGAAACAGTTCTGGTGGTTCTACGAAAACGTCCTCAAATGCGTCCAAGAAGAAACCGGCGAAATGGAAGAAGAAGGAGAAGAAGTTCAAGAGAGCGCGTAGTGAATGGATTAAAAATAATTTAAAATAAGATTTGATTTAGTTAGGTTAAGTTATGTTTATTTATATGTTGTAGGAGATTGAGTAAAATAAATAATTGGTTAATTGTTTATTTTATGGTTTGTATATTACACTGTGTATTTGCATTTGTCTAAATATTAAAATGATTTTGATAAGTTTGGTATTTGTTCTGGATACATTGCATTTATTATGGGACATATGTTTAAACACTCCACATCAAATGATATCGGTGCAAACGTACAACCTTAAAACTAACCGTATTGAAAGCAACATTATGAAAAAGAAATACTTCAACTACCAACGCATCTCAGAAAATATTCCGGTGTTCCCATGGACGGAAGATAGAATGAACGGTCACTATGGGTCATCTCTGATTATCAACTGTAAATATCAAGATAATAAATACAAAAAATGATTAGATATATTATGAAAATATTATATTTTAAATTCAAATCTAACATGTTTACTCTTATTTACATATATGACCAAGTATTACAAACATAGTGTTTATAATTAATATTAAAGCTCACGTACCAGTTTATCGCTAAATTGAATATACACGAAGCCGCGTTACGCCCCTGGATGCTTGTACCCGAGTTGTTGACTACGGATGTGCGCCTAACGTACATAGGTGTATCTAAAACTAATGATCATTCGCGTGGACTTACAGTTTTCTGTACAAGACCGAACAAGTATAAACGAAAGTCAAGCGAGTGGGATATATAATTAATATTAAATATATTAACTTCTATGAGTGGCATCCTTGACTGTTACAATAATAAAATGACTCACTTAACTATAACCTTACTAAGACTCAATTTTATCATTCCATTTTTACAATATTATATTTACGATATATATATATATTTATATAGTTGTAAATAAATGTATGAATAATTATGAATAATTATAAAATAATTAAGAGTGACAATCCTAGAAGAAGAGGTATGATATTGAGATAAGTTTGAGGTAGCATTCTTGTGTAACAACGTTTGGATTTGTGGACTGTCATGATTTATGAGATGAAGATGGAATGAATTGAGCCTTAGTACTGATGATAACAATATGTGAGTCATTTAATATATAATTATATATATATATATATAATAATATATAATATAATAATAATAATAATAATAATAAGGGGTATTACTCACGCTCTAGCAAGGGTCGAATCCTTCAAAGCTCAAGGAAAAACGCTAACTCTGGCCGATTGTACGAACGCGTACTAAGCCATAGATTAAAACGCGTTAATTTACTCCTTACAATTGAACGGGGTTAATTCACTCTTTGTTGAGTACTACCGCACCTACTTAGACACGCGGAGCTGCAAATACGCAGATAAGATAACTTCTGGCTGCCCCGCGGGCAGTAGTACCAGCAGTCTGGCTTTCGCCGGAGCGCTAACAGACGTAATCACTGCTATGGAAGCCAAAGGGTACCAACTCACCGTTTTCGCTGATGACATCCAAATAAGCCACGACCAGAACGTCGACAAGGACGTGGTTCTCTAGGAACTCGCAGCACTTCTTTAACCGCTGGGTCTCGAACTAGCGTTGAATAAATGCTCTTCAACACAGGATGGTGGTGAAATCACCTTCCTGGGTCAAACATTCTCCCAAAGTTCAACCGTCTCTCTCGCAGAGCGGATGACAGCAAAAATTGATAAATGTCTTAAAGTTTTGGACGCCTCCCCGATCACGAACCACTAGAAGTTTCTTCTCTTGCGTTCGGTGGTCCTCCCCAAGGTCAACTATGCACCGCTAGTCGACTTCGCGCCCAAGATTCCCTAAGACGGTTTTGGAAACTAGTACGGTCTTATCGACTAGAAGGTTTTCAAATACGCAAGCGATCTCTTCGCCGTCAAGGACTTGTCTGAGACGGAGTAAGCCGATTTCTTCACAAATTCTGCTTCGAAGGGCGGACTAGAAATGGTCGTGCCCTCATTATACTACGACTTCATGCAAGCCTAGTAAAAAGCGGTTCTTGCTGGGAAGTGCGGCGTCTTCAAAGCTTTGCGGAAAGAATACCTCAACACCCTTCAGGATCACCCTGGAGTACCGGCCATTGGCTATGCCATAAACAATTTCACTTATCTGACCGATAATGAACTCTTCGACCTAATAAAACACCGATTTTAGGTTTTAAACAAAGAGCTCGACTCGGATAGCAAGTGTTTGTTATGTGGAAAGAAAATGACCGCTCAACACGAAATCAGATGCAGCCGAAACGCCGGAATCAGAACAGTGCGCCATGATTACATGGTGAACCGTATCCTGACCAAGATAGACCATCATCGTCACCCTCGCCCGGTCGACAAAGCCCATGGTAATCTACCCTCATCCGACAAATTGGAGAAACCTGATATAGAGTTCCAATACAAAAACGCAACCTATGTCCTTGACGTCACGTTCGCTGTCGAAGCAAATATATGCAACGCGTTCAAGGGCAAGATTCTCAAATACGGAGGCACGTATGGCGATAATCGGGTGATTCCACTCGTTCTTCGCTACAACGGCACTGTGTACGAGAAATCCATGAATATGCTAACAACATTCCTGCCAGAGATCACGGACTCCTTCCTAAGCAAACACTGCTGTCTTGCAGTAGCGCGCGCTAACGAAGAAGCCAAGCTGCATTACACCAGCTTGATCACTAATGCTCTGCATGAAGGCACCATCGCGACGAAGTAAGGTTAGAGAGACCGTCAAGCTACCGGAAGAAGGGCACTACGAGCGCCGCCAGGCCTCGAGGGTGTGGGAGCAAGGCAAGAAGGCGAAGCCCAAGGCAACGCTGGATCGGACGGGCTCGGAGTAACCGTCGAGAATTGAAGACTTGGAACATGAGCGAGTGAGAAAATAATTTAAAGTACTAATGATAAGGTTAGGTAAAGTTAAATGAGTCATATTATTATACTAAAATGTTCTCTAGCCATAAATTATTGTACAGTTAAGTGAGTCATTTAATAAAATAATTATTTGAATCTAGTATTAATTTTTATCTTTTGTTTTATAATGTTTTATATATGCTAAATATTATTAATTATACTCTAATATAGTATAATACAAAAATATACAATAGAGTAATATATTTTATCAAGAACACAGCTAATCCTTATTTGTTCATATATAATGTAGTAGCAAAGTTATAATGACTTGTATTATAATTATATAATTATTTTTGATGTCTTATTTTATCAATTTAATCTAAATGTTATCTTCTATCTTAATCTTAAAATAATTGTAATTCAAAAATTAATACATGTAGTGCTTCAATAATATATTAGTAAACAATAACAATTATAATTATTGTTAAAAATTACAGTCATTAAATAATATGAATATAAATGACAACGTTTATCTAACATAGAAATCTAATAACGTTAATTTATTCATTTACACAAATGTGACACAATAATCGCAGATTGATGTAATTGTCAATAACATTTAAGTTAATACTTTTTCTCTATTTGGATTTAGCATATCTTGTTAGACAATAACTGACTCAAATATTAATATTTCAATTCAGTTTCAAGTGTTGTTGGGAGCTCTTCTTTGTATAACATGTGATGTGGAAGTAAAGAAATGTAATTTAGTGTTTATAGCTTAAGGTTAACAAATATCAGGTATGATTATTGAACCAAAATTAAGTTTTATGATTTAACAGTGTTTTTTATAATTTAGAATTAGTTGTATGAATTCATCTGGATTGATAAATATTATAAATGAATCTTCCATAACATATATAATTTATGCATGTAAATTATCAGGAAGCAATTTATTACAAAGTGGTAGTAATGGGTATATTGCATCAGCTATATTAGTACATATTTTACTGAATATTACTCAATTTTATGTATGTGTGGACTCAACTTCTCGTTTTGGTTTAAATAGCGTTGTAATTTCTATAATTGGTAGCGAATCTGTTCTGTGTGATTTATGTGAACAAGACTATATTGTTTATGGATTGTGTTGTGAAGTTATAAAATATAGTGAAAATGTTGATGGAATGTATCAGTGTGTATATCCTTTTGTGTATGTTGATAACTAATGTGTTTGTGTCACTGGGTATTTGCTAAATGAAACCAAATGCTTTAATATTGTTGAATCATTGAATAATATTAGCAATTTAATCAGCAATAATGATCTTATAAAGCAACTAGAATAAAAAGTTGATATTATTGAAAATTCTCTAACAGTTATTAATTAGAGTATTATAAACAATATAGCAGAGATTGAGAATATAATAATAACAAATTTTTCTAAATCTGATTATAATTTAATGTTGAATTCCTCGATTTTGGACCACAGAATACATCAAAATATCACTTCAGTTAAAAACGATATTATAATGCAGTAAATTACAGCTGACGCTAATTTACTTACCAATACAACTATATTGGACTGGAGAATATTTTACAACATCTCATAATAAAAAAATGTGATTAATAACTTTTCACTTTACTATAACGATTCGCTCTTTAATTTAACATAAATAGTTGAACAGTAACAAAATATTATAAATAATCTTACTAAATAAATTAATTGTTCAAGTAATTCTGGTTACTCTATGGTAAATGGATCTTGTGTTCAAGTTTCTTGCGCGATTTTAGGTTAACAAAGTATAAACGGGATCTGTCAGTGCGTTAACATAAACTCAATTGTATAATCCGGTTCTTGTGTATGCCCACTTAATTCATACGTTGTTGGAATCGCCTGTGTTTGTAATATAAGTGGGTAGATTATGCAAAACGGATAATGTGTGTGCTCAACTACTGGAGCATTTGTTGACAATAATATTTGTACATGCGGAGTAAATAGCATCAATATTTCATAATATTTCTAATACTTGCAGCTGTCCAAGTGGTGCTATTTTGATTAACGGAGTTTGTTCATGTACAAAAATTAATGCTTATATTTCTGGAAATTAATGCGTTTGTCCAACATATTCATTGTTAGTTGGAAATACTTGTACATGTCCAAATAACTCATAAATTGTAAATAATATATGTATTTGTAATTTTATAACTGGCTAAATAATGAACAATGGAACATGTGAGTGTTATACCATTGGCGCTTTTGTAAATAATAATGTATGTACATGCGGATTAAATGCGCTAAATATATCAAATATCTGTACCTGCCCGACAAATTCATCATTAGTAAATAATATTTGTACATGTGATTAAATAGCAGGTCAGTTAATAATTGCTGGAGCTTGTTAATGTCCGACAGGATAATCTGTTGTTAATGAAACATGTAAATAAATCAATTACGTTATAAATATTTCTGATTTCGAGTGTAGTTAAGAATTATTCACTCAACAATTCGATATATAAAGTATAACGTATTAAATTACAGATTCAAACAACTTCAGTGCTGGTTATGTTTTTAGCTCAACCACTGTTATTCAAAACGCTTTCATAGATATTTCAAACTAAGTTTATTCCACAACTGTTTCTCCACTATTTCAGTCTCAAAGCACTTTTATCAACCTGAAGATTCAATTTGGAACATAAACTTTAAACAGTGGTTCACTACTTCAGACATCATCTTCTATCTCAATAAATCAAATGAACATCATTTCGAGATCAAGTAGTCAGTTAACGGTTAATTCTGCAAAATAATTAAATATTTTAACTTCATTATCGATAGGCGCCAATATAACCAACCTGCTTGTAAATTTATCTTATGCTCCTTCCAGTGGAAACATCACACTTATTAATACTATTAATGGAGTATTTAATATTTCCGGATATCAGATTTTAGGAACTTTCATTAGTACTGGAACAGTTGCCATGATAGGGCTTAATATATATTATGCAACTGTGATTGTGAACCAAGTCACTATCAAACCAACTGCCTTCAGTGTTGGAAATAGTTCGTCATATCTGTTAGGAAATGCAACAACAACGAGTACAATATATATTAATAATTTTGCTGTCATTCTTGGAAGCAGTTCAAACTATTTACTGCTTAATTCCATCTCATCAATATCTCCTAATACTTATTATTATCAATTTGGTGGTATAATAGCATATATTAACTGTAATTCAATTCTTAGTGTTAATAATATTATTCTTGATTCATACTAAAAGTTTAGTACAGGTGGCTATGTGAGTTGGTCGGGATTTCTTGTTGGATATAACGGAAAATCTAGTTTAAGCAGCATTACAATAAAGAATATGTGCCTATAATAGAATATGATAAGTACAACAACATTTTACTATTTTGGTCTTATTGGATGGAATATAGGGAATACTTCTGTTATTAATGTTACTGTTACTTTTTCTGTGGAGGGAGCGTACTTTAATTGTTTTGGAATCATTGGATATTAATATAGTGGTTCGATTAACGCGGATGTCGTAAATCTAAGAACTTCAGTAAACATAAGTTCTGGCAGTGGGTAGAGCGTCGGTTCTCTATTTGGAGCTGTAAGAGCAAGAAACTGCTCAGTTTAAAACGCGAGCATGACTAGAGGGAACATAAGTTCTGGTTCAACTGATGATGTTGGTGGGTTTATCGGTCAATAAGACTACAACGTTACAATTATTAATTCTTCAATATAGCAGACAAATATTTCTGGTTCATCAGAAGTTGGTGGGTTCATTGGCTATTAATATTAATCAACTTTGTATATAATAAATTCATAAATCCATTTGGTGCGTCTTTTATGTTCATATAATATCGGAATTGTCGCTGGTTACATTTCAGGCAATATCTACTTTGTAAGTTCTTCTTCCACTTAAATTTATATAAATGGTGTATTAAGAAGCAACTGTCAAGTTTTATCCAATGGATGTTGAGTGAGATAGTAATTTTTAATATTAGTTCTTGGTGCTTATATGTATTTATAAGATATAGGGAAAGAGAAACTGAGACGCGAGAACCAGTTTCTGGAAATTAAGTTAGCGAATCAGGTAAAACTGGTCCGCTGACGATTCCGTGAGGGCCCTTCTGGGTCTTTACTGAGTGGGCATAAATGACGGGTTGAGCCCGTTTTGAAAGTGGAAACACTGGCGTGCGAGAGCCTATGTTTCGCTTTCGAAAGACTCAATGAAGTCTGTTTGTGCCGTCTCGAGGAAGTGAGATATATATATATATATATATATATATATATATATATATATATATATATATATATATATATACAGTGTTTCACAGTTACAATCTTTACAATCTTTACGAAAATACGATAAAACCTGTCAAAAATCGACCTAATTTCATAGTAATTGAGCTGCCCAGATGACAAGTGAGTAAATATTTTATGATAATATGTTTATATAGGATTATTACAATAGCTGTACAGATTAAATACTTTCATTAGACTCATTCTAAACAAATCTATAAACCGCCCATCTAAACTCAACCAAACGATGATAATTCTCCGATTTACCACATTTAAAAAGGATTCCCACAGCGCCTCTTGAATATTTATTACCAATTATTTTCGACCATATTTGAGTTATTTATCCAAGCTAATATGACAAAACAGAAAGAATACTTTCGTGGCTGGAATATATAAGTTCTAAACCGAATGTTTTCTTTTGTCACTAGTATCATATTGTTAGTTCTTCATGCAGTAGTGATACATGAACTTGTTAGAGGTGTGAAAATTATTATGTATGTACTCAAAATCATGTCAAAATGCGTGTCAATATTTTTAAAAAAGACGCTAACAATTAATTAAAAAATTATTTGAAAAAATAAATTATTATAAATAAGTTATTCTATAAATCTATTCATTCTCACCAAACTTCGTTGTTGATGAGTTTTACTATTTTCTTCCTCGGAACGTTTTTAACCTGAGCCGTTTTTTATTGGAGCTCCTTCATTGGGGTCAGGAGCGTTCTTTAATTGTTTTTCGTTTCTGGTTTATTTTGAATTAGTAGTTGCGTTTATTTTGGTTTTAGGGTATTTGCTTTTGTCAGTTTAGGTTTAATTGGTTTTGGAACTACAATGGGTTAGTTTAATTTTGAGCTGTTCAGCTGTGAAATTGAAGTTGTTTCAAGGGACCCGTGCTCCTTAAGAACGAGCTGGTTGTTGCTGTTATTGGATAGCGTGGAGGCTTTATTCAACTTCTATGTTTTCTTCTTGTGATTCACCAGTAAAATTATTGCAATGGTGATAATAATTATTGCGGCTGCGGAAACACCAGCAACCAAACCGATTGGAAACTCCTTAAACGTTTTCAGACTACAGGTTAAAACACCAGAATCATTGATAAAAGCGCCTGAAGAGCAGGACTCAACGCACTCACCTTGCTCCAAATATGGATGGTCAGCTGGACACTACGTAACGCATTGTCTTGATACCCCATTCGTTACATTCACATAAAATATTGGACACGACTAGGAACATGTTAAAACATCAGAAATAATTGCGTAATAACCTGTTGAGCAACTTTCTACACAAGAACCCGCATCAGAGAACTGAGCCGTAGAAGGGCAGGAAGTAACGCATTACTTAGTATTCCCGTTCGTGGTGTTCAAGTAGTAAAGAGGACAGGCAGCTTGACAGGTGAGAACGTTGGAAACGATTGAATAGTACCCTGTCGAACAGGTAGCGATGCAAGATCCAGCGTCAGAGAACTGAGCCGTAGAAGGGCAGGAAGTAACGCATTACTTAGTATTCCCGTTCGTGGTGTTCAAATAATACAGAGGACAGGCGGCTTGACAGGTGAGAACGTTGGAAATTATCGAATAGTACCCTGTCGAACAGGTGGCGATGCAAGAACCAGCGTTAGAGAACTGAGCCGTAGAAGGACAAGAAGTAACGCACTGCTTAGTATTCCCGTTCGTGGTGTTCAAATAGTAAAGAGGACAGGCGGCTTGACAGGTGAGAACGTTGGAAATTATCGAATAGTACCCAGTCGAACAGGTGGCGATGCAAGAACCAGCGTCAGAGAACTGAGCTGTAGAAGGACAAGAAGTAACACATTACTTGGTGTTCCCGTTCGTGGTGTTCAAATAATACAGAGGACAGGCAGCTTGACAGGTGAGAACGTTGGAAACGATCGAGTAATACCCAGTCGAACAAGTAGCGATGCAAGATCCTGCATTAGAGAACAGAGCTGTAGAAGGGCAGGAGGTAACGCATTACTTAGTATTCCCGTTCGTGGTGTTCAAATAATACAGAGGACAGGCAGCTTGACAGGTGAGAACGTTGGAAACGATTGAATAGTACCCAGTCGAACAAGTAGCGATGCAAGATCCTGCATTAGAGAACTGAGCTGTAGAAGGACAGGAGGTAACGCACTGCTTAGTATTCCCGTTCGTGGTGTTCAAATAGTAAAGAGGACAGGCAGCTTGACAAGTAAGAACGTTGGAAATTATCGAATAGTACCCAGTCGAACAGGTGGCGATGCAAGATCCAGCGTCAGAGAACTGAGCTGTAGAAGGGCAGGAAGTAACGCACTGCTTTGTGTTCCCGTTCGTAACATTAATCACGTACAAAGAGCACGCGGCCTGGCAAGTAAGAACATTCGAAATATTCTGGTAATAGCCCGAAGAGCACTTGGCGATGCAGGAACCGCCGTCGGAATAGGGTGCGTCGGACGGGCAGCTCGTGACGCACACCTTCGCGTTTCCGTTCGCGACGTCTATCACGTACAGAGGACACGAACCAGAACAGGTGAGAACGTTCGAGACGTTGGTGAAGCTCCCAGACGAACAGGACTTTACGCACTGCCCGGATTCTATGTACTTGCTATCGGTTGGGCATGAAGTTACACATTACTTGGTGTTCCCGTTCGTTGTGTTCAAGTAGTAAAGAGGACAGGCGGCTTGACAGGTGAGAACGTTGGAAATTATCGAATAGTACCCAGTCGAACAGGTGGCGATGCAAGAACCAGCGTCAGAGAACTGAGCCGTAGAAGGGCAGGAAGTAACGCACTGCTTGGTGTTCCCGTTCGTGGTGTTCAAGTAGTAAAGAGGACAGGCAGCTTGACAGGTGAGAACGTTGGAAACGATTGAATAGTACCCTGTCGAACAGGTGGCGATGCAAGATCCAGCGTCAGAGAACTGAGCTGTAGAAGGGCAGGAAGTAACGCACTGCTTTGTGTTCCCGTTCGTAACATTAATCACGTACAAAGAGCACGCGGCCTGGCAAGTAAGAACATTCGAAATATTCTGGTAATAGCCCGAAGAGCACTTGGCGATGCAGGAACCGCCGTCGGAATAGGGTGCGTCGGACGGGCAGCTCGTGACGCACACCTTCGCGTTTCCGTTCGCGACGTCTATCACGTACAGAGGACACGAACCAGAACAGGTGAGAACGTTCGAGACGTTGGTGAAGCTCCCAGACGAACAGGACTTTACGCACTGCCCGGATTCTATGTACTTGCTATCGGTTGGGCATGAAGTTACACATTACTTGGTGTTCCCGTTCGTTGTGTTCAAGTAGTAAAGAGGACAGGCGGCTTGACAGGTGAGAACGTTGGAAATTATCGAATAGTACCCAGTCGAACAGGTGGCGATGCAAGAACCAGCGTCAGAGAACTGAGCCGTAGAAGGGCAGGAAGTAACGCACTGCTTGGTGTTCCCGTTCGTGGTGTTCAAGTAGTAAAGAGGACAGGCGGCTTGACAGGTGAGAACGTTGGAAATTATCGAATAGTACCCAGTCGAACAGGTGGCGATGCAAGAACCAGCGTCAGAGAACTGAGCCGTAGAAGGGCAGGAAGTAACGCACTGCTTGGTGTTCCCGTTCGTGGTGTTCAAGTAGTAAAGAGGACAGGCGGCTTGACAGGTGAGAACGTTGGAAATTATCGAATAGTACCCAGTCGAACAAGTAGCGATGCAAGATCCAGCGTCAGAGAACTGAGCCGTAGAAGGGCAGGAAGTAACGCACTGCTTAGTATTCCCGTTCGTGGTGTTCAAGTAGTAAAGAGGACAGGCAGCTTGACAGGTGAGAACGTTGGAAACGATCGAGTAATACCCAGTCGAACAAGTAGCGATGCAAGAACCAGCGTCAGAGAACTGAGCCGTAGAAGGGCATGAAGTTACGCACTGCTTAGTATTCCCGTTCGTGGTGTTCAAGTAGTAAAGAGGACAGGCGGCTTGACAGGTGAGAACGTTGGAAACGATTGAATAATATCCTGTCGAACAGGTGGCGATGCAAGAACCAGCGTTAGAGAACTGAGCCGTAGAAGGACAAGACGTAACGCACTGCTTGGTGTTCCCGTTCGTAACATTAATCACGTACAAAGAGCACGCGGCCTGGCAAGTAAGAACATTCGAAATATTCTGGTAATAGCCCGAAGAGCACTTGGCGATGCAGGAACCGCCGTCGGAATAGGGTGCGTCGGACGGGCAGCTCGTGACGCACACCTTCGCGTTTCCGTTCGCGACGTCTATCACGTACAGAGGACACGAACCGGAACAGGTGAGAACGTTCGAGACGTTGGTGAAGCTCCCAGACGAACAGGACTTTACGCACTGCCCGGATTCTATGTACTTGCTATCGGTTGGGCATGAAGTTACACATTACTTAGTATTCCCGTTCGTGGTGTTCAAATAATACAGAGGACAGGCAGCTTGACAGGTGAGAACGTTGGAAACGATTGAATAGTACCCAGTCGAACAAGTAGCGATGCAAGAACCAGCGTCAGAGAACTGAGCTGTAGAAGGACAAGACGTAACGCACTGCTTGGTGTTCCCGTTCGTGGTGTTCAAGTAGTAAAGAGGACAGGCAGCTTGACAGGTGAGAACGTTGGAAACGATTGAATAGTACCCAGTCGAACAAGTAGCGATGCAAGAACCAGCGTCAGAGAACTGAGCTGTAGAAGGACAGGAAGTTACGCATTACTTAGTATTCCCGTTCGTGGTGTTCAAGTAGTAAAGAGGACAGGCAGCTTGACAGGTGAGAACGTTGGAAACGATTGAATAGTACCCAGTCGAACAAGTAGCGATGCAAGAACCAGCGTCAGAGAACTGAGCTGTAGAAGGACAAGACGTAACGCACTGCTTGGTGTTCCCGTTCGTGGTGTTCAAGTAGTAAAGAGGACAGGCAGCTTGACAGGTGAGAACGTTGGAAACGATTGAATAGTACCCAGTCGAACAAGTAGCGATGCAAGAACCAGCGTCAGAGAACTGAGCCGTAGAAGGACAAGAAGTAACGCACTGCTTAGTATTCCCGTTCGTGGTGTTCAAGTAGTAAAGAGGACAGGCGGCTTGACAGGTGAGAACGTTGGAAACGATTGAATAATATCCTGTCGAACAAGTAGCGATGCAAGAACCAGCGTCAGAGAACTGAGCCGTAGAAGGACAAGACGTAACGCACTGCTTGGTGTTCCCGTTCGTAACATTAATCACGTACAAAGAGCACGCGGCCTGGCAAGTAAGAACATTCGAAATATTCTGGTAATAGCCCGAAGAGCACTTGGCGATGCAGGAACCGCCGTCGGAATAGGGTGCGTCGGACGGGCAGCTCGTGACGCACACCTTCGCGTTTCCGTTCGCGACGTCTATCACGTACAGAGGACACGAACCAGAACAGGTGAGAACGTTCGAGACGTTGGTGAAGCTCCCAGACGAACAGGACTTTACGCACTGCCCGGATTCTATGTACTTGCTATCGGTTGGGCATGAAGTTACGCACTGCTTAGTATTCCCGTTCGTGGTGTTCAAATAGTAAAGAGGACAGGCAGCTTGACAAGTAAGAACGTTGGAAACGATTGAATAGTACCCTGTCGAACAGGTAGCGATGCAAGATCCAGCGTCAGAGAACTGAGCCGTAGAAGGACAAGAAGTTACGCACTGCTTAGTGTTCCCGTTCGTGGTGTTCAAGTAGTAAAGAGGACAGGCAGCTTGACAGGTGAGAACGTTGGAAACGATCGAGTAATACCCAGTCGAACAGGTAGCGATGCAAGATCCAGCGTCAGAGAACTGAGCCGTAGAAGGGCAGGAAGTAACGCATTACTTAGTATTCCCGTTCGTGGTGTTCAAATAATACAGAGAACAGGCAGCTTGACAGGTGAGAACGTTGGAAACGATCGAGTAATACCCAGTCGAACAAGTAGCGATGCAAGATCCTGCATTAGAGAACTGAGCTGTAGAAGGACAAGAAGTAACGCACTGCTTAGTATTCCCGTTCGTGGTGTTCAAGTAGTAAAGAGGACAGGCAGCTTGACAAGTAAGAACGTTGGAAACGATCGAGTAATACCCAGTCGAACAAGTAGCGATGCAAGAACCCGCGTCAGAGAACTGAGCTGTAGAAGGACAGGAAGTTACGCATTACTTAGTATTCCCGTTCGTGGTGTTCAAGTAGTAAAGAGGACAGGCAGCTTGACAGGTGAGAACGTTGGAAACGATTGAATAGTACCCTGTCGAACAGGTGGCGATGCAAGAACCAGCGTCAGAGAACTGAGCTGTAGAAGGGCATGAAGTTACGCACTGCTTAGTGTTCCCGTTCGTGGTGTTCAAATAATACAGAGGACAGGCGGCTTGACAGGTGAGAACGTTGGAAACGATCGAGTAATACCCAGTCGAACAAGTAGCGATGCAAGATCCTGCATTAGAGAACTGAGCTGTAGAAGGACAGGAGGTAACGCATTACTTAGTATTCCCGTTCGTGGTGTTCAAGTAGTAAAGAGGACAGGCAGCTTGACAGGTGAGAACGTTGGAAACGATTGAATAGTACCCTGTCGAACAGGTAGCGATGCAAGAACCAGCGTCAGAGAACTGAGCTGTAGAAGGGCATGAAGTTACGCACTGCTTAGTGTTCCCGTTCGTGGTGTTCAAATAATACAGAGGACAGGCAGCTTGACAGGTGAGAACGTTGGAAACGATTGAATAGTACCCTGTCGAACAGGTAGCGATGCAAGATCCAGCGTCAGAGAACTGAGCCGTAGAAGGACAAGAAGTTACGCACTGCTTAGTATTCCCGTTCGTGGTGTTCAAGTAGTAAAGAGGACAGGCAGCTTGACAGGTGAGAACGTTGGAAACGATTGAATAGTACCCTGTCGAACAGGTGGCGATGCAAGAACCAGCGTCAGAGAACTGAGCTGTAGAAGGGCATGAAGTTACGCACTGCTTAGTGTTCCCGTTCGTGGTGTTCAAATAATACAGAGGACAGGCAGCTTGACAGGTGAGAACGTTGGAAACGATTGAATAGTACCCTGTCGAACAGGTAGCGATGCAAGAACCAGCGTCAGAGAACTGAGCTGTAGAAGGGCATGAAGTTACGCACTGCTTAGTGTTCCCGTTCGTGGTGTTCAAATAATACAGAGGACAGGCGGCTTGACAGGTGAGAACGTTGGAAATTATCGAATAGTACCCAGTCGAACAAGTAGCGATGCAAGATCCAGCGTCAGAGAACTGAGCCGTAGAAGGGCAGGAAGTAACGCACTGCTTAGTATTCCCGTTCGTGGTGTTCAAGTAGTAAAGAGGACAGGCAGCTTGACAGGTGAGAACGTTGGAAACGATCGAGTAATACCCAGTCGAACAGGTAGCGATGCAAGATCCAGCGTCAGAGAACTGAGCCGTAGAAGGGCAGGAAGTAACGCATTACTTAGTATTCCCGTTCGTGGTGTTCAAATAGTAAAGAGGACAGGCAGCTTGACAAGTAAGAACGTTGGAAACGATTGAATAGTACCCAGTCGAACAGGTGGCGATGCAAGATCCTGCATTAGAGAACTGAGCTGTAGAAGGACAAGAAGTAACGCACTGCTTAGTATTCCCGTTCGTGGTGTTCAAGTAGTAAAGAGGACAGGCAGCTTGACAGGTGAGAACGTTGGAAACGATCGAGTAATACCCAGTCGAACAGGTAGCGATGCAAGATCCAGCGTCAGAGAACTGAGCCGTAGAAGGGCAGGAAGTAACGCATTACTTAGTATTCCCGTTCGTGGTGTTCAAATAGTAAAGAGGACAGGCAGCTTGACAGGTGAGAACGTTGGAAACGATCGAGTAATACCCAGTCGAACAGGTGGCGATGCAAGAACCAGCGTCAGAGAACTGAGCTGTAGAAGGACAAGACGTAACGCACTGCTTAGTATTCCCGTTCGTGGTGTTCAAGTAGTAAAGAGGACAGGCAGCTTGACAGGTGAGAACGTTGGAAATTATCGAATAGTACCCAGTCGAACAAGTGGCGATGCAAGAACCAGCGTCAGAGAACTGAGCCGTAGAAGGGCAGGAAGTAACGCACTGCTTGGTGTTCCCGTTCGTGGTGTTCAAATAATACAGAGGACAGGCAGCTTGACAGGTGAGAACGCTGGAAACGATCGAGTAATACCCAGTCGAACAGGTGGCGATGCAAGATCCAGCGTCAGAGAACTGAGCTGTAGAAGGGCAGGAGGTAACGCATTACTTAGTATTCCCGTTCGTGGTGTTCAAATAATACAGAGGACAGGCAGCTTGACAGGTGAGAACGTTGGAAACGATCGAGTAATACCCAGTCGAACAAGTAGCGATGCAAGATCCTGCATTAGAGAACAGAGCTGTAGAAGGGCATGAAGTTACGCACTGCTTAGTATTCCCGTTCGTGGTGTTCAAGTAGTAAAGAGGACAGGCAGCTTGACAGGTGAGAACGTTGGAAATTATCGAATAGTACCCAGTCGAACAGGTGGCGATGCAAGAACCAGCGTCAGAGAACTGAGCTGTAGAAGGACAAGAAGTAACGCACTGCTTAGTATTCCCGTTCGTAACATTAATCACGTACAAAGAAGAACATCCTGTTGTACATATTAACTAATTGTTATTTTGAGTATAATAACCTGAAGAGCACTTACTTGTACATGTGTCATTTTCATTATATGGTGTTGATGCGTAGCATGTTGTTGAACATAATTGTTATTCTGGACAAATATTAAAGCATTAGAATACTCCACTAATCGAATAAGGATAATCATTTGGACAAATATTATAGCATGTTATAGAGTTACTAATATTAGTAAAATAATTATCGCAGTCAAGAGTATCATCAGTACCTCTGGATAACGTTCCTGTTTAATATAGTGAGGTATCATTTACATTATAGTATTTTGGAATTATTGTATAAGCATATTATTCAATGCAAAAACTATTTCTTCCTATTTCTACAAAAAATATACCATTATCTCCCCAACTACTACCATATGAATTTTTTAATATCCATACATCTTTTCCCGATTTTCTACCATATCCTATAAGAGTAACCGCGTGGTTAGTTGTCCATTTAACACAATCAGAATGTAGTATTTATCCACCTCCGGCATAATATGTAAATAATGCAAAATTTGCATTCATTGTTAATGATATCGCTATTCCTCTTGATAAATATGATTTAATAGTTTATAATGTGGATAAATTGAAAGTACTCGAATCATCATCAAATATTTTTATTACTGGTGTTACGTTTGAGGCTAAATTACAAGAAGCTGCATTAATTCCAGAATTATTAAAATATTACATCGGTAGAAGATAGTTACTTGAATCTAACAAGCTTTATTTCGATGAACCATCTATCCAAGCTTGTTGATTTGATTGATAATCATACGGAAAATTACTAGTGAGTTCAACAGTTTAAATTGATTATCTAACTGGTGTCTTTTATAATTTGTTTCCAGGTACAGTTATATATGCTTAAAACACAAAATTTCCGTTAGAACAATAGTAACAATTATCACAAATAGCATTTGAAAGTTAAAACTGTTCAGATAGATTTAAAGTGGAAGCTGTAGCTTTTTGTTGCCAAAAACTATTTAAATTAGACTTGTCTCTAAGTATCGAATTTTCATATAAAGAAATTGTTGTAAAAGCATATCCTGAAATACAATCGCCTTAATTTTTAGCTTTCGTAATAAGTTACATTTCTCGTAAATCAACTGATGTCAACAAAGTTGGAAGACTTTTTAGTGGGTTAACAGCTGAGCAATAATCACTTCGAGCGACATCGAGTTTATTTAATTGCAAATTATTTTAATTATGTTGGTTTATACTGTCCATTCTTTCTACTATTCCTATTGGCAAGGAATTGTTGGCTTTTAATAAATTTTGCATTTCAAAATAATTTTTACAGAATATTTCTAGTCTTTATTGTTCTTCTTTCTGTTAGTATGTTTTATTGAATTTAAGTTTGTATGCTTGAAATTCGTTTGTGCATGTTTGGTTAATGAATGTTGTTTGGAGTATGAGTCTCATGGTAAGCATCATTTGTATAAAATTAGAGTGGAAATTGATATTAATATTTATAATTCACGTTAATATGAAGTGTTATAATAATAAATGGAATTACACTATTATACACAAGTAAACACCGATTTTTTGAACTTTTGAAATATAGCGTTAAAAAAGGAACGCATGAAAATATTATTATAAAATGTTTGATGTAATTGATTATTGAGTGGATTCCACTCAATAATCATCCACTCTCTCTGGATGTTTTTTGATTGAGCGGATGTTTACCTAAAAAGAGAGCCAGGTATATAAATAAAGCGTTGATGTCCTGATTTTTGAGATAGTATAATTGCTTTAATAAAACATCCTACCTTTATTTTTATAAACCCGTTTTATAAACCTTTTAACTTTTTGATAAATTAATAAATTCAACTTCAATGACTTTGTCTTCAATGTTAAGTAAAGTAATACATCTCACAGTCCGAGTTCCAGTTCTCGGTCTTTGATTATTTTCTCAAGTTGTGCGAAGTCGTCCGCTTACTAGAGCAGTTTTTTGTACTTTTCTTCAATCTGGACGTAGTTTTTGTCCTCTTGGATGTGGGAGTGGGCGATTTTGATTTGTTTTGCGATTTGCTCTCTCAAGATACGTTAGTCCGTTTCTTTGCTCACGACGTGAATCTAAAACTGTCTGAACTGAATCGAATTATTATTCAAAATTTATTATATGGTGAGGAACTGCTCAAGTTTCAATAGTAAATCGAATTGGTTTATGTTTGGAGCCTTTAAATTCTATTAAATCTGCTGTTGTTGCTTAGCATCGGAATAATTCGCGCACGAATACTAAACTGGCTGAAGGCGTTTAAACGGGTCGTCAAATTATTAAATTGATAAATCGGTTAAAAGTGATTGAATTTAAGGCGGAATTTATTCGTTGAGAAAGGTTTTGAAATCGTTTTGTATTTACTCGAGAGAAAGGGTAGCGGTGTCTGGTTTTACATTTGAAATCCGGTCGTTGGAAGCAAGTAATGTTTAATTAGTTACTTTAAGCTCATTTAATGTGTTTAACTGCTCGGAATCTATATTAACTGGCTTAAAATCAATTAATTTAATTTAAGCTGATAACTAATCAAATTGTTTTTATATCTCCAGAATTTCAGAAACACTCATAGCAGCGTTCAAGCACTCAATGCGCTACAATTCGACTTAACGCTTAATATAATACGACTCAATGCCCGGATTTTTGTACTCCTCCTGCTAATGCAACCGAGGCTCAAGAATTTTGAGAAAAGTTTACGCTTACCTAATGGCGTCACTTTTGCGTTCAGCTGTTTAATCTGGAACCGATACAGGAGAATATGCCTCTGATTTCAATTGCTTAAGCGGCTTCTGTTGATTAATTGGCGCCTTTGGGCTCATTTTCAAACCAACTGGAGCCATTTACTTAGCTTGTGTAATATTATCTTCTACAGGAGCTAAATCAGCTAAACATAACTATTATTTTTACAATTGAATAGAGTTACCTATTTTTTGCTGCAATATTGGTGATTATCTTAAATTTGGGTTTATTATTTTACGTGTTTTCATTCGTATTTATTGGGTAGCTCTAAAACCATCTGATGTTTAGTCGCAATTTACAAGCAAATTTCCTTTATTATCCATTTGCAGCATGTTCTACTTTAATTTTTTATTGTTTACTGTCATAATATCCCCATTATCTTAATTTATTAAATATTCCTAGTCATTTTAGCTGCTTGAGCGCATATTTATGATGTGGTACATTAAACCATTATACATATTATGTATTTAGCTGTTCTATATCTTTCCACTTAAAACGCCAAGTTAATTCTAAAATTATTAAATAAAAAGAAATACTCAGAGTTAGCTGTTTGACTAACAGTTTTTAACAGGACCTTTACCATCATTAAGGCGGTAAAGTAATGTAGAAATTAAATCGTCAATGAGTTCAAACTAAATCTCAAAACGCAAGGAAATAAAGGAGAGGTGCAGGTCAATATTGCACGGTCCGGTATCTGCCTAGCCTCCGAAGCCCGAGACGATAAAGCCTGTGAAGCAAATTGAGATGTTTAAGAACAATCCGCTAGTATTCCGTGTGCCCGATCGCAGTGACTTCAACAAAATGCCTCCGGTTGAGCCAGCTCCGCTCATAATTGATTTGAACGTGAAGCCGAAGCACGAAACGGCCGAAATACTCGAGCAATATAAGTAAAAAGCGCTGTAGTAATCCCAGGACTTTTTAACGCCCTTTTTAGAGGAGATCGCTGAGTAGGAAGCGCTTCACAACCCGGGCATAAAGGAGTACCACATCAGGCGCTACATGGAGCTTGAACTACAGAAAGCAATTTGTGAGGCCCAGCTCTGTGAGGAGATTGTGATGCTGATTCACAACACCGCCCGTTAATCCGCTCAAATTCACCTGAACAAAATCTTCAAACCATTCGTAACGGACGTTTCAGATTAACAAAAAACGATAAACGAACTGAAGGAAAAGAACCGCAAAATGGAAATTCAACAAAAATCAATTCTCATGCGCTTGAAATCTAAGGTTCAAAACGTTGAAAACACTGTTAAGACTGAGAAAAAGGAGTCAAAATCGGAGAAACTGGAAATTAAAAGGGTAGAGCTCATGGAACTGGTAGCGCAACTTAAATAATACCAGGAAGGGAACACGAGCAAGAAAACAAAATTGGTATCGTATAATGAGGGGCAGGACTACGCAGATAACCCGTTCAAAAAATAATTCGAAATTATCGGACAAATTCTCAAAACGTGCGAAATGGTGGATTAATAAGTAGCAAACAAAGTCAAATCAGAGTTAAATGTCATTATTGTTGTTCAAATCGCACAAACATACCAATAACAACTTGAAAAAATTAAAAATCAAGCAATACTGGAAGCAACACAAAGAATTGACGAAATTGCAAGCATAATGGCACAAAGCGCAGAACTATTCACAAACAGGTTCCTACAGCAACTAATTCAACTAGAAAAAGACCACCTCAAAAAGTTACATTTAGCTCAGGAAATTGAAGAAATTGACATACTTTAAGATTAATTGTGTAAGAGAAAAGCAGTTGTAGAAGAAGAAATGATCAGAGACCAAGAGTGAGTATAAAACTTTGATTGAAATATATAACATAATAATTGCTTATAATGTTGATGATTACATGAAATGTTTATAATAAATATACATTGATTCAATATACATTGTTAAATTGTATAAAAGTTAATATAAGTTAAGTAAAATCTCATTATATTGTATTAGTGAATTAGTATACTTGAATTGATTGTGTATTGCATATTGAATCGTTCTTTTTAACATCAATCACTTAATAGTAAATATACATATTGGTATGTAATGTTTACCACTTCTTTAATGAGCTTCGATTAATAATCTATTAAATTTGTAAAGCGAGCTCAAAACCAATCATTCAACTTCGAGAATAAATAAATATCTCTACCAAAGCTTAAAAATATCTCAGCTTTTGATATTTAAACTTAATCCAGTTAGAATCAGATTCTTAAAAGAAAAGAAATAAGAGACCGTGCCCGCTCAATTCTCCACGGACCTGCTATAAGCCCATAAATTACAACTATAAAACCCGTTAAACAAATAGAAATGTTTAAGAAAGGACCTATTGTTTTCCGAGCACCTGAAAAATAAGAGCTTCGAATGCCACCAGTTGAACCAGCTTAACTAGTTGTAGATCTAAATTAAAAACCTAGATATGAAACTAAATAACTTCTTGAACTGTACCGTGCCAAAGCAGTGTAGGAATCCGAATAATATTTAAACACGCTAAACAATTAAATAGCTGAATAAGAAGAACTCGGAAATCCAAACATCAAATCATTCTATATTAGGAAGCACATGGAACAAGAGCTACTTAATTCTCTTAAGGAAGCTCAATTATGCGAAGAAATTGTAATGCTAGTACATAACACAAAGGAATATGCGTCAAAGGTAAAATTAACCCAGGTATACACTAAATATTCAGAACATTCGCAAGAATTGCAACTTAAATTGTAATTTGAAAGAGCTCAGCGAAAATTAATTGAAGCACAACAAAGTTAAATGCTTGTGTAAGCAAAAAGAAGTCTAAATACTTCAGAAAACAGTCAATGATTAAGTGATATCATAATATTTTTATAATTTTCACTTCCACAATGAAATCAAATATTTAAAATATACCTTCAAAACTTAAACCAAACTTAAAATCTATACAAGTTCATGATATTTAAAGAATGTCGCAAAATCAGCGCTCTTTTACAATTGAAAATAAATAGTGCACCGAATCCTCTGATGATATTGAAATATACAAAGCTCAGGTTTTATTTGATATAGCCGATTAAATTAACGGTGTAATTAAAACAATAGTGCAGTAAGAATTGTTGAACAATCCGAATATTTAGCAGTTTAAGTTGTTGCGCGATTTATTGATTGAAAAGAAGGGCCGAGTGCAGGCAGCTGCACGTAGGTACTAAATTGCAGAAATTTGCGAGATGTACGCTTAACTGGAGAAGTCTTTGTCTTTAAAGTAGATTAAGTCAAAGAAGTAATTAAATACAAGCAGCTCATCAACATAATTAACTTAAAGAGAGTCTCCAGTTGTGTAAAACCGCACTAATGTTGAAACAGTTTAGAAACAAGTAATTATTGACTCAGGTATTAATCAGAAATCAGATAATTTATAACAGCTACACGATAATAATTCAGATAATAATAATTAAGTTAACCAAGTTTTTGATTCTGATTTGTAAAACAAATAAGAAGTCCCTCCAGAATAGAAAGATTTGGATTTAAATATTGAAATAACAAATGAAGTTGAAATATCAAAAGAAATAAACGGTCCAATACCCGAACCTTAAATAAAAGACCCTTAATAAAATACCATAACCTTAAAAACGAATTTGAATAGTATTCCCGAACGTCTTGAGCGGATTCAAAGCGGTTTCAGCGAAAATAGGTACAAACTGAAGCCGTACTCTAAATTGTGCAGCTCTCTGGAGCAATTTAAGGTCTTTAATAGTGCTTAAACCAAATCTGGGAACGAGTATTCGGAGTAATTCGGTATTTTACAGGAATTCGAGGAAAAGGGGGACGAACTGATTCAAATCGCAGCCGAGCACAAAATATTTGTCAATAACCTGAGAACCACGATGATTGTTTTCGTTAAATGATTGTTGCTTTGTTCTTTAATTTAAAGAACTGATAAAATATGATGTATTACAATTGAACTTCACTTAGGATAGATATGTGTTGCATTTTACTCTGAATAACATTTCTAGATGTTTTTGTTGTAACAAAATGCTTCTTCTTTTGGTTCATCTGTATTTTGGAGTTTTTATACGATCTTATAGGTATTTTTTGAAGTTGCTTTATACTAGTTTAAGATGGTTTGTATTTATTGCAAATCCTATGTATAGCTTTTAAGTTTTTCTGTTTAGAAGTTGAATATATCGTATAATGAATCGATACGTATAAGAATGTGTGATAACTATTAGCCTTAATATTTAAGATTTATATGGAGTTGTGTTAATTTTGATACTTCTTGATCTAATTCTTACACTAAAGATTCTTGAGGCAATTCAAATGATTTTACTTTACTTAAATTTAAATCGTCTAATAAAGTTTATTTTATTTATTATTACATTTTTGACTTATTTAACTACACTAATATATTATTAATTGATAAAGCCTATCGTTTAGTTATACTATTTATTCTATATTTTGATTACATAATTTTGAAGTGACTAGCGCAAATATTTAATTAAGAATATTCGCGAACAGTATTTCTAACACAATAATTTACACTAACTCATTTATAGGAATAATTATAGTTTAAAATTCACTAAATAAAAGCATAAAATACACAAGTATAGTCTATACTTATAACATCAATATATTTTTTACAACACATGATATTAATGTTATTAAAATGAAATATTTCATACATTTCATACAGATATTATTGTCATATTATACAAAATTATGTTGATTGATTGTTCATAAAACTAATTTAAAATTAGAATAAAACTGTACTGTATTTTATTGTGGACTAGTATATATTGTGGACTCAAATATATATATGAACTGTTCTTCCTATAAAATATGCATATATTGAAGTAGTTGCTAAAAAATGTGTTAAGGGCGAGAAAACGTTGATGCATAATTGATTGGATCCACATTATTGAAAATATAATTTTACATTCACTAGTTAGAACTTGACCTGTTAGATTATTAGTACTTTTGAAGAATTTAATCTGTTGTGTCCTTCATTGACTATGCTTTATGTTAATTTCGTCTCTATTGAAGCTTGACTGTTACATATTTGGTTCATATTTTGGTTTATATTGAGCATTTTCTATTATACCCTTTTCTAGAAGTACTAGAACAACACTACAAAAGTTAGAAGTGCTTCAACTTGTTTGTTGTATGTTGGGTATCTTTGTTACTAATTGTTGATGAAGTTGTAGTACGTTTCGATTAGTTTCGAGTCCTTCAGTTTTAGGCCGCTTTTGCCGACTTCGAGTATACTGAATATGTTGTCTTTGTGCAGGCTCTTGTCGTTTTGTATCATTCTGTGCTTTCTGTGGATCATGTTTATCACCTGGGTCGTCCTGTTCATTTGCTCGTGGTTTATGAACGTTCCGCCGTGCATGACGTCATCCAAATCCGGGACTCAACCATTTGTCAGTTATATTAAGTTGAGGTTTCAGGCATTTTCCACTCCAATCATCATGTTAACTTATTATATATTTAAACATTTTCTGTTCTGGGGTGGAAATAATTTAAACAGTAATTCGGTGAGACTATATTCTAGTTTTGTACAGTTTTGAGCTTTTTTAAATTTGCAAATATGAACTTTTACAGTACATTCATGCAGCTGTAAAAAACTGTAAGAATAACAGCCTTAGTTAAATATAACTTCAATCTATTTAAATATTCTTATTAAAATGTAGAACAATAAATCATCAGATTAACCACCATTTGTACGAACCTTGACCAAAATATATTAATATTTACGTATGTGTTTAAAGTATCATGAGCGTTATATAATATATAATATATTAATAAATCCAAGCTATATTACACCAGCTTGATCACTAATGCTCTGCATGAAGGCACCGTCGTGGCGAAATAAGGTTAGAGAGACCGTTAAGCTACCTGAATAAGGGTATCGCCAGGCCTCGAGGGTGTGGGAGCAAGGCAAGAAGGCGAGGCCCAAGGCAACGCTGGATCAGATGGGCTCGAAGTAACCGTCGACAATTGAAGACTTGGAACATGAGCGAGTGAGAAAATTGATAAAACTAAAAATTGTGTGGAGTGTTTGCTTTAATATATTCATATTATCAATAATATTTTTTTAATTTACTTCATGTTATTCACTCCTTATTTAAATGTTATAAGAATTCTCCATTTAAGTTGAAATTAATAGATAAATATCTATTATTACATTAAATGATTGCATTAAGGATACAAATATGAAAAATATAATCGAATTTTTAGATGAGCTATTAACATTTTAAAAATTAAAAATAACTGGAATAAATATTTTAACATTATATGCGCCTTCATTATCAGATATAATGGCAACGCACGAAGAATTGTAAATTCACATTGGCTAAATGCTTATCCTTTATTATTTAATTAAGTCTTTTTAAATTAATGATTTAAATGATTATATAACACTATCTATTGTAGATTCATCAAATAATGTAACAAATAGATACAAATAATTTAATAATGCAACAAAAAGTAATGTATCTTGGTTATGGTGTGATTGTTATTTGTTTATGAAACACTTAGGAATAAAATTTTGTTATTTATAAGATGTAGAGAAAGAAATGCAAAGTCTAAATATTATTGATAGTTATCTAAAAGAAAGCGTTTTAATTACAACAATGTAGAAAGGAACAGAGAATTTATATATTAATCCAATAGTGCAACTATTGCCAATATTTAAATTAAAATTTAAGAACGATTTTAACTAAATATATGTAGACGAGTATGATAAGTACGCAAATGTATCTAAAATTATGTCTACGTGTGAATACAAAGAATCACCATTATTTGAACAAACGACCTCTGTTCAGTCTGATTCAATAATAATTGAGAAACAGATTATAAACAAATTCTATGAAGATTATAATTCTAATTAAATGTACAAACTAAATCCGCTATTGATTCCTATACATTATTTAACGCTTCATAGCTCAAAGTTACATGAATAAATAAAATATTGTGTTACTATTTTAATGTAATAATGTCATTTATTCAAAGTATTTCATTCTGTCTTAAATTATATATATCACTAAAAAATTGATGATATAATTGAAAACAGTTTTGGTTTAATGCACGATGGTTCATAAACTGGTAAATCAACATTGCAGTTGGCAATATTTTATGCTTTTTTGTTTCATCCGAATTTAACTAAAACTCCAATTATATTAAATAATTCTGGAGGAAGCAGAACTTAACCTTTATATTATTAAAACAATCTGTAAATATAAAAATAAATCGGTTCACTCAATACGAATTTCAAACTGTAAATAGAATAGACTTAAGATATCAATGTTGATTCATTTATTAATTTGGTTGTTGCTAATTTAAATGATTTCAAAGCGTATCCAGATAATATTGTGAATTTGGCTTAAGAAATACAAAATGTTTTGTAAACGATGCAATTAATTCAAATTATTGCTCGAGCAAAGATTTTAGAAAACGACAAAATTCTTTTAAAATATTCAAATAATAATATCAATAGAATACTCACTGAACCATATTTCGATATTATTATTAAACATGAAAATAATTTTTAAAATAATTGAGATGGAGGGAAATGAAAATATTAATGTGAGTAAGGATTGATATCTGCGACAGAATTATAATTTTTTAGTTTTAATTCAACTTTAAAATTTATCCATTTCTATCATTTATTTTTGTGTTCTAACTATTACACAAACAATTTGATTATTCTTATAATTGATTCAATCTGTTAAGCCTAGTTATATTATATCCAATTCATTTTAGCTTATCTACTGTTACATTAATGATCAACATCAAAAAATTCAAAATTCTTAACAACTTATTTGAAGTTAAATATCGTTTCCTAGAAATTTTAAAGTTCAAGTGACAAGCGCTTTTTAGTACAAATGATCTCTTGTAGATTTTATTAGATTTTGATAATTGTTTATTTTATTGTTTGATATAAGAGAACAAAATAGTCATTATTATTTAACATAATATTTCTCAAACAAATTTTCGAAGATGTTTATTTAAATTGGTATCGAACTATATTGTCGCTTTACATTTTATAAAGTAGTATTTTTCAAAAACGATTTTATCAAGGGCAAGAATATTTCAAATAATTTACTTTTAAAGATGATAAGATTCAATTGCAAAGGAAATTCAACGGATTCTGTATACTCATTAAATAATACTACAATTATAAATATCGTTATAATTAATTCACCTCTCCAAGTTCATCTTTAAGAATTAGCACAATTTTGTATTTTTTGATTTTTAGCCAATAATTAATTTTTCCATCAACAAATAAAAACTAGTTAATGTTGACCAAAATAACAACGACAATAAATTTAATTACTTAATTACATAACCGTAACCTGAATATTTATAAAATATCAGAGCAAATCGATATAACTTTTATATTTAAAGAGCTAGAAATATATTATAAATTGCTCTAGTTATAATAAAGTCTGAATAAGTAATTATAGTATTACATGATATTTATTCCGTAAACTTAGTATCAAGATCATAAAATATTTAAACTGATGATTAGAACTTTTGTATTTAATATTATTTAGCGTCTAAAAACAATAATACAACCATCAAAGTAAGAAACTAGGTATTTCCCCCTGTTAAATAATTTTTTAATTCATCCACATCAAATATATATTTTTTACCATAATATTATAATTATAATGATCTACATTTATTTATAGAACCTATT
This sequence comes from Hexamita inflata, assembly GCA_963988835.1. Lineage (NCBI taxonomy): Eukaryota > Fornicata > Diplomonadida > Hexamitidae > Hexamita > Hexamita inflata. Next base: position 297,134 of record CAXDID010000386.1, on the reverse strand, counting down.
AGTTGAGAAATTGAGTTAATACACTCATTGTCAGCGATTTCATCTTACAGATCAAAGTTATAATTTAAATTGTAAATTGCTGTTGGTAGAAATTGGTATAATTTCTTTCAAAATTAATAATTCAAGTTTCTTGTGTTACTAATATTATATAAGAACAAAAGTAATTATATTTCCTATTTTTAATTGATCATCGTATTTTTAATGTCTTAAATATGTAATATTTAGTAACGTAAAATAATTGAAATAGGTACTAACATTTGAAATTATCGAAAGTATAAATTGTATATTTGGTTATGCGGTTAGTAGTTTTGCATAACTTCAAATGTTTTATATAATTCAATCTTGTTATAATAATTTCAATATAAAATATCTCAAATAAAAGTGTAGTGATTGAGTTAATTTAATTTTCAATTTAGCAAGTATGCTCATTAAATTAACGAAGCCGCTTATCACTTGAACCTGGATCTCAAGTTTAATATCGATTTTATTTGTTTCTATTTTACAATGTTATTGATGCCCTGTAAATTTAATGCTTAAAATTATAGAATATGAATAATATAAGGAATTATTCATGCTAGATATTAGTTAAATTGCTGAAAGTACAAACTTTAATATTTTTCATAGTTTTCAAATTCTGGAAACTAAAATTACAACATTTGAATTGGGATTAATAAATATTTTAAAGTTATAAAATTTTTATGGTGCTCGATTTGAGTAATGAGTGCGATTTTATTAAACTATTAATTCAATATTATTTAGTCATTACATAAAAAATTAAATTTCAAATTCATTTAAGAAGTGAAAATGTTAAATTAATTTTCGTCGCACATATTTGCTCATATATAACATATTATAAAATAAATGCTCCTTGCTGATTATTTATTAAAATATTGTCATGTATTATTAATATTGTAATTTAACTTTATTCTAATTTAAAATTAAATACTGAAGAGTTTCTTTAAATTACAAATTCAGATATTATTAGCTTCTTTTTATTTATAAATAGATATAAACATGATATGTCTTAAACACCCGAACCTAATATAGTTGTGTAAGCTGTTATTTTAATTGATGAAATTTCTGTTAATGACATTGCAATTAAAAAGGACTCAAGAATTAAACTACTGAATTAAGCCAAATTTATCATTTAAAGTCTAAGTCAAAAAGAGTCTGAAAAACAATTTATGGAGATTTATACACCAAACATCAAGTAATATCTTTAAGATACTTCTCCAAAATATTAAAAAATATTAAGTATACTCAACACAAATAATGTGTTAGAAATAATGATGCTGATCTTTCCGCTTTCGTTATTTTTAAAAGAAAACGGTATTATCTTGATAACCACAAGTCCATAATTTAATATTCTTAAATCTTCAAATAATTGGGAATCTAACGAGGCTCAAGATGCTATGAAATATGTTTTTGATACTCTTAGTGAATTAAGCAATTTAGATGGATTTGAGGCATTATCATATAGAGATTTATTAAATGCATTATCTAATTTGTCTTAAATCAATTCGAATTTTAACTAAATCTTTAATTATGAACTTATTTAACAACAAATTGCAGCTGCTTGCAATTGTTGTAAAAATACATCAATCATTTATTAATATAGTAAACACTACACAGCAGGCGATTTTTAATGTTTGCTGAGCGGGACCAATGCTCGCTTGAGCAATTTTGTTAACTATACTATGTATCTAAAACATACGGGTGGTTCAGTTCTTACTAACTTAGGAGATACTAAATACTTACATATCGTTTCAATAATAGTGTCATAATTACATGCAAGTATGTTAAAATAATAATATTATAAAAATGGAATAGATTCTGTTAAATTTGGAATCTTACCTTTATAAATTAGTGATGGCGACCTGTTTTTCGATATATTTCAAGTCATACAGGAAAATGCTATATCTTATATTCAATTATAATGTCCAGCTGTATCTCCTTAGTTGGTAATAGTAGATGATTAATATAAGTTAATTTACTCTAGATCGCAACAAACCTATTTATTCCATCCAAAAATTGGGAGACTATTGAATAAAATTAAAATTGATAATTACTTAAATTAATTAGCAATTTGTAAACAAATCTCAAAAACATCTCCCAATAAAAATAAAATTAGTGAATCATACAAAAGCAACTTACTCATATATTATGGAAGGAAAAAGTCAGAAATTACTGAAAACAATTCAATCAACATTTAAACATAACCATTATCAACATCAAATCAACCTGTACTTGCAAATTAAGTAAACAAACTAATTTAATAACTATTTATGCGTTTAAATGAACCTTAGTAATCGGAAGAAATTATCAATTAATTTGTTTCCACAATTTTAAATAATGTGAAATTAGTTAATAAAAATGTATAAATTCATGAATCATTTTGTTTATTGCACTTTTTATCATATTTAAGTCGCATGTCTAATGTATAATAAATTATAAGTAAAGTTATTGAAAAAATTAATTTATATATATGGAATGAATAATACTATCAATAACTAATAGATATTAATAACAAAATTATTGTTTAAACCAAATAATAATAAATTGAGGTTGTTTCGATGACATAATATGATTAAGCTGTTAATATATTATAAGCATCATAAATAAAAGTACTCCATACTAGTGTATTAACATTTTAAATAATATATTTTAAAACCATCTAAGAATTTCAATTTAAACTGGCACTTATTATCAAAAGTAAATCAGCTTGCAATTTAACAACTAAAAATTTTGAAAATTATCAAATTTTGAACAAAATTATATTAAACAAAGTTTAATACTTATTTAATTAGTTTTTTGATAAATATAAAACACTTTTATATAATTTAAACCCTAATTTGTTTCCACTAATACAGTATGAATAATTTGATGAATAATAAGTGTATGAAATGTATTTTGATTTAGGAGAGTTAAATAAAGCATTCGATATATCATAAGATTTCTTGAAATTAAATATATAATTTGACGAAAATTATTTCAAATAGAAGAAATATTTAAAGGATATCGAAGAATGTCATAAGATATTAAAGCTTAATGAGACAAAAAGTAAATAGCTATTTTCATAAATTATAGCTGCTAAATATTATTCAGTTGAGGCTGCTAGAATAAGTAAAAAACTCGAATTAATCAATTAAATCGAAGAAATACTAAATATTTTTTAATAAAGCTAAACATTCTTGTAAAATAAAGAATTACAATCATATTCTGAATAAATAGATATATAAAATTAAATAGCTTAAACACTAAAACAGTTTAATGATCGTATTCTAAACTAATAATCACAATAAGTTACTTAATATAAATATATACTAGAAAATAAATTGATTCAGAAACAATTAATTGAACAACTGTTTTAGTAAGTATGCGGTAGAAGATTAATTGAGTTGAGAGGTTTATTTTATGTTATTAATTTTGTTGAAACGAAATAATGTTAAGCTTGTCAGTATTTCCACTTCGCAAATAATTAACAAAATTCTCGAAAACGACTTCAACCATTTAATAGGTAAATTACTATTTTTGTGTTCAATATATATTAAAACATATTATTCGTATTTTAAATCACTTTATTCATTTTTTATAAATGTGTGTGTACCCTCTTATGTCATTTTATTCACTAATATGCGTTTTATAACACTCTGGACACAAATGATATCCTTTGCACGAACACACATATCTGCTATTACATTATTTGCAGCCGACACATTACGCACTTACTTTTGTATATACATGATAGTGTTTATATGCTTCTATTACTGGTCCTTTAATTGGGCTTACTACTGGTTGGTTACAACCTTCAATTTTTCGTGGTGTAGCTTTAATTTCATATTTTGTTAGATTTATTTTCATTTAATCAATTATGCTTTCAACATAATCCGTTATTTTAATTTCTTTATATTCTGGATGCAATAATTTCATCAAAGAAAACCCATTAACTAATATTACTTACATAAAATTAATTATTAATGGTAATGCAAAAAGTAGAAAACTTTAACCATGATATATACAAAATCAAAATTTGTGAAATAACCCTGTTAAATGTAAGAATTTGTAAGTTCTCGTGGTATTCCCAGAGAACAACCTGAAATAGTTCGTTACTACAATAATAATTATAAAGGAGTTGATTACGTAGACCAACTTACAAAAAATATTAAGTTTCCAGGACGATGTACTCGTTGGACCACAAGGATGTTTATTTATTTTATGTATAAATTTATGTATAAATTTATAAATATGAGTGATATTTTAGAAATCATCTCGCTCATGCTTCAAGACTTCAATTGTCGATCGACACTCCGAGCCCACGGATCCAGCGTTGCCTTCTTGTCTTGCTACCCATTCTCGAGTCCAGGTGACGGTTGCGTTCTCTCTTCTAACCATGATATATTGCGATTGTTTCATCGTGCAGAGCGTTGGTGAACAAACTGGTATAAAGCAGCTTGGCTTCTTCGTTAGCGGGCGCCACTGCAAGGCAGCTGTGCTTAATCATGAAAGAGTCTATAATCACTAGTAGATTGGTAAGCGTATTCATTGATTTCTCATGCTTCTTCTTAGACACTTATTGATCTTATCTGTCAGCCGCTCAACGAGTGAGAAGGTTGACAGATATTATTACACGTAGATTGGTAAGCGTATTCATTGATTGTTGTTTATTGTTTATTTGTAAGATATATATTTGTAAGATATAAATGCAAGTGAGATTCTATAAAAATCATCATATCCAAACTATAATATTTAAAAAATACCAGCTTGGAGGCTATAGGTGAGAGCAGTTTACTTACGTGAAGTAGAGTAGTGGATATTTACGAGATCTCAAACATTTAGGAAGTGTAATATATTAGTATTATTGAAATTTTTAATATTATAAACATAATATATTTACTCCGCAAAATGTCATTTGCTAAAACAGCTGATTATAACTTATTAAAGCAAATAAAGGAGCGTACTATATGGCCCGAGTTATAAAAGTCTCAAAAACCTAAATAAATCACACCACATTAAATTAGAGCGAAGACGCCTACAGAAGGTGATGTTACTTTAAAGCGTTCTGGATTTGGCTATGAATTGAATTTTACACAGTCTTTAGAGGAGTTGAAGCTAACGACCACCATAAGGTCAAAGTCTAGGAATATAATTCGCAGGAGTCTTATTTCTGAGAAGTTGACTCCTTTAGCTAGGCAGCCCATTGATATAACCGAGTTATCTTCTGTGAGTTAGTATAAAAAGGAGGTTAAGACTCCGGTGTACGTTTCTCGGAATGTGGAGATCGTTCCGTTCAAGCCTGTGTTGAACATTCGCAAGGTGCCTGAGAAGGAATCCGTTTAATTGCTCGAGTAGTACAAAGAGGAGGCCATGCGGGAAGCCACTGCTTTTTTAAACGATTTCAAGCCGATAATTGAGCACTAGGAGAGCCTGCACAACCCGGACATACAGCAGTTTTACATTCGCCGCCAGCTTGAGCAGGAGAAGGTCACGATGTCCCGCGAAGCTCAGAGCTGCTTCGAAATCGCCGAGGTGATCAACTTCATTGACAAGCAAGCGCGCTAGATCACTTTGAAGCACGTGCACAGATAATATTAAACTGTTGACATGAACTACCTCAAAGCTCAGTTGAAAGAGCAATAATTATTAACTGAGCAGTTGGAGCGCTAACAGGAGGAAATCAACGCAGAAGTTCAACAAAAACAGTTACAAATGTCCCAACCACAAATAACGAATATTGTTAAAACGGCCACAATTCAACACAATATTCAGCCGTCAGCTTCGTTTGAACCGGTTAATTTAACAGAAGTTGAGCAGAAACTGAACGTTTTGGTGCAAAAACTGCTCAAAACTTAATAATTAGCCGTTGATTTGGACCCGTTTTAACGATTTTAACCGTTAAATTTGAATAAAATACAACCATTAACGTTTAATAACCAAAAAACGATGAAGAATCCATTAATGGAACAATTCGCAATTGTGAGCGAAATTGACGAACTGGTGAACTAAACAATTACTAAATGCCCCTCGAGCAAGAATAAAATGGAAGCGGCCAAACAAGACATCCAAATACTTGTATTTGACGCTGACAAGGACAAACAAATCATAAACCAAATTAAAAACAAATACGCACAGGAAGCAAACGAACGCATAGCAGAACTGGAAGAAGTTGCTCAAGTACACGAAAACCAAGAAGAACTCAAAACAATACAACAAATGCTCGAAATTGAAAAGAAATTCGCAGCTCTAAACATGCAATGCACCGAATTTCAATAACTAGTTGACGTACAAAACCAACTAGTGCAAGAAAAGGCGAAAATGATATGAATATATTCTTTGGACTCTTGTTATATTTATTATATACATTTATAAACCAAAAGCAATTTAGTGTAAGCAGTGTAAAATTATTCAATTACATATATTTATTTCCATACACTTAATTTTAACACAGAAATTGCCACACCATATATCAACATGACCGTACAGGAAATGAAAATAGTAACACTTGGTGAAACAGCTGTTGGTAAAACATCATTAATATACAGATATATTAGTAATGCCTTTGATGACCGTCCTGCTTCAACCATTACTGCTTCTTTTTACACAAAAACTGTAATTGTTGATAACAAAACAGTACGATTACTTCTTTGGGACACGGCGGGTTAAGAAAGGTTTTAGTCTATAACACCTATGTATTATAGAAATGCTGACATTATATTTGTGGTATTCGCTGTGGATTCAGCTAACAGTTTATAGCGAGCAATATAATAAACATAAGATATTAGACATAAATAGAATTATAAACAACATATAGTGCTTATTGGAAACAAATGCGACTAACCAAATTTAGTAAAGGACGAAGCAGAAAGTTATGCTAAAGATTTTTAAATTCCAATATTTTTTATATCGGCCAAATCTGGTCTAAATGTCTAGGAGGCATTACAGCAATCTGTTCGAAAAGTTCTGTAGGATACACAAGCTGAAAATCAAAAACCTGACAAGTTGATTCAAGAAGTTTCAACAAAAGCGTGTTGTTGATAATTGTAGAATGAGTTTAAACTAATTTTAAATAAGATATTTATTATACATTTTACATCACTATTGTTTCTAATGGATCAGGATAAGTTGGCTCAAATAGTAATTTGAAAAGCATTTATACTGATCAAAATTATTCTGTTTTTTGTATTTTTGACTAGAATATATCATTTTCTTCGAATTAGGTAGATATACATGTGTATTTAATCAAGGTTTGCATCTAGTATTTCTATGTTCTATTCCACTTTTCTTAGTGTTTTAGCTAATTTATCAACGAAAATTAAATCATTTCTAAGTTTTTGATTCTTTTCATTTACTTTTCTTAATAATGAAAATATTGTACTTTCATTAGGCTTTCTGTAAAAACTTACGTTAAAAGCACTGCTCTTGTTTGTAGAAGAATTATTAGAAGAACTATAGCGTTCAGAAAGCTATGGAAGAATTTTGGGGGTATGCATATCATACGTTTCACGATTGCTCATTAGTGAGGTGAAAGCAAAAATATAAGTTAGAATAATACCACAAAGAATAATATATTTTACAATCTTTGATTGATAATTATAAAATTCGTTGTACTTTTTATTTGGTACATTAAGAATACTGGAATACACAATAAAATATGGATCACAATTCTGTTTTGCCTTCTAACCAATCTACCATAGCTTCAACGTTTTGTACATTTCTGTAGCGATCGAAAAATACACCATTCTTATATAAGCGCATGTTAGGCCATCCTTAAATTCCTTCTTTAGCACATGTTTCGTGAGCTTCTTAACAATTAACTTCAATCAGTTGCACTTTTCTAGCGATTGGTTCTAAATCAAGAGCTTCAAATTTAGGTTTCATAGTAGTGCAAGCTTTACAGGTTGGAGAGTAAAACTTGATAAAAGCAAGTTTTTCTTTTTGAATCTTTTCTGAAAATCCTTGTGTAAAGTCTTTAATCTCGCAATTAACTAAAGATAGTAAGTAGAGCATTGGAGTGTGGGTTCAATATACCTCATTAAAATGCATTTGTGTGGACAAAATACAATTCCAATTCAAAGTCAAATATTATGGGTTCATGTCTTTCATCTGGTGGAAACTGGTATACAGCCTGCAAGTTCAACGATTGCGATTATTTGAAGGCAAATCACTTTGCGTACAGTGAGTAGTGCGATGAGCGTTAGTGTGATCCGGAGCACTATGTGTTTACTGGTTTTGCAGGAATTCACTACGCCGCTTATTTTGGTCATTTAAATGCCGTTTAGGTTTTGCGCGAGTACGAGCCTTTGATGCTTACGCAAGCTGATACTGTGATTCCGATTGAAACTTGTGAGGGAATCATCGACGGAATCCGAATTTGCTCAAATCTCTCTTGCTTGCATTTGAGCATCCTTTCAAACGCCACTCCAGTCTCTTAATATCTTTTTGAACGCTTCCTCCTCGGAAAGAACAAGGAGATTATTTTTAAAAATTAAAACGCTCTGTTCTGCATCTTCTCCTGTTAAATTATGAACGGATCTTTTGATGCATTGTCTCAAGTGAGTTCGTTCCACAACATTTACTTGCAAAAGGACGCGCGGGCGCTGTTCCAGCAGAACATAAACCCGCTGATGCTGGCCGTGTACATGGGCCGCAAGTCCTTCGTGAGCCTCATACTGCAGCTATCTGAATCTGCGTTGTACTCGGAGTACTTCGAGGTGTTCGTGATCAACCAGGACTACAAGCAGTGGAAGGAGCAGGCGTACAAGATTATCCCGCTATAATTACTCGCGAAGCAGAAAGACCTCGACTGCTGCTTCGCCATGGTGAAGACGCACCTGGACGGAAAGCACGAACCGGTCCAAGACTGGATGGGCGGGGTCGGCTACGAAGGCTCTCTGCAAATCCAAGACTACATAAACCACACGGACATATAAAGGCAGAGACGGCTGCTCAAAAAACGCACTTCAATGACCGTAAAACCTAGAGTATCAATAAACACATCCATGAACTCCAGCTTCAGCGAGTGTCAAGCACTACAATCACCCAGAAAAAGCTTAGACATTCAAATGCAAAGCATGGTTGAAACGTGCGAAGAATATTAGTGAGCCCAAAATGGGGCTTTAGTGAGATTTAAATAATTAAATATTAAAAATTTCAACTATTAATAAAATAGAAAATAAATGTATACTTTAGTTCCAGTTATAGATTAGATTATAATGAGTAATAGATAGTGCATATTGTTTCTTTCACGATATTTGACTATTTGGTCAAATGTCTTCCAAATTGAATTGTACTACATTTCAAGTAATTATAATAAATGATATTTATCTTTATTATTACAATATATTTAATAATTATAAAAGATCGTATTACCAAATTTACCATTCCAAAATGGGTTCTTGTGTTTCTAATGGAGATAATTGGTTCACTGCTTGTAAGTTTAATGATTGTAGTTATATTAAAGATAATAACTTTGCATACAGTGAATCTTATGATAAAAGAGAATTTGATCAGAATCATTATGTGTTTACTGAATTTGCTGGGATCCATTATGCTTCGTATTTCGGTCATTTAAATGCAGTATAACTTTTAAAAAGTTACGAACCTAATTTAGTAACATAATCTGATACAATTATAACGTTAGACACGTGTTAAGGAATTGTTGAAGGAATTTAGATATGTTCTGGGTTATCTGGTTTACAATTAAGTATTTTATCAAATGCATGTTAAGTTTCCAATATGTTTTTTGAAGGATTCTTTTTAGGCAAAAACTAATAAATAATATTTATGAGTTAAAATGCCATGTTCACGGTATTTTCATGTTAAATATTAAATGGATCTTTCGAGGCTTTAGAATAACTTGAAAAATATCACAGAATATATTTACAAAAGGACGCGCGGGCGCTGTTCCAGCAGAACATAAACCCGCTGATGCTGGCCGTGTACATGGGCCGCAAGTCCTTTGTGAGCCTCATACTGCAGCTATCTGAATCTGCGTTGTACTCGGAGTACTTCGAGGTGTTTGTGATCAACCAGGACTACAAGCAGTGGAAGGAGCAGGCGTACAAAATAATCCCGCTATAATTACTCGCGAAGCAGAAAGACATCGACTGCTGCTTCGCCATGGTGAAGACACACCTGGACGGAAAGCACGAACCGGTCCAAGACTGGATGGGCGGGGTCGGCTACGAAGGCTCTCTGCAAATCCAAGACTACATAAACCACACGGACATATAAAGGCAGAGACGACTGCTCAAAAAACGCACGTCCATGAGTACACGAACTAGGATTTCAATAAGTACTGTTAATAATAGTTTTAGTGAATGTTCCATTTAGTCGCCTCGGAAAAGTTTAGACGTATAAACATAAAACATGATATTAAACTGTGATGAATATATTTGATAAAGTTAGAACTCATTTCAGTCCACTACAAAACTTCCACAAAATAGAATCGCAATACTCTCTACCTAATTATCTAACTGTTTCTTAATCTATTTTTAATCGAATTCCTTGTTCTAAATCATTAATGCAACTTACAATTTAGCTTTCTAAATCAGTAACAGAATTTTAAAAACTTACAGATAAACTCCTTTTTGAACTACCCATAATCGATTTTATTATTTCTTGTTCTTATTTTACAAAAGTTAGTGGTTTGAAATAACCCAGCTCAACTTCTAATTCATGTAATGTTTTGAAATTTGGATACCTTAATATGAAACCTAAGTGATCCAAAGGTTAATTTATCTCTTATAGAAGTAGTTATGAGTATAATGAGGTTGATGGAGTATATTTTAAATTTTGTTGTTTTGATGCAGGTTCGTATGTGATAATCGATTTTTGTATGTTTATATCAACAGTTAATGATAAGTCTTTTAAATAAAAAGTATTATTTCTAAAAGTTAACCCACTTTAATATGCGAATTACAACTAATAAGCAATTATTAATAAGTCTTCGTGCATGGCTCGCTTTATAGCACGACATTCTGGATATTTTTCTTTTAAGTAAGTTGATAGCAAATACAACTAATGCTTAGTACACCAAACATAACATAAATCGCTTTAAACAGCTAATAAACAATGATCCTAAAAAAGAAGTTCTACTAATTTTTAAGATTATGTTGTAGGAGTGCTAAATGAACCACATACAATCTCATATTCTTCAAGCTTCAAACGCTTCATTAGAGGTGGTAATAATTAAAAGTATATAAATTTCATAAATTAGTCATTTAAATGTTATATAATATTTAAAATAAACGAACTCAACCAAACACTTTCATCCTTATTACAGTGGTGGGCCCTCGAAATGCTTTTTTGAATTAGGAAGAAGAATGAAGTTTATTATTTGAATCTTACTTATATCACTGCCCGGCTCAATAATGAGCTGGGTCTCCATCCTCATCAATACACTCCATGACTCTATTTACTATTGATTTGTAAAGTGCTTCAATCACATCAAGGCCTGGTTGAGCCTTGGATAGCTGTGCTACAATAATTAACGTATATAACTCTGTATATACTTCAATAATAAGTTTCAACTTTACCTAACGTTGTATAATTTAACAATCAAGAAAATTGATTTCTCATTATGAAATGGAAGTGGAAGATCATAAGTAAAATAACTGTTGTTTTAGAGTAGCATCAATATATTATTTAATGCTGGGCCCGACTAACCCACTTGATTCCATTCTTCAAGAAACAAAAATGCATTCATTATTTGAATATTGAGAATGAAAGCGACTGTAACTACCTGAATTATAATTCTAATTAAGCGAAGTACCAATACTTCATCTTGAGCTCCCGGTTGAGATTGAAAGAAAAAGTCCTCCATTGTTTTTCGTGATTAAGAAATACCTAAAATCGTTCAGATTGACCCAGTTGAAGATGAACACCGAGGTCCTCTGCAGGTCCAGTGCTTGCGCTACTAGTTATAAATTACATATTGCGTCCGTATACCAATCATTGGATCCTCTTATTCTTTTCTCCAATCAGGCTTAACTACCATATATTTTCGAGATAAAATCTTTCATAAATTAGTTTTGTTGACTAAAACGTAGAAATTACACAGGGACATCTTAAACAAGTGATATAACTAGTTCAGATTGGTACAATATTTTATGAATTCATCCGTTGGACCCAGAAATGAAGAGAATACAAACGCTTCAGAACTGCCTAAGTTTGTTAAGTGAATTAGTTGACCTTCCCTAAACATCTTCTACCGCGTTTATTTTTGTCATTGCCGTCCTTTTATTGCATGTGGTAATTTCTATTTTTCCTTTTTGGAATATTAAATACCGACTTTGAATAGTCGATTATGGTCTAATACGATCGAAATCATATTTTTGGCCCTCTTGTGTTAATGAGTAGTTCATGAATAATCTCCAACTTGAGATTATTTATTGGAATTTGTCATCCGCATTAGAAGTGGCAAAATATTTTAATATATAATTACTCACATAGTAAACAAGAAAAAGCAATTCCACCTCCCATAACTGTACTTAATCGACGTCACTTTATATGGCAGTACCTACTAATTCTTACGCTTCTTCATCACAGCCTATATAGTCTTTATTTTTAACGCATTCTATGAGCCTTTTGACTGTGCCTTTTCCTGGTTCTCCACCAACAAAGTCTATCCATAGTTTACTTTAAATTTTATTTATCATTATGTTTTCAAAACCTAATTTGTTGAACTGAATTACCATTTGATAAAATTGACTGCCCATTCCATGTAAAATCGAAGTTGCTTCCTTTTTTCTGAGAAAGCCTTATTCACCTGTTACAATTCTGGTTTCTAAAGCTTTACCGCCACCAAAACCGGCTCCTGGTCCACTACCAGTAAGGCGGAATGATTCTATAACTAACCTACCATTAGCAGAATTTACAGGATCAACAACAATTGCAACACATCTTGGGTCTAATTTTTCAAAGGATTTTTAAGTATTTTAATCGACACCTGATAACCAGCAATAGTATCCTGGATGTGAATGGAACCATCCAACAGCTTTTTCTTATATTCCGACAGATTCTAACATCTGTAACATTTCAGTTTGATAGGCATCGTCTGTAGCTTCAACAGAATCTGATTAACCCACTTAAGGCATTGCAAAAACATCAGACACATATACGGTATACTAATCGATAAATCTACCCACACATAAACCCATTACTTCAATAGGTACTCCTCGCGATGCATGTTTAAACATTTTAATAAGTGCAACAGTAGATATAATAACTGTTTCAGAAGAATCTGTTGTTGGTTTTTCATTTTCTGGTTGCATTCCAGCAAGTAATTGTTAAAGATTCATAGAGGTTCTAGAAGTGGGAAATCAAACATAATTTTTATTTTTATAAATTAACAATAACATAATGTATTCCACTTTAATTATTTAACATTAATTATATCTTTTTACATTTTATATTAATAAAGATAACTATATCGTATCACCGTGTTTAATTATATATAAGCCTAGCTTAACTGAAAACTTTAACCATGTTTGTTGTTGATTGATCACTAATACAATTCTATTATTTATAATTATAGAACTAAAATTATCTATTCTCTCTTTCCCCTTATAACATAATTATAAATATAACATAATATAAACAAGAATTGAGTTAAAATCTTGTTATATGTGATAACTATTCAATACTCAACATCCTCAGCTGTAACTATAATGTTCCAGTTTGGACCAAATTACATTAACTTAGTAAACTAGTATTCAAAATTAAAACAGTATTAAAATATCATATGAAATCAATTATATATTTATTTTTATCATGTAAATTTGAGATTTGAAAACACGTGTTATTAATCTATTATTCACTCATATAATATATATTATATAAATACATGATATTTCTTTTGTATTTGTAAACATGAAAATAATAATACAATAATTTATGAATCAAAATTAATGTGTAAACGCTATAGGTGCATATAAAGATAATATTAAGATAACACTCCATAATGACTAAATAGTATCTTCATAATAATGATTAATACTAAACAAAGTTGGAACACCCATATTCATATTCTATTGCGATAATTGCATTTTCATATTTGTCAATAGTGCATATAATAACATGTTTTGATCGTACAATGTCAGAATCATTTATCATGTCTAATTATTGGAGTATATTTCCAATTCTATTTATTGTTGGGCTTGAATATATTTTTGTTGCAACAATTTCTTATTGTTTTGTCAATATTGTGCTTTAAACAAAATATAATTCGCTTAAGATAGTTGCATATTCCATGTAATGTTTGTGGTACATTTATATTTTTATTGTTCAATTACTTGATTTGGGAGGTTTGTAGCGAATGTTTAAATAAATATCTTAATTTTATTTTGCCACTTATGTTTCTAAACTTCCAACATTTTATGAATTTGAAACTCCTATTTAAGGTCTTGTAGGACCACCAGGTGTATCACCTGCTCAAAAGTTTAAGAGCGAATACAATAAACTCAGAGATGTTTCTCAAAACATAACAATAGGTGTGTGGTTTCTGACTATCACAATAATTCTTGTTGCAACAATAGTTTATAAAATGAAATAGCTAAATAAAGTAATTTCGAAACAAGCCAAATCTATTGTAATATCAACAAACAACAATACAGATTTACTAAGTGGAGATTAAGAGCAAATAACTGAAGAGTGTATTTTACCTTAGGCAACACCTGTTTTAAAAAAGCAAATTTAAATTAATTAGTAATTAGTAATTTAGTTGTTAATTGTTATTGTATGGCTAATAACTTTTTTGGTATGCTTATTAAGCCATAAAACATCAATTAATGCTTATATACCAGGACATTGGAAGCTGTATTAATCTGCAATTCCAGTTAAGTTATCAAAACATTAATATGTTAAAGCTATTGAAGCTTTTAGGCAAAGTAATCCGCTTCCAACTGATTTGGACTGGCTTGATCAAAGAAAGCATCCAAAATATCCTTTGGTGTACGGAAATCTTAAGTAAGTTTGTAGTTACAATCCAGATTTGCCAAAGTGCAAGTAGCCCGCAAAAATAAACACTCTTGCTTCATCTCAGCCTCCAAATGTGGTAATTTTGCTGATAGAGTCATTTTCTCCAAGTCCGACATTTATGGAGAATCACATTGCAAATTCTGCTCAGCCGATTGAGTCTGGCCCCATGTTCAAGGAGCGTTATTTGCCTACGTTGCACGAGTTGTCCAAGGATTCATTAAATATCGCTTCTTTATCTTCTCAAGGCCTTCCGACTATTTTCGGCTGGCTTGGGTTCATCGCCGGTAGCCAGTAGCCATATTCAAATGAGATAAACATCGTTCGCGATGTGTTCAACGACGCCGACGACTTCCCCTCCTGGTTCAAGCTCCAGGGCTACCACAACTACTACGTTGCTCCTTCCGAAATGAATTTTGACGGTGAGCAGAACTGGGCCTACCGCGGCCGCCCGGCCACCTCATAAGCTCCAAAGCGCGCGAACTCCTTCCCCCTCTGGTTCGACGAGATTTATTATTATTTTCCCACTCCAGAACAGGCGGCCGAGCTGAACGTTACTACTCCAACCTACTCAACCTGGGTCCCTGACCGCATTTCAGCAAGGGAATTCACTCACATATTCAACTTAACGAAGAAGAACGAGCCCTTATTGGGGTTCTGGTTCAGCTGTGACACACATTATCCGTTCGGAGGAAAGGACAACGAGGAGTTTTACAAACCGTTCGAGTTCAATAATGGAACTTAACTGGCGAAGAACAAAGCATAGAAAGTTGACAGCTACTCCACCATGGCCAAGTACACAGACGATTAAATCAAGCACATTGTTGAATATTTACGAATTAATGCTCCAAATACGATAATAATTATAACTGGAGACCACGGAGCGAGAGAAGCACCACTGATCAACGGAAACGAACACGTGGACAAATTCGACGAAGAATCACCACTTTGGGACGCCACGTGCAACAATAAACCATTCGCACAAGACCAACTATTCAACACAGCAGCCATGATAACATACCTTGGAGATGACACTGCTATTCGCGAAAAATTTGATTAAGTCAAAAATAAAGTCATCAAAACACCAACTGACCACCAAGACCTGGTCAGAACCATGTACAACCTAATATAAAATGTAACTCAAAGATCAGTCCCAAGCTCAAGAAATGGAAGAGATCTCTTCGAACTCGCAAATAATCTTACAAACGGAGACGAACTTAGAAATCACACCAGCTTGAGATACACATCGATTCACGCAGAAGCGCATATCAACAATAAATTAATAAGATATCATTCTAAATCAGGGGTTGGATAATAATTCGATGGAATTTATCCAACATGTGTTAGATAAAAACTTAGACCAAAAGTTACAAAAGAACAATTCAAACACGTATAATAAATTCAGAGACTTTATGATTATTTGAATCAACATAATCAAATCTATAATTACGAGTTCAGAAACTTTAGCTGTGAATATCCAACTCTGTGCGAATTTCCATAAGTTAAACAAGGTTTTAAAAGAAATGATACACTAGTTGTCACTGCTAGTTGGATTGGAATCAGCTTTTGCATTGGATTGATTATAATGATTCTTAGTTAGAGCATATAGAAATGTATCAAACTTTACAATAAGAAGAAGTGACAATCATTCATAACATATAAGTAATATATAAGTATCTAGTATTTGTATTTATACTAATTTGCGAACTTACGAACTCTAAGTAGAACAACATGTTCAAAGTGTTCAAACGTAATCACAAAAAGAATTCAAAAGATGAATAGATGAAAGGAAGAGATGATCCATAAATCATTGACGATTGGCCTATTATCAAGTTACCTAAGATATGAACAAAATTTCAATATTTTGCGATCGTTTATTACCTATTCCAAGCTTATTAAAATTAATTATTATATGTGAACATATAACGACTATGTACTACAAATTCAATATGTAGTCAGCTATGTTGATATGTAATCAACTTTAAGAATGTTCTTAAGTAACATGATATTATCATAACAACATACACAAGTTTAAAAGATAGTTAATTAGATTTAATTAGTGTAAATTAATTTAAGAATAAGAAAGTAATGATTATGATTATAACGTTATTGAATTGAAATTTCAAAAATCCACATCTGAAATGTAACAAAAACATAGTCTATAATTCTAGCACTAGACAAGCATTGTCAATAAATTCTATTCTTATGTAATTAAAAAAGTCTAGTGTTAAAAAATAAACAGCTTTAAATATCATGAATGATTTGAATATAACAAAAGTTAAATCATTTGAAATAGCACCATCATTTTAGGTCCTGGAAATTGAGCCGTCTATCTCTAAGCCCACAGAGACACTATTTAAGTTGAAGTATTAAAGTTAGCAGCTATAAAATATTATGAGAAATTTACAATCACTTCTCGATATTTCCGAATTTCAATCTGAGTAAATTGATCAATATTCTATTTAATTAAACAAAATAAAATAATGTGTAATGAAGTGATTAAATTTCTTTAATTTACAGTAAGTCTCACATACATTTATGCTATTTAACAAGTGTTATATCAATAATAATCTAAAGTTCAGTTTATTATTCTAAATAGCAACATCACTAGCTTGAGTCTGTTTTAGTAAATATTTAATTTGTGTAAAATACTATTGCTTTACATCGTTACAGTTCATTAGATTTTAACAATGTCTTTTTCGTGTTGTTGAAGGCGACTGTAAAGATATTTCGCTGATACTCCTTGCTAAGTTGCTATTTTAGTGTTTTTTAAAAGTGAACATCCATATCAACCCCAAGCTCAATAGCCATAGCAATTTATATTCTTAATATGTTCATGTCCCATTATTCCATTCGACCATACAAATTTCGTTGAAAATTATCGAAATACCACCTGTAGAGTTGATGGGCTGTCATCTCAAGTTGAAGTCCCAATGATTTCCATGGTATTTTCGACTAAGCACACAATACTTTATCCATTTAATTCAGGTCGGACAGCAGTTATTATAACGTGTATGGACTCACAGTTGTAAGATAAAAGGCTATCGTATTAAGTATTTGTTGTGCATCTCTTGTTGATTTAGGCATTTGAAATGGAAGTGTGCATTATTCTTAAAATAGTGATAAATCTGTAAAACAGTAAATATTGTTATTTTAATACTATACATGTACATAACTTTACAACACACTTTTTGAATACTTATATTTATTAACTCTGTTCAGTTCAATTATAATGTACACATATTTTCTTATTTTTTGTTAACATTGTATCTGTAATGAATTCAGTATAAGTACAATATTAAATTAAAGATGATAAATTTACCACTATACATAAAACCTGATATGATTGTAATTAGATCCAAAAGATATAGATTTAAATCCTTGACAGTTTTACACCTATGAATCTTATATTAATATTTTTACTATTTATATTTGAGGGCAAATTATAAAATTAAACAATTAACAAATAGATGCAAACTTTCCATTTTATTCCATATCCTTATCCAATTTTTTGTGACATTAATAAGAGAAGACATCACTCCGTAAATTACTTCTATACTGGTCACCCTTTTCTCTGGTTGATCACATTTCCTTTCCTTTCTAAACGATGATCAATAAGAAAAAACAGCATTCCTCTCTAACCAAATATCTCGCGTGGCGTTATCATTTTTGTGACATTAATATTATGTCTATTATTGGCCGTAAATTATTCATGTTAATTTAGAGTTTCTAGTGTATAAAAAGAATAAATCAAATATTAAAATGAAGTATATTCAGATTTTGAAAATAATGATCTATAATGAATCTAACGTTATTACTATGTCGTTTATTTAACATATTTTTTGGCCTATATATATTTACTCGTCTTTTTCCAGTAATGACGTAATGGTGTGATGTCTTCTCTTTCTATTTACTCGTCTTTATGTTATGTACCTCTAACAACATTAAAATAATAACGCAACATAACAGAAATCATTGTATTAAGAATACCTATAATGGACGTATTAGTTGACCTTTTGTGAAAGTAGAGATAAGTAGAGTATAACCTTTTCAATGTACTATTAGAAAACTGTGAACTTTATAGTACTGTTGTCTACTTATATGGTTGATACGCGACTCTCTCAACAGCACATATACATACGTACAATGTTGAGTATTGTGTAATCAATCTAATTAATAATCTATGTAAACATTTTACTATTTCGTTTTTATTCTAAAAATATAGAATATAAATGTCTTCCACTTTAAGAATGAATTAATCACCTGCCAACTATTATAATTGTTTACAATATATGGCAAGTGATTATATAGAACATAGTCATAACATTATTAATAATGAAATAGAATAATTAGACAATGTGATACATATGCGAACTTTTTCATTATTACTAATGATGACGTAGATGACATTCGCATTATTATTAATGATTTTAACACTGTTTATTTAACTCGCACTTAGATTAGACGAACCTATATTTAACAATAATAACCTAACTGTTGAATTAAGTATGATTGTCAGGTTTAAAATATATTGGGAACGAATAATGTGCTAATATTCTGGTTATGCGACTACAACACTACAATTTTTATTTTATTTATCGATTAGAACTAGGATTTCGTATACAATACTTATGAGTCAAATATATAACAAGCACCTACGTTTTATTCACGATATCCCATGGTAAGAAACAATTATCGTTTAAATGCTTGCGCTTTTGTTCAGGTTATGCTCTAAAAAGTAGAAAACCGTATTACGTGTATTTATAAATTACGCGCTAAACTACTTTATCTTATATTTTAACTTGTCAAAGAACATAACAGTTTAAGATTTTGTAAGAAATGAAAATGGATTTAACTAGTTCGTTAATAGAACAATATTTCCTGTAATAACATCATATCTAGAAATCGGACTTTAAATTTTAATACACCTGTTAATAATTAAAGACGCAATTAAGTATGGAACAAAAATACAAGTTATAAAGAGAACTTAGATTAATTATATGAAAAGAATGCCTGTTTAGATTCAAGTTTTGCCTTAACCATTAATCTTAGATTTAGAGTGATCTTTTCACAACCCACAATTATATTAGTGAGATCTTACATCAGCATTCCTAAGTATTTCTAATATTCAATATTAATTAAATATTTCTATAATATGATCAATTTAAAATTCAATATAACCTAATTAAACAAATATGTTCAATAAATATATCAATTTCACATCATTCTCAGTCATTAGAGAGCATTTTCTACATTGAATAAGCTTCTAAATAGTTCTACCTCAAATATCCCTCAAATTCAGTCCTCAAATTGGACTTTCATTTTTATGCCTAAAACTCTGCATACAGCTACTTTATATTAATCTAATCTTTCTCTATCCTCTTTCTTTTCTCCCACTCCGCAAACGCCGAAGATCCTAATCAACAACCAAACGATAATTATCGATGAATTCTCCACCCGCTGTGAGAACGCGTTCTACTTCTTGACCCATTTTCACACGGATCACTACCAAGGGGTGCTCAAGTCAATGACCGTTTACGCATCCCCCTTAACCTGCGAACTGCTAAAAACGAAGTCAAAATGCTCCACAACGGCCATTCCGCTGAAATAACCGGTTGAATTCGCCCGTAAAATTCTCGTAACGGCCATTCCGGCCAACCACTGCCCAGGATCCGTCATGTTCTTGTTCGAAGATCTTGTTAAGAAGGAACTAATCTTAGCCACCGGAGACTTCAAATTCGACAAAGAAAGCGCCGAGTGCGCTAACTGGGAGCACATTCGCGCACAGAAGCTGTACGTAGACACAACTTATTTATAAGCGAAATCAATTCTCATATCACAAAACGAATCCATAAAATAAGTCGTTGACAAACTAAAAACGGTGTTCAAACCAAACAGAACGAAAATAATATGCCAAACATACGCAGTCGGCAAAGAACGCATCTTCCAACGCATCGCTGAAGAATTCAACATAAAATTCTACCCAACGTCCGCACACAGGCTCAACACACTGAAAATCATATACAAAGAACAATTCGACAAATACTTCGTTGCCACCGACACAGACCTAGGCGTACTCGACGTAATGTACGGAACCGGAAAAGAAAACGTTTTCAAAAACATGTACAACTCATTCGAAAAAGTAGTCGTTATTCACGCAACCGGATGGCAAAGCAAATTTTCATTCGAACAACGCGGAAAACTACTACTCATAAACACACCATACTCAGAGCACTGCGACTACCAAGAACTACTAAACTTCTGCAAAATGATAAACCCAGACGAAATCTACAGCATTATCTCTGAGCAAGATACAAAAGTAATCTAATAACTAACGAAATAAACTGGCCCAAAAATTGATACCTGGATTTCCAAAAAGAACAATATTAATCTACAAGAAATTAATTTGGCTGAACAAGAAGAAATACTTAAAGAAGCTGCAAAAAGGAAATAAAGAAACGAAAAACTTTAAAAACTTGATGTTGTTGATATTAGCGATGTCGTAGATTTAGAATGAATACTTTATTGAATTGTACAAATTACGTCATTCATTGGAACATAGCAATAAACTTTCTATTTATTCTTGTTTTTGTTATAATTTATCTTTCATTTATTTTGCATTAAGTTCTAACACTTTTACTTATTCTTATAAAAGCTAAATATTATCTTATCTATAATCATCTTCTTGTTGATTTGATTATAATATTTCTTCGTACTCTTTTTGACAATCATCTGAATCAAATAATTGCGTGACTATTGCTTGTTAGTTAGAAGATTAAATGTCGGTGCATAAGATGTCTTCATATATTTAAAAGTTTGTTACGCTTTCCACTAAATTTTCTTCTGCACTCTAATATATTTCTTCATTTATTATTTTATTTGTTTACTTTATTTCTTGTTATTAATTTAATTATTTTTAACATGAAGATAGTAACTCTTAATACTCTTAAATTTTATTATTAAGTGACTATATTTCAGCAACTCTATGTTATTTTTCTTCTTAAATTTAATTAGTATAGTGTTCTTTTTCTAAAAGAAGTTAGTTTATTGTTTATTCCTACTGAGTTTTCTATTCTAAAATAGTTTATATTTCTTTTTTGTATTTTTATTGCAACGTTTTATATTAGGTTTCTATAAAACTGATCTATGTTTAAAGCAATAATTTTTCATTATTAATTTGAATGGCTTATTTACTGTTTTCTTAAATTATTAAAAGTCTTTCTTACGCCAACAGTGATATTTGTTCTTTTTCTTTCTCTAATTATTTATAATTTTGACTAAATACATCTATTTAACTTGTAAGCTAATCAATTAACTTTTATTAATCATTCTCGCATTATGTGAACTTAGATTCAAACAATGAGTTTGATTATATTGTGCCTCCTAGTTATTTTATTTGTAGTTATAAATTGCAGATTTAAAGTTTAGATTAATGAACTTCATTCATAAGATCAGTAATTTAGTTTGTAAGAGCTGGTTGGGTTTTTGTATTTTATTATTCATTAATTAGATCGGTTTATAACCGTTTAATTTCAGTTTTAGATTCCAATAAACATTTATTTACATCTTATTAATAGTTTTATTAGATATTTAATTTATTCTGTAATATTTTGTTTTCATTTTGTAGTTTTTAATTAGTTGCTTAATACTACAATAAATCTTGGCGCATTTATTCAAATATTTATTACTGGTGTTATTATTTATCGAGTAGTTATTGAAATATTTAACTTCTATCATTAGAGGATTATTAAATAACTTATTACTTAATAGCTTGTTCACGTTGTAATAATTTAGATACTTCCGTTTTATATTATTGATTAGACTGTTTCAATTATTCAATACGTTTTTATTGTGCATTACTTTCAATTTCTTGTTGGGCACACTAATCGTTAAGTGCTAAGTTTTTATATTTATATAGTATAACCTCTGATTCAGTTAATATTTAATCTATTTTGTTATCTTCTTAGTTTAAAATTGTGTCTCCTATATAACTTGACAAATTCATTCAAGAAGTGAAAAGTCTAATAAATATATTAACTAAAGTCAAATGTATTCTTATTATTACATTAAAAACAACAAAAGAATCTGATAATAACTGTTATTTGATCAATTGAATTTCAATGTTAAAATATGCTTTCAACATCATTAATAATAATAAATAAATATATCAGTGTGCAGCTATAGTATAGTGGTGAGTATTTTCGCCTGTCACGTGAGAGACCCGGGTTCAATTCCCGGTAGCTGCGCATTTTAATAAATTTTCAGTATAATTTTCATTTTTGGCTTGATATTAATATAAATTTGTATTAATATAAATAAAGCAATAAGCATTTTATATCACCACAGCAAAACGCAATGAATGCGATGATTCAGCAGGAGATAGCGGATTATAAGCAGCAATTTTTGCATATAAACCACGGTGTGATGAGCGTGTACGATAAGTACTAGCAGTACAAGAATTTCGAGAAAACGGACATTGACATGGACTTACTGAAGCGCATGACCAAGTTTTACTACGACACCGACTCCTTACTGTTTGACGAGGATTCGTACGTACGGCTCATGTACGTGATGAACAACGCTGATTTTGACACGGACAAACCAACGTCCCTCTTCTTTTTCTACGACTCGAATTACAATTAAACGATAAACGAGGAACAACTGTACACAATTATTCACCGTCTGGGATATAACGTGTTGCAAGGAGAAGTTCATGAAATAATGCAACAATTGGCCGACAAAAATGGGGAACAAATGACTCTAAGCCAGTTCTGGATTCTGTTCGAAGAACTTGGAATCATCTAAAGGCAGTGAAGCGTGTACATTAATAATATATTATGACAATATTAGAATACTACATTACCTTGCTTGTAAGGGAGGTGCTTTTTCGCTTTTAAGGGAGTAGGTCAACTCGTTTATAAGGGAGTTTTATCAAGTAAAACTCCCTTATAAGCAAGTGACAGTTTTTAACAACATTTTTTGACCATAAATCGTTCAAATTCGATATTTTCCAAAGATACATTTTGGATACATTTTTGCTTATTAGGGAGTTGAAATCGGTAACTCCCTTATAAGAAATAAATAGGCTACTCGCCTCATATATATATATATATACGGGTCACTTTTCACTCGTAAGGCCTCTCCAAAAATGCTTATAGCCCTCTTATAAATGACGAATTTATCTTAAATAAAAAGTTTACTGGCAAAATTTTTAAAAGCTGTAATTAGACTTGGGATTGAAAAACCCCTGTACATATACTGCTTTCTTTTGACAGATTTTTGTTGAAAATAGCTTAAAATAATAAATATGAATAATTTATGAAGGTATTTTGTAAGACTGGATTCATAGGGGTCAAAAAATTATATGCCGTCAACTTGTAAACAGGTAGTATACTGTGCTAAGTGAAAATATACTCTTGCAAGTGATTTTTTGTACTATAAAAACATAAAAACATATAAATAAATAATATTTCACAGATCCTAAATGTTCCCTTGGAAGAATGGGCTCTCAAAGATGTTTCTCCTTCCAATGTTTTTGTTGACACGAACCTTTTGCTTCGTGAAGTACTCACAGATGTCCGGAACAGCTTTGAAAATAATCTTTGAGTCCCTGTTCTTGCTCCTACTGGCTTCTTCTTGTTTGAATATTTTTAGCAGGCGCTCATCCTTACCGTAAAGATCAGCCATTTTACGCTTGAACTAACCAGCTTTCTTCAGCTCATTCTTAACTCCGCGGTGATCGTCATAGTAGTTAGTGTCACGGGGAACAATCGTTGGAAGTGGAACAGATGAAGGAAGTGGCTCTGGGATGCCACCTGTTTTCCGCTGAATCTGAATGATCTGATCAAAATCCCATGGATCAGGCTCCCTCTTTAAGATAATTTTTAATAACTTTTCGTCTTGCACGTCTGTATTAAACAATTGCTCACGGATCCTAATCGAAGACGTTTGCACAGAACGAGTACTTTGGGACGATTCTGAACGCATTGTTTCCTTTGGATTTATGGTCGAGCCCTTTTATGTATGTGTTTTAATTTGTGACTCGATAGCACGAAGTCCATTCTTAGATTTAGACAACTGATAATGAAGGGATTATTGCATTTGGTGTGGAATTACATATTTATTATCTCATATTACATTATTTCAACAACATTATTAATCAAAAATAATTTCAATTAAACAAATCAGAAGAACGATTTGAACGATTATGAACGATTTGAAAACTAGAATACACATATCTGAACATTAGAAATGGCTAATAAATTAATATTAACGACATTTTAATGATTAATTGAAAATTGATCACAACACAATTGGAAGTACGATAACAAGAACAATTGCTACAATAGCAAGGCATATACCAACAATCATTGCTATCTTCTTGCACATCATAGCCTTTTTAAGATCGTTACTGGCTGTCATAAATTCTTCAGCATTGTCTCTGAGTTCTTCAGCATCATTTTCGATATCTTGAAGTTAGTTAGCTCTTTTCATGACTGCTTCAATGTTTTGCATGACGAGACCTTTAACTTCTTCAACCTCTTTGAGGATTTCGCTAGATTGACTTTGTTAATAGGTTTTGATAGCCTCCATCTTTCTTTTGAGAGTTCCTCCGAATTCTCTGTCCATTTAGAATTTCACAGCTTGTTTAGCCATGGCTAAGCTATACTTTTGCGTGAATGCTTCACTCATATCATTGAGCATAGCATATGCTGCATTCTTTGAAACTTGCTTTTCACAAAATGCGCAGAACACAATTTGGTTTTGGAGAAGAACATAAAAATTCATATTATCTTGTGGTTAGCAAGTACGCATGTTATCTCTGTTGACAAAGTTAGCTAATACTTCCTCAATGTCTTGAGAAAATTAGCGTTCAACTTTTTCGGATCTACCACAGTGAACTAATGGAGTTTGTTTGTAGGCGACACAGGAGTAAACTACTGACATGATTGGAGTGGCTTATGTGTTTTAAAAACCAGCTAATTCGATTAAAAATATAAGATTTTTTTACAATGTGGGACACGAAATAAATATAACTGAAGTTACATGTATATATTAAAATGAGATTATATTACAGTAAATGCGCACTTTATATACAAGGACAATTTGTGGTTACTTCATTCACATAGTTTATGGTTGTAGATGTAGCTTGTATATGTAGAACAAGTATTGTTATCAAATATACTCATCACAATTTTCTATCATATTCTATATTTATAGATCCAAACTTTTCCTTGGCGACTGGATGGATTCACTAAAACTACCAAAACTATTATTGATAGTACTCATAGAAATTCTAGGACGTACATTCATTGATGTACGTTTATTGAGTTGTTTTCTCTATCTTTACATGTCCGTGTGGTTTATGTAGTCTTAGATTTGCAAAGAGCCTTCGTAGCCGACCCCGCCCATCCAGTCTTGAACCGGTTCGTGCTTTCCGTCCAGGTGTGTCTTCACCATGGCGAAGCAGCAGTCGATGTCTTTCTGCTTCGCGAGTAATTATAGCGGGATAATCTTGTACGCCTGCTCCTTCCACTGCTTGTAGTCCTGGTTGATCACGAACACCTCGAAGTACTCCGAGTACAATGCAGATTCAGAAAGCTGCAGTATCAGGCTCACGAAGGACTTGCGGCCCATGTACACGGCCAGCATCAGCGGGTTTATGTTCTGCTGGAACAGCGTTCGCGCGTCCTTTTGCAAATATATTCTGTGATATTTTTCAAGTTATTCTAAAGCCTAGAAAGATCCATTTAATATTTAACATGAAAATACCGTGAACATGGCATTTTAACTCATAAACATTATTTATTAGTTTTTACCTAAAAAGAATCCTTCAAAAAACATATTAGAAACTTGGCACGCATTAGATAAAATACTTAATTGTAAACCAGATAACCCTGGACATATCTTAATTCCTTCAACAATTCCCTAACATGTATCCAATGTTAATATTGTATCAGATTGCGTCACTAAAGTAGGTTCGTAACTTTTTAAAAGTTATACTGCATTTAAATGACCGAAATACGAAGCATAATGGACCCCAGCAAATCCAGTAAATATATACTGCGCTTAATCTAATTCTCTTTTGTCATATAACTCGCTATGAGCAAAATTAAAATTTTTAATGTAATCACAGTCATTATACTTGCATGCTGTGAACCAATTTTCACCATTAGAAACACAAGAGCCCATTTTGGAATGGTCTTAATAACGATTAGAAATTAATAGTATTATTCTATATAATACCATAATTGTAGATAATTGTAATTTACAATACATTTGACTAGATTTAAGTCAAACATTATAAAAAGATATAGATATTGTATATAGCAGTATGATTTCAGTTAATATATAGTATCGTTTTATTAAATTTCTACAATTCTTATATCAAAGTTACTTAACTTACACTTGATGTTAATACATGAATAATGATTAAATTTATTTATTATATAGTTTCGACGTTCTTCTTCCTAATTAGATTGTGAATTAGAATAATTTGTCAAATTTTAGAAGACATTTCACTCAACTCTAACTTCAAACTTTCCTCCGGCTAGTCTTGCAACTTTCATTTCCAGCCCTTTCAGATCTTTGTATTCTTGTTTCGCGTAGTACTTCATTCGCAGCTTAAGTTTATTTAGTTCAGTTTGGTTCTGCTCAAGTTGGCTGGTGCAGCAGGTGCTTTGAACGAGGTTCCTTGCGATTTCAAGTTCTTGTTCGCACGAATTTCTGCATTTGACCACGTAGGTCTTTGTTGATTAACTTTGCTGAATGGACGCTTCAAGCTGCTTTATTTGCTCATTCACAAATTTCATGAATTCGTTATCATATTTGGATTTATTTGAAGCGGGTTTGGTGGCCTGAGGCTGAGTCGCAGCAAGCGTGTTAAAACTGGGTGCTTGAGGCTTAGCTCCGAAACCAGTCGGTGCTGCTGCTCCATTTGTTGTTTAAGCAGCTCCAAATCCCATTGCAGGCTACTACATAGTATTTTACTGTGCATTTCCGAAACCAGTAGCAGGCTAGTCATTCAATGGTTAAAATCCACGATTCATAATTTGAAGTGTTTTACGCTATGATTCAAGAAATATTTAACTATGTTATACATTTGAACACCACACCTAAGATGACTTTAGTGGCTTCAACCAATATTTTGAGGTTGTCAGAATTTAAAAAATAATGGAATATAAGAGGAGTAGATATTATTTTCACTGACCAAAATACAATCAATGTGAGCATTATAAAGGAAGATACAAAGACGAACTTCAATATGTAAGATATATTTGATATTCAGCTCTAAACAATCGATCAATGTCCATAATTCAAAGACAAAGACATTAATTTTCAGTACTTTATCATTTTAAAAACTGCATCTAAAGATATTATTTTTGGATCACTTTCATTAACAGATGATATGAACTTCATAGCATGTTTATATTTAAGCTTTTTGTTCATATTAGCGCAGAAAAACTAATTTTATATGAAACAAATTTGCAAAATGGCTTAGATTGATGAAGTTCCACTATTTAACTTAGAAAATATATAATCTTAAATTGTGTTAATTTAAAAATGCGCAGAAACTCTTGTAAAGCAATATAGTTATACATAAGAACCTTCATCAGGAAAATTTACCTTTACATTATAAAAAGTATTTTATTCTGTTCTAATTTTCTTAGGTGTTCTGAGTATTTAGTGTGTTTTGCAACAACCTGGTCTCAAACCATATGATATTATGATATCGGAGCAATTTATTTCTCCTTTTGCTCTGTTTTAAGAAAAAATATATGTAAATCCTAACTTAATAATGTCTACTATGTCCAGTTCTTTTGAAAATAGAGGAGATGTTAGTCCTAACCACTAAATAATATAGTGTTCTCTATATGATCGTATAGCCACTTTCCAACAATATTTATTTTTAAATTATTAAAATAAAGCTTTGTTAACCAACATTCATCTTATTCTTCCAACTTTTCTAAGCTCTGTAGGTCCTTTTGTGTAAGCAACTTATAAATCAATGCTATGTTTTCGGGCGTCAACTTTGATATCTGAATAATTGTAAGGAGCTTATGATAGAACGTGGTAAAAAATCACTGGATCTCCAACTGCTTAGGTGAGTATCAAATTAGTAAATGTTCCTAGTTTTATATTGATGCCATTGAATTCTTAGCATTTTCCTAAATTAGAGAACGCTAAACCAACATATAATGGAATGATAAGAATGGTAGAAAATGCTGGATTAGGGTATCCACTTGAAATAACTTGCGTAAATGAATATTCTGCTGATTTATAAGAAATAGATGGTTAATTAGTTAATGGTTCACTATGTGGCTTCTGCTTACTTGCTTTTGGTGTAATCATTCGTTAACGTTTTACAAAAGATGTCTTTAAATTCTTTTAATTAGAAATCACTGAAAATCCAGAAAAAACTGGTATTTAAATGTTAGTTGCACACTCAAAAGATTGTGATTAAATAATGGATACTTACAAAGTATATTTGGATTTCAAAATTGATATTTAAACAAAGAAATCAATTATTAAAATTCATTATGAAATAATTGAACGAAATTAATTTTTGCCTGAGTAAAAAAGAATCTCATTAGACTATGTGTATACTCCTAAACAGTTGAAAAGGGAATCTGAGGATACATTTAAAGGACTTAGCGCATCTGCGAATTCTTTAGCAGGAACAAAACGATTATAAAAATAAATGCAACGTGTTTGTTTAAATAGAAGCAGTTATTCAGCTGAGACGCAAGTTATGGAAGAACAAGTATTCACAATGACTAAAAATCAAATTCATATTAATGAAATAAGAGAAATTTTTTATGAGACTTAAAGTTGGGAAGTATTTATGGCTAATCATTTCTTATAATAATTTTCTAGTTAAATAAGAGATTATATGAATCATCAAGTTTTAAAAGAACTCTAAAATGTAGGGCTCTAAAATAAGATTAAAGAAATAAAAGAAATGAAAAGATAAGATGATATAGTTTAGGAAGTTTCAAGGAAAACATCTAGTCTGAGTATTTGGAGAAAATCTGAATCCAGAATATAAGATCAGTTTGTGAAAAGCTAAGATAGCCTTTTAAAAACTATCAAAATGAATCTAAAATAAAAACAAGTATTAATTAATCTAGAAACAATACCATCCAAATTTAGGCTTGAAGTACTTATAAATCATACAAATGAAATACTTTAACTTGTAGATTAAATACCAGGATATGAATAGTATGTTATTTAAAGCAGTTCGATGATTTTAGCGGAAAAGAAGGATAAAACAATATTTTTAAACGTTATTTGTTATGATAAAGATGAATAACCAGAAAGAATTCCAACCAATGTATCATCATAAACAGCAGAAAAAGTAGTTGGTGCTTAACTACATAATGAATATCTAGTGCTTATGGGCTTACGGGCTTTAGAGTCAACGAAGAGCGTTTGGGTTGATAACGCTGACTTTGTTCTAAACTCTATAAGCTGTCTAGATTGAGGAGATTGACTTTTTAAACATATAAAATGTATATGCATAATATTCATAACAAATCAATGGTAAACATCCAATCCACTTCAAACCATATGAACATATCAAATATTGAACATCTTCTGGATTTCATCATTACCTCTATATTACCGCTATAAACATAAGCTAGAATATATTGTAAATAATCCCTCAAGTATATTGCAAATATTTTGACAAAGTTATAGATAGAATTTCAGGAATAACAGAATTGCATTCTTGTTAATCCCACCTTGTAATAAGCTGGCGTAGAGTTTAATATAATAATATTGTGCTTCAATACATCTGCTTAAACAATAGTGAGTATCTTACCAGATAAAAAGTATCTAGTTGATCTAGAGTAGTATTTTAAGTAGCCTGAGGATTATGCTTTATTTGCATTTTCAGAAGCAAGCGATGAAAAAATAACCAATAACATGGAATTTATTATGGAAAAGTCCAGATTAATAAAGCAGCTTAATTAAGGTGATAAAGCACAGTTTAACGAGTTTTTAGCAGAGTTTAAGTAAACTTTTTACTGTCCATCGCAAAGTAATAAGTATAAAGTGTTAATAAACAAGTTATTTAACGGAAATAGGGAGCTTCCATCGTCTTTGGCTTGCTAGCAATTTGTAGCGTGCCCGCCTTAAGTTTTAGTGGATAACTTCGGTGAGTTTTCAAAAATAGCCAAAATTATCTAATCTATTTCAAATGAGTAGTTATCAGTTGAGTTGAATAATTTGATTAATGCGAAGCAGCTTAAGCGTGCCATTGAATCTGTGTTTAATTTCATTATTTTCCAGGATAAGTAGTTGTGTTAGTATATTTCGTTGCTTTTCCCTTCTTTGTTATTGCCTCATTTTTACAAGTCTCTGTCCTCTTTGAAGGAGCCGGTGCAGAAGCTTCCTCGCGAGCTTCAGTTATCTACGTTTCAATTTGCAGTGTAATAATTTGTGCCCGAGAATTTCGTAACTGAGTATTTAATGGGCAAAATGCAGTCCATGTGCCTGAACAAGGTCCTCTGGGCTAAGATTTGCACTTATTTATTATTTAATTATTAGCCGGCTCAAATTCACTAACTGGCGCAGATTCTCAGAATTTGCGTGGAGAACATTAACGCCGACTATGTTTCCTTCTTCCTGCAGAACAACAAAGCGCTCGTGTACGAGCTCTACTAATTTGACACCGTGCTCAGACCGCACCCGGAGCTCCTCTTTTTCACCGAGTAAAAGGTCCCCGTTTCGTTCTAAGACTCCTTTTAGGCCGTTTTCGAGACCTTCGTCATTGACGACTTCAAAAACCTCCTCAAGGACTACAAAAAACTAATAAAATCAATTAACGAGGACAAGAACCTGAACAAACTGGTCAACGACGACAACTACGAGATCATCACGAGCTCAAGCTAATTCGTGAATATTATGAACGTATTCCACCAGTTCTTCACGCAGAACGTGCTCAGCTTCGAACTGGCAGAACTCCTTAAAAATGAAAACAACCTCACAACTGAAAGGTTCAGGAAACAACTCAGCCCAAAATTCACGGTCCAAGAAACCACACACTGCTCAGGACTAGCGCACTAACTGGTAGTTCTCAAAAATAACATCAGCCTGAACATATTCGTCAAAGTATGCGCACTACTAATAGCCGAATTTTACGAAACAGATCACGAAGACAAACTGCTACAAGGAATCAACAAACTGAGAAACGAAGAAATGGCGATTATACAAGAGCAAAACCTGGATCAAAACGAACTCGTTAACAAATCAATCGTTACTGATAAACTATCGTTGTTCATGCAGCAATTAATATGCCAATTAATCGAAAATAACAATTTTAGTACAGTTTGCTAGTATATTTAACAGAACTACAAAGCCAACGCAGAGCAAATTTTATCCAATTTGCATTTAAGACTTTAAAATGCCCATTAACTCTTACCAAAACTCGAGAAACACGTTCTATAAATATATAATAAAAGTGGGCAAAAAGAGAGAATCGATTCTCTACTACTGGGTCTTCCGTTATACATATTTGCAAATGACTAATATAATATTGCAAATAAACCTCTGTAAAATAAACTTTAATAATATCATGTAGGATTCTTATGCTTCTTAATGGATATCTGTCCAAAAGCAAAAATACATGAAGATGCTTTAATATCTGATGCTGATATAGAGATGCTTTAGAAAACTAAAAGAAATGATAAACATATTATTGATAATGTGAAACAATCGATAAAATCCAATATTTACACAGTTGAATAAATGGGCTACTTCCTGGGTACAATTGTTGCTAACTCAGATATTAATGTTGCGCCTAACTATATAAATATAGATACTAAAAAAGATTTGAACTTCAAATCATTATACGACGATTTATCTAGTCTGATATCGAAAAATAAGAGGTAAATATTAAAGTTTTTACTTAACCCTTCCTCTATGAGTACATATTCAGTAAAAGAATAATTGATGGGTAAATCTATTTAACCACTAATTGATGTATTTAGTTAATCGCATACATAAGTCAAAGATATTTTATGTGGATTGGCACTTCACTTGTTGTTACTTGATGAGTCATCAATGTTCTTTGAAATGGTATTAGATTATTAATAAATGAAAGATTTCTAAGTAGCTGGTATTAGCAGTTCTATTGGTGGAGCTTATCACTATGACTGTTTGATAAAAGATACTGTGACTGGAAATACTATAACTTTCAGTGTTAGAAAATTAACCGTAGCATAATTTAGATTCTTTATTTTGTTGTATTGTGGTATCATATTAATTTCAAGTCTTGTGTTCAACAATTATAAATCTCATTCTGAGTATTGTGGAATCATTTCTCCTTATGGCACTCTTATGCAAGATCGTTACACATATTTAATTTCATAAATTTCTAATTCATTAAATGTGATATCTAATGTAAAAGGTTTTTCTGAAAGAGGTGCTGTAGGTTATTGTAACACCGTATTATTTTCGTTCTTGTGTGCAAATTATTCTAAATCTAACAAAGTTGAGCCAGAATAGCTTGAAGCTGATATTGCGTTGGTGGATCACGATTTACTCCTTTCAGAATACTGTAGAGTATTTACTTTAATGTAGGAAACTAAACCAGAGTTGGAGCCAGTTGGTACCTAAACGGTAGCTACACAGGATAACATTACGAAGATAGATCTTAGCTCTGACATGCTAAATTTGTCAACTAAAATCAGTTAAAAATTATCTGCAAGTGAGAAGCTCAAAAGACAGTACGTAAGGCAACAGAAAATGTTGTAAGAGTTGAATACGGGTATTAAATACCTATACAGAGCTCCAGTTAAGGAAACGCTCACCGTGGGCTCATAACTTGTGAAATTCGCGTAGAAAGACCCATAAATGGCCGATTTCATCCGTATCTACGGCAGATCTTTGAACTCCCTCTCACATTTGATCAGACTCACAATTAATCTAAAGAATTTGATTTTTTAGATGTATGACAACTAACTTTATTCGTACGAAATAATCTAAACTACTTTGGAACCAGCGCTGATTAAAGAGTTCGTTGAAACGTACAATATTACGAGACATGAACTTTTATCTATTTAAAATATGTGCAATGAATAGGAATTCCCCGAAATCACTGACTAAATCTCAATCGGATAATTAGTTTTCATTGGTCAGGACTCAAGAGACGGCTAATCCAGACTGAGTTTGCTTGATGAAATTATCATAAGCTTCGTGAAAATAGTAAACAAAATTAAAGTCGAAAATGCACCAAAGCAAGAAATCGAGGTAGCAATTAATAATTTGTGCTACCACTTCAGCCCAGGATTCGCTAACCAACTCGAGAATGATTTGGATATAGAAGGGCTTGCTAGCTACATTAGATAACATCTTTGCTATTCACACGAACTTTATTACGAACCAAAATCACTTCAAACAAAAATGTGCTCAATAGAAGCAGCAGAGACATATTAGCAGTTTTTAACCAAAAATGCTTTGTTTTTAGAAGCCAATCCGGATTTCAAATCAAATGAAGATGAATTTGACTCTTTCTTTATCCTTGACAGAGAAAACATCAAAAAATAAATACAAGAAGTAATGGAAGGAGATAACTCAGTTGTAGAACAAATTGCCAAAGGATAAATGGGACAGTTCTATGAAGGAACTATTGACTAGGTCATGACAGGTGTTTATGCTCTAGATGTTATCAATGGATGCGGTGAAGCATGCTTCAAAAGCATAATCGCACTCTGGAGTGCCATAAAAGAATGAACAACAATAAATAATATTAATACTTATTGGATCAATAAAAACAACATATCTAACTGAATAAATCAACAAAATAAATCAATGTACTTTATGTTTGTAATGTATATGGGACACTAATTTGTTTTACTATAATATACATGTATACAAGAAAATATATTAGAACTGCAACTTTTATCTTCCTAAATTCTAGAATAATTATTTATTATTTTTATACAAACATCAAAAAAGTACATATATAATATTTCGTTGACATATATTCTGTTTTATCTTGAAACTATAATTTTATTTCTTTAATTCACTTCAAATGCCTGATCATGAATTAAAATTTGTTATGTTAGGAGAATCTGCAGTCGGAAAAACTTCTATTATTCA
The DNA here is from genome assembly GCA_963988835.1 of Hexamita inflata. Lineage (NCBI taxonomy): Eukaryota > Fornicata > Diplomonadida > Hexamitidae > Hexamita > Hexamita inflata. Next base: position 262,055 of record CAXDID010000386.1, on the reverse strand, counting down.
TAGATATATCAGTAATTAATTTAATACGATGCCTGAATCAACTATTACAGCTTATTTTCACACTAAAATGATAATAGTAGACTCACATTCTATTCGTTTACATTTATGGGATACTGCCGGATAAGAGCGTTTTTAATCTATAGCTCCGATGTACTATAGAAATGCTGATGTTATATTAGTTGTTTTTGCAGTTGATAGTGCTGACAGTTTATAAAAAGCTATATTATAAATATAAGATGTTAAAATGTCCCAAGTATAAAGAGGTCAATAAATTATTCTTCTTGGAAATAAATGTGATAAAGAAAATCAAGTAAAAGGTTAAGCCGAATAATATTCTAAAGACTTTTAAATACCAGTATTCTGGGTATCTGCGTTCAATGGCACTGGAATATCAGACGCTGTGTTATATGCTATTCGAAAAGCTAGCTCAAGTAAATCAAACAGCAATCATTTATCAGGTGTTGTTGACATTCAGGCTAAACGTGAAAAGGGCTGCTGCATGTGATTTTACAGAGGGGTGAATATATTTATCATATTTATTCTTAAATATGACTTTAGTTCTTTTCTAGCTATTCTAGGCTTATTTTATTTAATCATCAAATAACCCAAAATTTTTTGTTCTAATCAAGAAGTGGAATTAGTCCATTGAAAATATGTTTTATTTCATCTATTTTTAACGCATTTATTCAAATTTACTTATACGAATACAGTATATTAATTTTTTGATTTTTCATTAATGTATCAAAATATAACTGCATATATAACCTTTTTATTTAATGGTAAATGCAATCATTTAACGGTAAATGCAACTTAAAACTAAAATATTTGGATAAACTAAGATAGTTGTAATGAATTCATGATATTTTGAGATATACATTTAATTCTTGTCTTATAACAAAATAACAGCATATGATTCATATAATTGATAATAAAAACAAATAAACTCCAAATGTATTCCAACACAACAAATAGCATAAAACACTAACAACAAATTTAACAGCTTTTTAACTTCATTCACCCACCTCACATTATGTTACAACTACTTCTTGTTTTATCAACGGATCAAAACGGATGCGTGTTCGGCTCAATCGCTGACGGAACTTGTTCTTGTGACATATAAAAAGGATGGGCTGGAGCTGGAAAAACGAAACTTTGTTAAAATTGCTGGGCAGAATCAACAGTTGTTAGTTCTGATAAACAGACATGCGTCACTTGCTCTCAGAAATATTGTGTTACAAAGGGACTTGTGTTTGATAAAGGAGCTACTTATTACTGCAAAATTGACATTGAAAGTGGATACGCCGGGAAAATTGAAAACGAATCCATAATTTCAAGTTAGTACCCGCTAATAAATTGCTGGAGCCAAAAAGAAGTCGTTGCGGGGTGGCTATGCGCAGATTGCAATATAAAATACAGAGTTGCACAGGGAATCGTTTTCAATGACAAAGCAGAATATAAATGCTCAGCTGATACAGAAAATGGATACGCTGGACAAATTAAAAGCGAATCCACTACTGATTTAACTTCTTGCTGGGAATAGTAACGTGTTGTAAAATTTGATGGATTATCATGCGTTAACTGTAGTGCAAAGTATTCAGTATCTTCTGGGATGATATTTGATAAATACGCAACATTTAAATGCTTACCAGATACAGAAAATGGCTACGCTAGGAAAATTAAAGACGCAACTACTTTCATTTCTGAATATCCTTTATCGCATTGTTGGAACTCAAAACAAGTTGTAAATATTGAAGGCGGATCTTGTTAAACATGTAACAATAAATATATATTACAAGATGGAATGATTTATGATGAAAAATCTAAATTTAAGTGCTCTCCAGATTCAGATAAAGGTTATATCGCAATAAATCAGGAAACTTCAACAATATCTCTAACTTCATGTTGGGATTAATAGAAAGTTGTTGATATTGAACACTAAAAATGTGTTTCATGCAATGAGTAATATTAGGTTTAATAGGGTCTATAATATAATAGCAAATATAAATTCAACTGTTAAGTAGATATTAGCAAGGGTTATGCAGGCAATATTGAAACAACAAAGTTAATATCAACTATATATCCTCTTAAAAACTGCTGGAGCTCGTAATAAGTCGTTAGTTAAGATGGATTGATATGCAATTAATGTAATATAAAATATGGAGTGCAATCAGGTTTGCTTTTTAATGATAACGCACAATTAAAATGTTAATTAGATACTGAGCATGGTTATGCCGGGTTAATTAATGATTCAAAAGCTGATATCACTTTTTGTTGGAGTTAATAAAAAGTTGTGAATCATATCGGCTCGTAATGCATAACATGCAATTAATAGGCTATGTAGTTTGGTCTTATATTTGACGCGACCGTCAATAAATGTATTTGTGATGTCATTCTTAACTATAATAATAGTACGTAACACTTTGATTTTTTAGATCTAGAATGAAAAATATTAATTTATTGTTATGCATAGTTTCTTCGCGAATATAGGAGATTTTAGGATCATGCCATGCATGGAATGTTTTACGAATAGTGATAATAGTTTATTATAAGATTTTTTATTTATAGTTGGCTAAATAGATAGTATCATCAATTTGACCTGAGGATATGCTTAAAATAGTCATGACAAAAAATGATTTTAAATACGAAGATTATTATTGAAGATTCAACTTACTTCATGGTGAAGTGGAAACATATTATAATACAGTAAATTATATATGTTATCATAATAAACGATTAAAGCTAAAATTACAAAACCAAATGAATAATTACATTAAAAGTCAATGAAAGGAACAACGACGACTAATATAATATCATCAACGTGTTACAAATAGGCTATAACAACAAATATATGCATTATATTTTAATTAAAGCTTCTTATAAATTAAATATTAAATAGTACTGATTTTCTTTCATCTATTGTTTTATAGCAAGTCTCAGATATCTTCAAACTCCCCGTAACTCTGAGATAAGAACTATAGACCGATGTTATAAATGATGTAAAAATCTAGGAAATAATCATGCATAGGAAGTCTTATAAGCTTTGTGTTTATTTTTATGTACTTACAAAATTTTGTATAAAATATAAATTATTGATAGAGAAAGAAATATAACACTATTTATATATTGTAATGACATTAATATAGCTTCTAATGCTAATTTAATATCATAAATGAAGTCTTTTCAATTTTGAATATATTAAATGATGAAAGCTAAATATGTAATGATGAAACCAATGATGCATAGAATTTTGTTAAAAGTCTGTATTAATGCGATATGACTCAAAAATCTTCCATACAGCAATAATCTCACACGCCGTTAGAAAACTGGTGTTAACGAAAATTTGTAGAAATACTGGAATTTAAACTTATGTTTATAATCATTTCTGTTTAAAGTATTCCAGGTATATAATGCAATGGTAGTAGTATCTAGTAATGTTTATTATTTCTATATGAAGGAATTCCGGGGCTGTAGCTATTTATTATTTTACGTTTAAAATTTGATATATATTTAAAAATAGGTTGAAATACATGAAATAAAATATTTTTGATATCATAATATTAATATTTGTAATAATTCTGAAATTTGAATAATTTTTATGAATACACTCCAAACACATAGTGTTACATAGTATCTATAATAAGACTTTAGATGCAGATGGTACCTGCCACTGTATTACTGATTACATTTATAGTGTAGATAAGTGTGTAAAAGATTCAAACAAATCAGTCATCGTAATCGCTATTTGTGTTCCGATTATAATTATTATACTAATTATTATCGTTCTTATCGTTTTGAAGGTATGCCAAATGAAATAGAGGGTGAACATATCTTAAGAACAAATCAATTCTAACATACCAATTCCTGCTCTAATTACATTATCTACAGAAACAGTTTAAATGAAACAAATCAATTAATTGTCGAAATTAAATAAAATCAAATGAACAGAATGAAAGAATATAAATTATATTAAATTATTAATAGTTTTATTAGATTTAAATATTTATTATCACAAAATCACCATCCAATACCGAATCTACTTCCTTTCGATTGAACGATGGTTCCTTTTACATCAGATCCTCTTTTCGGTACCAATCTGTAAATATCTAACCTCAAATACCCGAACTTTAGACCAAAAGCTTTTAGTTAACAACAAATAGCAAACTGGACTTACGCATCCATTGACATAGCAATTGCAGAGTTACTGATTTTTTCTAGCAGCGTTGCGGAATCTTCAAATGGCGTATCAACTATAAATTATGTGAAGTCGAATCTCTCTAACGCATGACACGTAATATTTTACTATGTTGCTATATCAATATTACGAGCTAAATCATCGTTAAAGTTAGTGAAACCATTTCGTTAGGATTTAATGAAATCTTTAATCAAGGTAACAATTTCTTCTTTACGGGCTTCTTCTAACTAATTGATTCTTTAATCAGAAACTTAAACCTAAGTATCTGAATAGAAATACTTTTTGAAGTCTACTTCAGGGTGTTATGTATTGTGTTATAAGCAGGCCCAATTTTATGTGTTCCTTATATCAAATTACGTGAATGATGGAGATATATCAGGCTACAAATTAATAAATATCTCTTTAGCATCAAATAGCATAATAATTTTAGTTATATAAGCTTGGTCTTGAACCTCGGTTTCTTTTTGAACTATGTATCCACGTCCTGCAACAGGATCAATGATGGTTATTTCATCTTTCTTCATTATCATTACAAAGTATTCATTAACCAAAGTTTAAGTACAAACTCTGCAAACATAAGCCAAATAACCACATGATTGCAAACAACTTTACAATATACATGCATGTTCGAAATAGTCACCTCCTGATAATTGCATAACTTGTTCGAAACTTAATCTAGTTTCATTTATACTTTATTAGAATTTTTGTTCTGTATAATATCTTGAAACCGCATCAGGAACGAATGGAATCGAAATAGCAAACCGAACGCAATCTATTGGGGTGTTAATTTTCAAAAACGAACACATTTGATTGCAAATCGATGGTTGCAAAATAAAATCGTTTAAAAATTATTATTCATTTTGCATATTATAACAGAACAAGCTTATTCCTCTTTTAAAATAAACTAAACGAGTTGCGTACTTTTTAAGGTATGAAAGTTATTGCTTTGCATTTAAATCTTTCATAAATTCGCGTTCCACTTGTGTGGCGGTGACTTATCTAGTAGGCAGCATTTATATGTATCTGGAAACAAATTACATGTTATCTGGAAGTAATTTCGAATACATATTATAATCGCAATTGCAAAAGAATAATCCAGGGCTCAAATTTACAGGAATTCGTGGAGGGTTAAAGCCACAGCATAACCGAACTTTAATAGTATCTGATAACTAGATTTCGCCTTTTACTTCTCCATCAAGAAATACGGAACGTAGTGGAATAGTTGCATTACCAATTGCTGTGTAAGAATCTTCCACTCCATGTTCATAAAGTAATAGCTTAATTGCGTAGGGCATTTAAGAAATAGCTTCATCTGAATCGTCATACCCAATTAGTTTATTGTCTCCGTTGAATAATTCAGCAAGTGGTGCGACAAATTCGAATTATTTATCGAATCTGCAAATGTTATGAAGTGGTGACTATTCCGGCTCCGTTTATTGCATTTCCGATCCATCTCCGGTTAGTAAGGCTGAAATAAAGTATGTGGTGTGTGGTTTTTCTGGCAATGGGTATGCGCTTTCTAACTATAAGTTGACTCGTATGAATTTTTTCTGTGTGATTCCTTTAATTTATAATTGCGTTTCTTCCTTTTCTACTCCTTCGTAGTCCCAGTCGATTTCTTGCTCCGCTTCTTCGAATTGTTCGCAGTATTTCTTGTATGCTTCAATTCCCTTTGCTCTGTTAAGCAGTCTCGCTGGGTAGAACGCGCGTCCTTTCCAGAGGATTGGGCGTGGGATGAACGGGTTCTCCCATTTTCCTGTTCCCCATAGGATCTCAAGTTTTTGTATTTTGTTGTTTTGGAGTTTTTGAACGTTTTCGTAGAGTTATTTCATGGCCGCTAGATATTGTGGGAAGAAGAGCGGTTCGTTGTTCGGCCCTCTCCAGAGCGATTCGAATGCGAACCAGTTCTTCGTTTCGTATTTTATCTGTTGGCTGAATGTTTTGCGCTGCTCTAAAACGCTCATGTTCTTCCCGGTTGTTTTATCCGCTAGGTTTACGTAGTCGTCTTGATCGAATTCTTTATTACCAGCTTTGTCCAGCTCATAGTACGCGTGTAGTACTTACTTGAATGTTACAAAATTCCCTCCCCTGTACATCCTGGCAGATTTTTAGTTTGTTTTTTACTCGTTATTCGCGTTGTCTGTTATTTATATTTTTTGCTTTGACTCAAAAACAAAGTTCATATTCGGGTCGTACTCGTACTTGTTCAGCTTACTAACCTGGTCCGGGTTGTAACCAGTTCCCTTTATGTTCACGTAGTAACCCACTGTGAACTCCATTAGCTCAGCGTTGACATCGTAAGCTGATGAATATTCACCCAGATTAGCCGGTAAGGTGAAGGCTTACTGAGTTGAGCCAAAAACTAAATTTACTCGTAGACGTGGGAGCGTTTTCTTGAACGTGCTGTAGAAATTGAAGGGCTTGGCAAGGTCGGTTGAGAGATCAATACCGAGCTGAACGGACTGACCTACTGTGCGGACTTAAGTTAGCTGGCTCACTTTCACCTCCTGTTATTGAATCACCTTGTTGTCCAATAAAATTTATATTTTGACCGGCTTTGTGAACGCTGAAAAAGCTGCTGTTAATTCATTCACCTGGAAACTCTTCGGAAGCACCTGCTCAACTAAAATCTATCCGCGGTAGTAACTCTCGGCTTCAGCGAGCGCATTTTCGAGTTGTGCAGTGAACTGACGCATTTTAAGCAGCTTTTATTCTTCGGTGTCCTCGTTTGAAGTTTGTACCTTGTATCCGTTTTTGTATTGAATGAGCTCCTCGATTTGTGCTTTGAGTGAAGATATTTTGAGTAGTTCCTGTTTCAGGTTCGTTTATTCGTATTATTCGTAGTTTACTGGGACCAGGGTTAGGTTGAGTGTGTTTCCTTGTCCGTTTAGGTATTGTGTGTTGATCAGGTGTACGGCTTATCTGACTCTGAGTTGGTCTTCGAACCAGACTTGCATTTTTGAGTTGCAGTCTTCGAGTATTTCTGTAAGTTTTGCGTTTTCGAGTAGTATGCTGTTGTTGCTGATGCATTCGAATATGTTCCTCAGTTGTTGTTTTTCGTTCATCAAATCAATTGTCAGCTGTATTTTGTCCGCTCTCTTCTCGTTGATCAAATTTACGTAGCTCTGAACGTACTCAAATAATGCTCTGAATGAAGTGGTAAATTCCTGTTTAGATTTAAGTAAAGGAATTGAGAGCTCACCGTCCGGGCTGGCTGCCAGAACGAGCCTTGACAAACGGAGCCCCTGCTTAAGGTTTTCTGTGAATTAAGGTGCGCTCAGGAGTGAGACGAAAACGCGCCCGAGGACGACGTGAACGGAAACATCCTCAGAATCTTTTTAGAGGATCGCGTCCTGTTTTACCTTTGAGTCTGTGGAGGGGATCCACTTCCCGTATTTGAGCTGAATCGGATTCCCGATGAAAACGGCCTTCGGAATCAACTGGGTATCAGCGGACTGTAGTGGGATGTTGTTCGTGAGCATGTGCTGGAGCTTCTGCTGTGGATTAGACGGAACAATGTGATCGTCCTTCAAATTCAAGCGGTTGCTGAAGAAAGAATCCAAAAATGTCAGACTCTTGAACAAAGACTTTACTAGACTCGACGAGGACTGCGATAACTTCTGTATCAACACGAAATCGGGCTGGAACAACTACACACGCGCATTCGGAGTCACCTGTAAATTAGGAAACAACTTCTGCAAATACTACGCGGCCTTAGGAACAACGTAATCAGCAGATATAACATTGAAAACATACACACGGTACGCAATATCAGGCTGCTACTCATTTTCCAACTACTACTAATTTTATACCAAAGCTCTCAATGACTCCTACACTGTCGTGAGCAATTCCTTCACGTTCTCAAAAGCTTTTTTATCCTACTCAGATTATAATTTTAACTATGTTGATTCAGTTAGCTATTTTTCAACTTGTGTCAAAGCTTCCTATAAAACTGTTGACATGTATAGCGTGGGTAATTTTTATGAAATAATTGTGCTAAATTGCTTTTTAAATAGTGTTCTATTAATAACACACCAATGTAATAAGACAAATAATTACAGAATCTATCTCCAAGACTAGCGTCTGCCAAACAATATGCATAAATATAAAAATCATACAATTAGAATTAATAAGCTCACATTAACTAAGAAATTAAACCACGAATATTCAGCGCACGCAGTATTAAAGACAGATCATATTATTCAAAGGATTCTACTGAGGTAAGTAAATTAGATCAACTTTTACTTGATGAAAAATAATAACAATAATTATAGAAAGTTGAATAGCTAAAGTAAAGATTGTTGAGTGCAAGTAAGAGAATTGATTGGTAGAGTTCTGAGCTATCCCCTATCCCTATTAGTACAAAAATTCGTGAGTGAGACTTAGACTATCTAATATATCTATATAATATAACAATATTAGTCACTTACTACAATCAAGTTAAATTTTGTCAACATTTAATCTCATTTAGTCCAGATCGGTAAGTATTTTCTTACGTAGGTCGGATTTTGCAAATGAGATTTTGTTTATACCTACTTTTTCGAGTTTTTCTCTTAATTCTTAACTGTTGTATGTTGGATTAAAGTTAACTTCACCCAAATCCTTACTGCTGTTATGTTGTGTATTGCCGATTAACTATTTAATATTTTAAAGTTAGTCTAACACATTAACTTATTTTTATTCAGTTTACTAATCAGCAAAATCGATAGATGATGATTACATTTATCTGGGAGTTATAACATTTTATTTTGCAATTTTATCATTACTACTTGTTTACTATTATGTGTCATTTTCTAGGTCATCAAATACATCGTCACCATTTTTAACATGTTGCATTTCTTAAAATTCGACTTGTCTTTTCTTAATTGTATCAAAATCGGGGAATGGTTATTCAATTAAAACTGAGCATGTTCTAAATTTACTACGTTAGTTTTAAGGAGTTCCGCTTTATAATTTTTAATCAGTATTTTCTGATTATTCAATGATCGATGACGTTCTAAACCGAAGGTTATTCCTTCTTGGTGAATGTTTTGGTTCACCATCTTGAATTAGTTTGAGATCGTCTTACTAATTAGAATTACTTTCTTCTAAAGATTCAAATAATTTAGCGTTATCAACCTATCTTCTATTATCATTAAATGCTTGTTCATCGTATTTTGTTTATTGTGTTTAACTATCCCTACTAGATTCAGGATTAAAATCGTTATTATTAATGTTTAGTAATTCAGTTTTATGTTTGTTATATAAATTCATATCAGCGATATTAAGACTTTAAGATTATAATTTCCCTTTTTATTTTGGAGGATTTTTAGAAGGATATAACATCTAATCTAGTCCAAGCATATGAGCATGGTTTTTCATTGCTTCTTCATCAAGCGTAGTTTCTAGTGTCTTTTACTCATTTATTGTTGATAAAACTTCTCTGTCAATATGCAATTATACAGGTTCATCATCGTCTGATAACTTAAATACCTCTGAAGATTTATTTTTTCTAATGGAGAAATTTGTTAATTCTGTTTGTCTAGTTAGTTAAGAACTGTTATCAAACATGGACAATATATCATTTTTTATTTGATCGCTACAATCTGCACTAGTATTAGGCTAGATTTACATTGGTTTTTATTACATTATTTTAATCAATCCATTAATCTTCTGTTAAGCTTCAAAGCTGTTAGTATTTGCTTTAATTTAGCTGATAGCACTGTTTTTATTTGATTAATTGCTTTAATTATTGTTTTACTCTTATTTAATTTTATCTGTAGATGGACTTTAGATGCTATCTTCAGATTCAGATCGCTGATTGAGATGAGAAAACTATAACTTTCCTTAATCTATATTATTGTCAATATTCTCTGGGTTATAATTATATTCATATGTATCGTCTTATTCAAGTTATTTAGGTTAATATGTTTTTTCGTATTCGTGTGAACTTCCTGGCTCTTTTTATTTGTCTTATTTACTATTTTTTGAATCAGCGTGTAATGACTTTAACATACGATCTTGTGTGAGTTATTCCATTACATCGGCTTCTGGTTTAATATATACTTACGTTTAACTCAAACAACCACTTGTATTATAACTCATTTATGAATGTGTTAGTTTAGACATCGGTTATGTGGTATCCAGTATGGTTTCAAAATTGGTTGCTCTGCGTTTTTATTTCTTACTTAACAACAATATAACACTTCTATCAGGAACTATTTCTTTTCTTAAAAGCAATGGATCTACCAATAGTCTACTCTTTATTGTTAGTTCTTACATTCTATGATCACGAATATTTTTCTTCCATACTTGTTATAATGCTGGTTCCATAGCTTGGTGTGATGTTAAATTAATTTTAGTGTTAATATTGTATTATAATACATAATATATTTGTAATCCGCTTCATTTGTATGAATCAGCTTTTTGTATAAACTTAATAAGCTTTGATATAGAACACAAATTATAAAGGTTTCGTTGATGAAGTTGCATTAATTTTGAACTTATAAGATAAATCTCTTGCTTAAATAGTTAACAGTGTACGAACATTAAAATAATAGTATTTATCCAAGCAGGCATTGTGTGATAAGTAATTTCTTGAAATACAGGACATGCGCCGTTAGTATCATTTGGTTTTTAATCAAGCAATGGTGATGTCATCGTCTTCTGGAATGTAATCTTCAACGAAGGATAAACCAAAATCTAAATTGTAAAAATACAAAAAGTTATTTCACGATAAGTGTGATTTGAATGAGTAGTTATAGGGTGAGTTGGAGGATAAGCAGAAGGAAGTTGAGAAGTATTAGAAAATGCTGCGAGATTTAGTGATTGAGTCCAGGAGCCCTTCTCATCCAGTTTCTGTTGCGCGCGATCATTTTGCTCCGTATAATCCCTTATCTGAAACAAAATAGATTAGGGCTTATCGCCGCAGCTCAAAATCTGCTGTGAATGATATGCACGATGAGGAATGCGTCGGTCCCAGCTTTGAATTGAAGCCTACACAAGAAAGCACGCTTAAATAGCAGTACTTCGCGCTTTAATCTGAGCTCGAATCCCTCAAGGGACGCTACAACGAAATGCTGAAGAAGGAGTCCGAGAGGAACTCCCTTGTGCTCTCACTACAGCCAAGCCAGCTCAAGGAAGCGAATTGGAACAAAAAGACACCACAATGTGACCAAAACGTTCAAACTGATATTATAGTTGAACAAATTCAAATTCGAAACCAAAGTGAAATAAAAACGGAGCAAAAAGAAGCCAAATTCGATTTCTCGGCCGATAAAACGCACTTGGCCGAACTAAAACGGTAACTTAAAAATTAATAATTGCTCCATTCACAGTAATAATCACTACTACAATAAAATTAAAAACAATTACAAATTAAAGAAAACCAACTGAAAGATATTTTCATAAAGGTGTTCAAGGCATCTAAAACATCGGAGCTGCTTCAAAACTGCTGCAACTACAAAAAATGCCTCGAACTACTCGAAAATATTCAGCCAGGTGTGTAAATGCAAGCGAAAATTACCACTGTAAAATGCACTGATAAAACACCAGACTACCAAGTGAAGAAAGTCAAAGAAACACCAGACCCAATTAAAATGCTCACAGAAGAAAGAGACGACGCACAATACGACATGAGAAACGTAAGAGGACAACAAATAGCATACACCAGTAAAAATAGAGATGTAATACAATCAATCACGTCTACAGAAAGAAAACCAATTAAAAAGGAATCGTTTGAACAACAGCAGAAAAATAAAATATTGGATTTCGCAGATGAAGATATGGAATTGTCCCCACAGAAAATATCAGTCCTGCAGAAAGCTATCTAATAATCGAAACAAAATAATGATATAAACAAAGTTGTTGAAGATGTATGTCTGTATGCTGAAGACGATTAAATGATGGCTCAAATTGATAAAATAATTCAACATTAATCCTAGGAATAAGCGGAAATTACAATTTACAATTAAGGAGAACAAAAAAGTCAAGTAAAAGCTGATATGATAGAATCAATTGGTGATATGCTAGATCAGATCGGTTATGATGGAGAATTTTATGTTAATGTTGAAGAATTACAAGAAGAATGATGATATTTGTGATTATTTATAAGTCTTAATGAGTTTTCTATTAAATCCTCTTAAATAGTATTAATATAAGGAATCCTGATAAATATGGAATTACTATTTTTATAATATATATGCAACGTTTATCTAGTTGTTTTATTTCTCCCTTATGCCATTCTTCTTCATTATGGAATCAATTCATATTTACCTTTATTTATTTTATATTTTCTTTTATAAATATAATAATTATTAATAACAATATTAACATTTACACTTCAAACCGTTATGTTAACTAAAACCTTCGGAGAACTAATTCAAGATAACAAGTCAAAATTACGAATTTTCTCACAAAACTATCGTAAATCACGTTCTAAGGAAATGGAAGAAAGAAACACACAATACGAGAAGGAATTACATGATATTGCACATGAAGACCTTACTGAAACTAACAATGATTTAATGGGAATTTTCGTCGACGATACTCTTCAAGAATATGATTCTTAACATGCTGTAGATAAAAACCGTTACAAAGCTTTTAATACTACACGAGGCATTAACTATTCGTCTCGAGGCAAAACATAGAAGATTCGAGAAGATAAATTGAAGACTTTGAAACAACAAAATAGAACTGGTGCTGCTCATGCAGAACTTCGAATTTCAAATGTTTGGACACAAAGCGAAAATAAAACTTTCTTTGAAGTTGCTACAGCTCTTGGTTGTGACTGTAAATTGATCGCACAATTTCTACCACACAAAACTGAACAGTAAATTAAAACTCACATTAATCACTGTAGACGTACAAAATTTGCTGAGCTGATGCAATATCAAAATGGTAACATTAATATTAACGAAATCGTTAAAAACGTTGAATAAAATAGAGAAAGAGAAAAGAAACGAATTACAATGCATGACATTGATTTTTCAGGTTTTGAGATTCAAAAGTAAGACGATAACGACGAAGTATTACAAGCATTAGGCAATTTGATCTGATATTATATATTATTTAAAAAATTACATTATTGATTTTCATAATTCACTGATATTGTGATGACTCTTTTAATAGGATTTTCTCGACATTTTATTAACTTTCATCTAACAAACTGAAGGTTTATTCGATAATTTAGTTCAGAAAATTGTTTCTTTCTTCTAAAATTTATGGAATTGAACTGTCAGAATATATTGATTGTTGCATCATGAAGTGGATAATTTACAATATTATGTTTTTAATCACTCATTTGTATTTATTACATTATTTATAACCAAAATTGAAGTAATCTCACAAATAACCTGCCTTGAATACAATTATTGACCATTGACCATATGTGCAGTTTAAGTATTGGTAAGATTCGTGCATTATGTCGGAGCCAAATGACTTACCGACAATGGCATGCCAGGTGGGACCCATTTTGTTATCCATAAGATCTTTTAGTATAACAGCATATTCGCCAGAACTTTTATTTTGTATTTTGAATGTGTCGATTAGTATTTTCTTAACTTTGTCAAGTCGATCTTCGGGCATATCGGATATAACATTTGAAAATTCTTGCATTGAAACTCCGCTTGCGGTGTGGTGTCTTCATTTTCGGCTATTTAATTCTGAATTGTGTATATGTTTTCACTTCGCGGAAATATATGTAGAAAAAGTATGCAATGCTCGGCGAGCAACCAATTTCGTATTTGCAGCCCTACTATCATCCGTGCTTGCATTATAAGAAGGATTTGTCCTGCCATTTGTGCAGGAAGCGCCCAGTGACGAGTAATTTCGCAGAGCACACTGATCACGCCCTGAACAGAACATATTCACCTCAGCGTTCACCCTATAACTCTCCCCTTCGTTATTCGTCCATTTCTTCCGCTTAAACACTCTCTCAAGTGAATTCAGTGGTGAACTCGCCCATTAACAGTTGTTTTCGCCGTTCGTCGATTAACACTTCGAATAATTACTCCCTTTCTGTTCGTTCCTTACAGTTTTCGAGCATTGGCTCAAAACTTAAGGACGGAATTCTGGAGCGGTTGAAATTGGTCGCCGTTTTGAAGGAGACGAAGAAAGAAATCGTTAAAATTATCAAAAGGGCCGAGTACCTGATAGAAACGGACACAATATACAAGTTTGTCTGATGTAAAATCAGGTTTAGTTAGAAATGATCCAATTCATTTTTATCTGATGAATGGTATTGGGGTAGAAAATGAGTGCAAGAATAAACTAAATAAAATGATATTACGTTGGACTAGTAATTACACACCAACGCTTATCATAATATGTATAGTATTAGGCACATTTATTATAAAATATTTGAGATTTTTTAATAAATTGGGTTTTTTGATATTATTATCCTCGGGAAGATATATTTCCAGTTTACAGCATGTTAAGTCTGTATATTTATTGCGACGATCTCTATACAATATATATTTTTGTAAAAATATAGAATTTAATAATATTTGTAATAATTTAATAAAATTTTATATGCTGATTCAAAAACAACTCAATGAGAATCTACTGGTCTTTACTGAGTGGGCATAAATAACGGGAGGAGTCCGTTTTGATGGGCGTGCAAGAGCCTTATATTTACAAAAGTCTATCGCCCATTTGTATCTAAACAAATATAATTTTATTATAATTTTATTTCACACACGGCTTTCAAGTTTTGTAAGGCTTGTGCTAATAGTGGTGTTAACGTCATCTATATATTCTAATTCTGCTTATGCTTGCTCGATTTGCAGCAATTTAGTTTCTGGTTTAGTATATTCTTTTATGCTAAAATAGTTATCAGAGCTTTCTTCGAGTGTTTGCACTTAAGTTCGGCTTTGTTTAGAGTCAATCTGATATGAGTCTGATCTGGAGATTCTTGAGGTGATGGGTTCTTCTCTGTCGTCATTTACAACCCTTCTTTCTTGGGTGTATGGAATTATTGAGTCTTCGTTTGGAACGTGCCTGGACGAGTTCTTCACGGATGGGCTTGGGTTTTCTTTTCCGAACTGGAATAGCTGTAACAATCTTTATATTTCTGTTTGTTTTTAGGCAGTAGTTGTTTTTTGCAGTAACTCCAGCAGAATTTGATTTGGATTTATTTCCGCCAATTTTATTTGAATAATTTCATAGCCGTTTTTCAGTTCTGAAACATTAAGAAAGAAGACACACATGTCGTAATTGAGGGATTAGATAGCGAATTTTATCGGGTTATTATTTTTTGTGTTTATTTCGTCTACAAATTAGTCAAAATGATTGAAAAAGAGAGATGTTATTTATGCGTTCTGCACAATGCACACAAGTTAGAGTACAGTCTAGTTTAAATCATTTGTAGTCTTTAAACTAGATTAAAGTGTAATATCATTACACATCTGTGTCAATAGATATTTTGTGCATGAAACGCTATTAAATAAAATGCACAAATGCAAGAGATTAGACTTAGGGGGTAATATCTTCTTTGACTATTAATTTGTAATATATGTTTAAGTTTTAAACATATATTCTTGTCTGAATATTAATTTAAGAATATCGAGGTTGTCGTGAATGCACGCATACATTGAACCTGTAAAACCAGCATAATCATTTAATTTATCCTTACTACTATCTAAACTCTTAATATATTTTGATTTCATCACATTTATTATATTCATATCACCTTGTTAGCAAGCTAAAAACCAGTTTTTCTTTCGCCGATATCGAGTTAGACACATATGAGGTGTGAAATTTTTTATTATTTACATTTTGCGGATTATAATCTTATTATTAGTTTAATAATTGTAAAAATCAAAATTATAAGAATTAATTAATACATCTCAGCCAAATAGATAAAATTAGATAAAGGAACAGTTAAATTTTTATATATAATCATTTCCCGATATCGATAACACTTTTGTAAATTATAAGAATAACTTTCACTTCAACGACTTAGAATTTTATTTTTTAATTATTCTTCTTATTATTAATGTAACAGAAGTAAATAATATATTAAAGACGACTATTATGGGGAAGAAAGAAAACAAATACTTAAAGTTTTCTGACTTTTCTAAATGCATAAAAGTATATACTTAAATACCTGTTCTGTGGTAAAGACTGAGCATGACTATACCATATAGGAATATTACGAGTTGCTAATACATATTAAACCACTTCATTCTAAAGTTAAGACAAGCAATTTCAATAACTAAGAAGAATAAAGTTACACCATGCGAAAATACAAAATATACTAAATCATAGTTACCATGAGATAAATTAGCATTTTTGAAACAAAAGGGCCAAAATGTCAAAGTAACTAATGTGTGTAACGGAGCAAATACTTTTAATATTCTTAGAACAAACCTTGACATTCTTTAATAACTAATGCTTATATTTTTAGAATAGTTAATGTTAATAAACAATACTAATATAGAATAAATTGTTGTCATGGAATTAGCCCAATTTGTAAATTAATATATAAAGATTTTGCTTCTAGTATATAAACCTAACACTACTGCAATAATATGCGCTATTATGGAGAGCGTTCTTAAAAATAACAAAGTTTTGTTGCTTATTAATTCAGATTAACATAATTATTCTGTGTAATTCATATGTTAGAGGTGAAAATATTAAAGTTCTTAAAAACATGTTATTTAACTTATTAACAGTTATTTACCTCATCTACAAACGTACTATTCCAAATATTATGCACTAATTTCAAATTATTGTCAGTTTCAGGTGATGTTTGAAGATACACTAAATTGCATATTTTATATATATCTATTAAACTAGCAAATTTATATTCCACGCTTTTGATAAATATTATTAAAAATTACTACTAAATTGATCAACAAATAATCTCCAATATACTTGTAAACTATTTTAGTTGTTGGTGCTTTAAATTATTATGTATATGATGTAAACTATTTTGATCTTAATATTTACCACAAAAATTCACATAGACTCAGAGGTAGCATTAAAGACTCAGTCACTATCATACATAACATACATAAATGATATTGAGCTATTTTAATAATATTGTTGATCAATTTCCCGCTTCATAATGGATACTCATTGTCATGTGTCAGTGTTATCACAAGCTACATCGAATTAGCTTTGCCTATCGTCAATATATCCATAAGATTTTGATATAATATAAAATTCGAGCGATGAGCGTATTTTTGCCCGTGGTTTTGGTCTGCATCCGCATTTTGCTCATTTGTTCACCGACTCTCTTTTATCTCAAATCTCCGATTTATTAATTCAGACGAAGAATTCTTTTGTGTCTGAAATTGGGATTGAGATGCGTCAGCAGTACTTGGAGCAGAATCCCCTTCCGCTCCAGTTTTCCGTTTTCAGGAAACTTCTAAGATTGGCGTTCACACTAAACAAGACAGTTCAGATTCACGCCGTGAGCCGAGGAACTGGGTGCTACCCGTAAATACTCGAAGAACTGGTTTAGCTTAAAAACGAGTTTGGAGTGGAACAACTCGTTATATTTCACTCGTACTCGGGCAGCTGGGAATAATTTTAACAAATAAAGAAGAAATACAACAATATATTGATCGGGGTAAGCTATCTTAATTTTGAATCCAAGCACGTTCAAAAATTTGTTGATAGCGGAGTGGTAATACTCGAATCGGACTATACAGATGGGGAATACTCAGAAATTTGGAGCAAAGTCTCAAATCTACAAGAAAAAGTTAAAACAGCTGAAGAAAAATTTAAAAACACAATCATATAATAGTGAAATCAATAAAATCTTATATTTACAACAAAACTATATATTTCAACAATTCATGTTAACATAATCACTTTTAAAACATTTGCTTTACCTCTTCGACTCTTTCTTGCAATGCTCCAAATAGCTACTAAACCTAAGCTTCAGATTGCAACCCGATTACATGTTCCTCGAAGTATTGTTGCGTTTCAACGAGTTCCTGAACTTTTGTAAGCTCCTCTTCATTCCCGTTTTCAATTTGCGATTCGTAAGTTTCGAAGATTCCTTCAATCATTTATTTTGATTCGTCTATGAAACTTTGTGCGTATTTTTTAATCTTATCCGGATCTGCTATTAGTGGAATGTTAAGTTAGCGCCTGAACTCGTCCATTTCTCTTTAAATTGAGCGAATCAAATGAACAGATTCGGAACTTTCTATTTACTTAAGTGCAAATTACTCCAACTAGTTTATTGATTTAATATACGGGATCACAATAAACCTAACTTCGGTCCACAACTCAATCAAACTTTAATTATAATCAATGTACTATTTTAATTAGAAACGAACATTTGATTTAACATCATCGAGAACTAACGACGCGGTTGGCTGATATTTAGATATATCCTGCAAAAGTATGCTGTAAGGCGCATAATCGAACTCTTCAGCCGGAATCGCTTTGAAATCCGCTTGAATCGCGCTAAATATTTTTTAAGCCTCCGCCATAATTTAAGATAACTGCTATTTTAATGTTATATTATCGTTCTTTGCATTTTACTAACTATCCAATTACTTTTGAATCTCGTTTTCCATTTTGCGCAAGTTGATTTCTATACGCACAAATTTTCTATAGACGTCTGGCTTAAAAAATGGACTTGGCCTTTTGGTCTTTGGTTTGGGAGGCTGATATATCTTATTGTCCTCTTTGTCTGTCAATTATTCTCGAATTTTCGCAAATTTATTTTGTATTTCACTTAACTGGAGTTTTGTAGGATCTTTTTGAATATAAGTTTTGTTTTATTGCAAGTAGCGCTTCTAGAATTGTGACACAATTTACTGATTTCCACTCATTGAGAAGTGAATAATTGAATTGTATATTAATAAATTGTTTATATAAAATATATAATATCGTCTTAATTTTTCTCAATCTTAATTTTAATTCAAATTACTGTTTAAATTGTGTGAATACAATGAAGTAAATAGCATTTATGTGTTATTTTGTACATAAGTAAAAGATATATTAATAAAAGCAATTTATATTTATTTCAATAGATCATTTGATAACTATTGGGAGAACGATGATGAGTATAATGGCAACGATTGCGACGGAGATACCGGCTATCATGGAGATCTTTTTGCATAGCATGGCCTTCTTGAGTTTGTCGGTTTCGGTGGCGAATTCGGAAGCGTTATCTCTGAGTTCGTTGGCGTCGTTTTCAATGGTGTCGAGTTATTAAGCACGTCTCATGACGGCGTTGACGTTGTCCATGACGAGGCCCTTGACTTCTTCAAGGTCGCTTTGAAGTTGTTGAGTGTTTGAACCGAACTTTGAGATGTTCTTGATGCCGTTACCGAGGTATGGGCCGAATTCACGTTGCATTTGGAGCTTGGAGGCGAATTTAGCGGTTTAGAGTGGGAACTTTTGGCTGAACTCGGAAGCAATGTCTTGCAAGAGGCCATAGAGCTGGGCACGCTTGGTTCCAGCGGTGGCGAAGGCTACGTATATGATTTCGTTCTGGACGGTGACTGCGAAGGACATATCGGACTTCTCTTCGCAAGTACGCATATTGTTCTTGTCAACGAAGTTCTTGAGCACATTGTCGATGTTGGCTGCGAACTGAGACTCCATCTTTTGGTTACTACCAGCTTGAGCTAACACGGTACTCTTATAGGCTACACAGGCATAGTTTACTTCTGGCATTTCAATGAGGAGTGGATTCTGATCGCATTTCAAATAAAAATAATATATGACCGAACAGAGATTAGAAATAATATAACACATACAAATTCATTCTGAGTTTACATTTCGGATAGTTTACTGATTGTGTTATGTTAAATGCATAAAGTTTCGTATTTATATCAATCATACATACATATTTTTCATAGATTAAAAGTAATAGTAGTAGTTATATTCACACAATATTTTTGAGAACACTAACCCACTGTAACTCTTACTTTAACTCGACGATTCTCTTCAGTCTCCTTACATCAATATCTTAAACTCCAACAACTTCAATGATTTTGTTTACTTAAAAAATGTCAGTTTTCATCAAATATAATAGTTCTATGTAGTTAATTCTACTTTCTGGTAGTTGTTTTGTAAGATTCTTGAATTTTGTACTTATTTCACCTTTGTTTTTAAGAGAGTTTTCAAATTCTTCATAAATATTAGGTTACATTTTGTTTACAATAAGTTTTGACAATTATGAATTTGTTCCATTTAAACTATTTGATAAATCTAAATGTTTGTTTACAACCATTGCATTTTTAGACAATATTTCGAACAAATGAGTGTTATTTTACTAAATAGCAAAATCCAAACCAGTCTCTATCGAACAATGTTCTGATAATACCGTGCACCATTCTAAATCACTCTAAAATACAATTTTTTATTACAGTTGTAGGGAAGCTTTAGCCCCAGCTTTCAATAAATATTCAAATGCTTCAAAATTTTGGACCTAGAATGCAAGTTCTAAAGCACATATTCCCTAAAATTAACAATTTACAAGTAAATCCTAAAGTAACTCTGTTTTCAAAAAAGTTAATAATGAAATTCTGCATTAAAGTTTAATTGATAAGTGAAAAGCTCTGAAAAATCCAACTGCTTCCAAATTCGCTGCAGAATTTTTAAAACACGTTTAGATTAAATAATTTATCAGCGCTTCTAAACAAGATTAGTCTTTATAATATACACAATCCATTAATGCATACCACTATGTTGTTTTTGATGTCTAGCCCATAATATCAAATCCACGATCCAGCATTAAACCAAATAGTTTTAATTTGAAATCGGACTCTGGCTATTAGAGTAACAACTACAGCGGATAACGATTTTCAGAATCACGCTAATCTGTTGGACCAGTAACATCCACTAATAACATAAATACATTGAGAAATGCATGTATTTGCTATTATTATGCGCAATAATTTACTTGTTACAATAATATATGTAATGGTAAATCCCCAGCTTCATCTTTTTATTAATGATCGAACCCTGAAGCAATTATTATTTCAGCTGCTTTAAAATTTTTATTATACAAAGCAAATGTTAACGGGTTTTATCCTTAGCTATTTCTTACATTCAATCTCATAGAGCCAATTTTATCTTTAAGCACTTAAGTATATGTTTATATTATTCCAAAAATGTCATCTGGTTAGCTACAAATATCATGTAATTCATAAATCGGTTCTGACCACTGAATTTAATTATTGTCGAATATTTCTCTTAACAACTCAGCCTCAGCTTTATACTAGAAATATTTATCGTTATTTTAATCGTTTGTCTACTCAGATCTATCGGGTACAAAAGGAGTCATGTTAGACTCCTCAATTGTTGAATAAGGTTCTGATATAGTTCCTAATTTATTAATAAAATCTTAATCAGATTTTTTAGTGGTGTATAAATCTAATATTTTTTAATTTACAGGTTTATTTGCGGTTAACTAAGTTATTACATCTCTGGCACGCATAAGTTCTGAAAGTAATTTATCTTCGGACATCGATTAGAAGTATTCATTAACTTAAGCATTATTTTTTACATTCTAAGCTCTTGATGCAAATAGTAAAGTTGATAATGATTCTTACAAAGAATCTTCAGTTGGAGAAATGTGAACAATCAAAAGAGTTTTAGCATTACCTCCTAAACTACATTTTAACAAACGAGTAAGTTTACTATCTCTGTATGGGATATGTTAACGCTATGATGTTGATGTCAAACTATTCACCACCTTCCCCAGAGCTAATAACGATCTATTAATATTCTTAGCTTCACTTAATCTAAGTCCTTAAGCTTCAGTTCTAGATATTTTTTCTGAACCTGCTAAGTCAGCAAGAAATAATTTAGAAATTCTTGTTGAGTTCTTTTCTTCATTACGTTAAACTAACTTTAAAATTAATATACAATGTGATCTTGATGATTGTTGATTAATTTTATTTGGAGCCATAACTTTAAAGGCATTTGCATGATCTACAAGCTATTAGACCTACTATGGTGTATATACCAATATTTCTGTAGCTTCTGGTACGGGATTATCTGAATCAAATACTTATAAATTATTTTTCTGTTAATTTAATAAATCTCTTACTCTTTCTAAATAAATTTCGAGAAATGACACTGACAACATATAGTGTACACTTTTGCTTGAATTTTATTAGATATATTGGAAAATATATGATATAGTACGTGGAATAATACCTTCGTTGCGTTAATCAGGCCCGAATATAGTATATGACTTACCAGCACATGTAGCCCCAAATGAAAAGATTGTACTGTTTACTCCTTAAAGTGCTGAGTCTATTACTGGTCTGGCTTATTAGAATACTTCGTCCTAAGTTGAATCTGGTCCAAATACTGCATCAAATTGAAATACTTGTTAACTACTTTCATTTACAATCATGCATTAATTATTCTGTGCTTGTACGCAAATATCTCCAGAGTCTGTGTTAAGAATCGGTCTAACTCTACATGCTACCTGTACTGACATTTTCAAATTTTGAAGTGACAAATATTTCAATTTTTGTTTTCTTCTGTAGTAATTTGTAGCAATTATGAAGAAATTAGTCACTATAACACCAAATTTTTCAAATTTGTTTTCAAATCTAATGTGTATAACAACAATATACAAATAGCAGTGTAAATACATGTATTCTGATGTAAAAGTATGATTAAAATTTTCATTTTGTGGTGACTATGTCGTATTTCCCGAATCCTTCTTTGATGATGTTGATGATTTCTTTTAGGTTGTTGGTGGGTACTTGTATTTCGAATTTTTTGTCTTCAAGGATTTGTTTGGTCATTTGCTTTAGTGTGCTGGTGTCAATTGGGTCTTCGTAGATTACTTCGCACTGTTTTTCTAGTATTTCTTTTATTTCGGGTTCTATTTGGCATTTGACTTTTATTTCGTGGGGTTTGACTCCCTGGAGGATGTCCTCGAGGGCCTTCACCGGTTTCGGACCGCAGTTTCTTATTCCGAGTAGTTCCAGATCTTTGAAGTGGTGCACATAGTACGTTTAATTGTATTTGGTCAATTGGAGTAAAATTTTCTGTTTTGGCTTCTAAACTGGTCCAAAACTAAATTAAATAAACGACTGTTTTAAAAACTGCTGCTGAGTGGTTGAGCTCTTGTTAATGAACGAAGAGTACTTTTAAATTGATTTTTAAAGCATTGTTTTGAGGAGAGAGTCGGCTAGTTTTAGTGCCTGCTTGATATTTAACCGGAGCTCGTAGAAATAAGATATTTCCTACAATAACTGATGTAGCATGAGCTCGTACTCCATTGACTTGGTTGATACTGTCAAGGCAATGTGATTCTCGTACGTTTACTGCGTAAGGACAGCATACTGCTGCAAATCGGTGAGAAAGACCTGAATTTGCTATTACGGGATGCAAATGGCCTTTATCGCATCGTTTAAAACTTGAACGATATCAAGAGACTCATACACATCAATCACAGAATTGAAAGAACGCAACACGGCATAGAAATACTAATTTAGGTGGAAAATATCCACTGAATACTAATACTCCTGCAACTCAATGACCTAATACTACCTCTCAAACAAGGATTCCAGATTCAATGTCGTAATCTACACCGATTTGTAAGTTTACAATTCTTTAAACACCTCCGCTTGCTGGGAGAAGAAATAATCAATAAATTACTGACTATCCACTTAAACCAACGTAGGAGCATTTTACGTTTGTTTCAAAGCCTATACCATCACATTATACCACTCTACATTTTGCGTAAGAGGCTCATGTTAAGTTAGGTCATAATGATTTGTCTCAATATTTAATATTTCGCACTCAATATCTGTTATTGTAATCTAAAATAAAGGGACTATATGATTTTTGAAGCGATCCATTGAGGAGTGAAAATCAATATTTATTATATTTATCTTATTATAATAAGCTCAGCTCTACAATTTAATACAATAAATCCGCTAACACTGAATTTTCATAAGTACTACGTATATACTGTTGACAACATAAAGTTTAACTCATTAAATCATGCATAATATCTACACGACGCTATAAAAACAGAAATTATTATGAAGCATTTCACTTAAGATCAATTTATTATAATTTTAGAATTATTTTTCCAATTTCATCAGAGTAATTTTTTCGTGGTTACAGCTTGTGGATATTGTCCATGTTGATTTTGAACTGCCCTTGTTTTATTCTGTTTGCCAGTTATGCTAGAATAACAGGATTGTTATCGTTTTCGTCCAGTAGTTGTTTGTAGTTTCGCTATACATTTCTAACGTGAATATCATCGTAGATTTATTTTTGTTAATCGGCGGTGAGCCCGTGCTTAAGTTTTTGTTCAACGTCGAATATTTTCGAGTTTGATTTGTTGAGTAGTTTTGCTTTTGGTAGAATGATCTGTTACAGTTGCATGTTGACGTACCCTAGTTAGTTCTCGGTTACTTTAATTGATGACTGAACTTTTTTGTGGATTATCTGCACCTCCGTTTCAATTTCCTTCACGATTTCCTTCTTTCTGCCCAAATTGTTCATCATTTTATTTAAACGGTGCAGATTATTCTTTTCGGATTAATTCACGTATTATTGCTGATTACTGTACGATGCCCTCAAATTGCAAATGTAGGGCGTGTTGTTCTATTTCAAGTTCATTGAGCGGAGTGTTAAAGTAATACATAATTACATAAAGTAAGGACTGAAA
Source organism: Hexamita inflata (assembly GCA_963988835.1). Lineage (NCBI taxonomy): Eukaryota > Fornicata > Diplomonadida > Hexamitidae > Hexamita > Hexamita inflata. The sequence goes on along the minus strand of CAXDID010000386.1, from coordinate 237,261 downwards.
TAATATCAATAAAATTATACAACATCAACCACTTTAATGTTCAATCCGAAAAATACACCGTAACTCCGGCAACTTCGCTTTGAATCCGCTATGAAAAAGCCATTCAGAACAAAAAGCGAATAAATCTACATCAGACGCACAGACTCACTTATTTGCGAAATGCAAGAGAAAGTAACAGAAGTAAAGCATTTCTAATAACAAGTAAATATTACTAAATCTCATATAAAAGATTCGATAATATAGACGTAATAATCTCTGGAAGAAACTATTATCGAACGCTAAAAATAAATTCTGAAAGCCTCAAAATTTTTAGATTTCGGATCAAATTCTAATTTAGCACCTGGTAAATCCATGGCATCACAAGTTCTGTAATCTAATAGACCTTCAGGCATGTGGAAAAATAACTTGTCTGGTGACTAAGTATATGCAATCAAAAAATATAGAATAGATAAGAATATAAGGGAAAACGTAATGAAAGAATTTAAGTACAATAAAAATAGTGTTTAAGATGTATTAAAAGCTCTAACATATGTATTTTCTGGTGCAATAACTGTAAATTTAAGTAAATATAAATTTCAAAAATAAAGCTACTCAGAAAAAATAGGAAACTTGATAAAATAACTAGAAGATGAGTCAAAACGGTATTGATTAGATTTAGAATAAATAAGTGAGTAATATCATTATTTATTAAAATGCATTAATAATATTAGTAAAATTTCACCATCCTGTAACAATTCTTTGTATAGTAGCATGAGCAACCCAGACACCAAATACAGTGGTTATAACTGAAAAGCTTGGTAAACTTAATCTATTGCCTTCTTCATCTTTAGGGTGTGGCATAGCTTTCTCAGAAGATAGGATACACTTTATGTTTTTAATTTCCTTTGTAGGATCTATTTCTAAAGTTTTCTTGATTCTCTTAGCAAGTGGACAAGTGTTGACTTCGTTAAGTTTCACAATTTTGATCATACCAGGATCTGTTTTTCTAGCAGCCCCCATTGACGAAACTAAGGAAACATTAAGATCTAAGCAGACTTTGATAATTTCGCATTTTTGTACAAACATGTCAATACAATCACAAATAACAGTTGGTTTGTATAATTCAATTAATTCTGCTACACGCTTCCCATCAACTTTTTCTTTTATTTCTGTCACTTTTATTTCAGGATTTATTTCAAGAACACGATTCTTCATGATTTCGGTTTTATTTTATCCAACGGTTTTTGTGGTTGCTACAATTTGTCTGTTGACGTTGGAAATATCAACAGTATCAAAATCAACCAGAATAATTTAACCTAAGCCACATCTTGCTAAAATTTCACAACAAAATCCGCCAACTGCACCTACGCCCAGTTGTATAACTGTGGCACCTTGCATAGCTTTGAGGGCGTCTGCACCTTTACAAAGTATAAATCTTTAGAATATTTATTCTTGTGTGTACATTTTCGTGGAGTGGCGATCAACTATTTTAATATGTTAAAATATTTGCAAAAAATTAACAATATTTTTAAATTGATTGATTGTAAGTATGTCTATGTTTTGTTAATGTTACTTATAGAATGTTACTTATAGAAGGTTGAACATGTAGTCCCTAAATGCATGTGGCAAATATAATACGTTATAATCTTTGCTGGTTTTAATTATAACTCTTCTTTATAATACAATAATCATTATAATATTTATTTAGCTATTCAGTAGAGTAAAATTATAACGATACAGTTTTCATTCTGATTCTGTGTAATTAACTTATATTTCAAAATCTATTCCAAGTTATTCTGCTAAAGGTCCTACTTCCATATTTCTTTTATTTGCTAAGTTTGTTAAACTTTCGAATACTTTAATGTACTTAGCATCGTATTCTTTTTATATAGCAATAATTTAACTATCCGTATAATGTTTCTGTTCTTATTGTATACTTTTAAATACTAATTGGTGTCCAACAGGTGATATGAATTCGCTTATTTCTCCATTTTTAAGTTACTGAACATATTGTTCTTCACCAATCATATTTAAATATTATTATCGATCATGAATCATTGATGGAGTGTTAAAACATCATCAACTCGTTACTTGTTTATTTGTATTTATACGTACAAAATCAAGAGATTTTTCATTTCTATGAATTAGTCAAAATATTTTTATTTAACAGTTGTAGTTAGATTTCGTGTATATTTATATGAATAATAATTATTATATTCAGTATATAAGCAAAGCCTCGTCTTTACCTTGTTTTTATAGTGTAAATGTTACCCACATTTAATAAATAGGAGTTATTTGTGTATTTCATGTAATATTATCTATAAATAACAATCAATATTTGTATTTGGTTGTGTATTGCGTATTAATGCTTTCGCCTGCCACTTCAAAATGGGTGTTGAGGAGTCAATCATGCAAATTTCAAATATTTAGTCGACTTTTACGTCGATTTCTGATTTTATATTGATAAAGCAGCTTGGTCAGGGTTCTTTTGCAACGGTGTATTTGGTGCGTTGTGTAAAGACAGAGGCGCTTTATGCTTTAAAAGTAATAAAGAAGAAGCTGGTGTTGCAGGCGTAGGAGTTGGATCACACTAACGCGGAATTGAAAGTGCTGCAGCGCATTACGCATCCTTTCTTGGTTTCCATTTACGGTGCGTTTTAGAACGCGGATAGTTTGTTCCTGGTCCTGGACTTCATGCCCGGCGGCGAGTTGTTCCACCACATGCAGAAACTAGGCTCTTTCTCCGAGCGCTCAGCCCGGATCATAATCGCTCAATTACTTTTAGCCCTTGAAGAGCTCCACTCCAATAACATTATAATGAGGGATTTGAAGCCGGAAAACATCCTCCTCGGTAAAGATGGATATATAAAGATAACAGATTTTGGTCTGGCCAAAATTGCTCAGCAGGGAATCGTTATTGGAACAACATTCTGTGGTACGGCCGAATATCTCTCACCAGAACAACTCAGAAACGAACCCCACGGAACCGAAATCGACTGCTGGAGCCTCGGAATAATCTGTTTTGAACTGTTGTACGGGCACCACCCGTTCTACAAACTGGAGCCGAATCAAACGAGGAGAGAGATGAAGCAAATGTTCACACGCGTTCTAAAAGAGTAAGTGGAGTTTCCAAATAACAATAACGGATCTGCGAATAATAACGCGTCATTATAGAGTATGTCGTTTATAAGGGGGTGCCTGGAGAAGGACCCGAAGAAGAGGCTGAACGCGAAGCAGATGAAAAAACACGCGTGGTTCGCCAAAATAGACTTCGAAAAAGTTATCAGGAAAGAATACGACCTGGAATACAAACCGGAAAAACACCTGAACGCAAAAAACGTTGACCTATTAAATTTCGACTGCAGATTCACTAACCAACAAATTGACCTGGCGGACATAATCGGAGACAACGAAGAAGAAATACACAACCCAGAAATATTCGAAGGATTCAAAATCGATAGCGCTATTGTTGACAGACCTGTAGTTAAGGGCAGCAAAAAATAACAGAAAATAGTTGAAATCGAAAGCGACTTCGACATTGACGTTGAACTCAGCATGTGATATGTAAAATCGATAAAAATCACCTCTTGGATATGTACTACAACGCATACGCAATTGCACACAACCAAATCATAATCCATACTCCGTGCTTCAGCTCAATGTTTAAAAATCTGCTTGCTTTAGAGTGAATTGGACTAAATACTTCCTTGTATGTTTGTAAATCTTCCCCAAACTAATTTATTTCATTTTAATACTGAACATTATCTTCAATTTTCTGTCCTTACAATAAACATTTGAATTATTTTGAAGTTAAAACTACATCTGCTATCTCATCAACATTCTAAAGCCAGCAATGTCGGCAACAGAAATAATTAAGATCAGCTTACAATATATTGCAATCCTTGCACTTAAATATATTCACTTTGTGCGAAGATAAATCTGGTTTTTGATTAACAATAAATTCTACAACAGTCATTTGCTATTTTTGTGTTGTTAACGAATCTAATAATGATTTTCTGCAGACGGGGCATGAATGGCCTTAATTGTTGTTATATAGCTGTTGTAAGCAAGATTCATGAATTTTGTGCTTTTCTGAACAAATTAATGTAACGAAATCGGTATTGTGAGTAATTTAGCCTTAACAAACAATACAATTTACTTCCTAATTGGAACAAATATGATCATTTGCATTCTTAGGTGCATAACACTCGTTACATTCTGGACAAGTTACACATAATTTTTCTATAGCATTTCTATGACACTTATTACATTTTTAACAGTGATAACATGGTTCAGTTTCTGGATCCAGTGTGATTATTTCTTTGCAAACGTGGCAAAAAGAGTTTGACATTTTAAACCAGCAATATTTGCATTTATGATTAATATCTTACAATTTATTACAATTACAACACACTACTTTTTTAACATCCTTCCAATTTAATTCGTGATCCAATACCTCATCATTATGACAGATATCGCACCCAAATGACTTTTAGCAAATATCACAATATGGTTACGCACCTCTTAAATGATGTTAGCACCCAAAGTCCTTTTTTATTGTGTATTCACCGTAAACAAAAGGGTCAGAAAGTTCCAAAGCATGTCTTTCATTATAATTTAAAAATACATTCGCATCAGTAAATTCTATCTAACCCTTATCTAAATCCTTAGATTAAGCTTATGTTGATTTACATTGAAGAGCTGCATTTATTGGATCGAAAGTTTTGTGTTTTAAGTATCTAATGCAAGTATCAGTTGCATCAAAGTACTCCTTATATTCCGTGGTATGGGAATATTTCATTTCAAAGTACGTTTATTTATCGTTCCACCATGATAAGGGAAACAATGGTTCTACAATATTCAAGCAGCTTTTATATGACTCTACTTCTTAAGGAGAAATCGTTCCAAAACTAACTTCTCTCATATATTCTCGATTTGATTTGTCAAATGGCTACATAGGGTCTTTCAGTCAGAATAATCTTACTGACAAATAATCTGTCTGCATGATATATGATGTGGTGAACATGATAACATATATAATTTAATATGCTTTCGTGTCCCACCTCTCTAATGCAAGAGTATAAAATTGCTTAAGAATTTTAATAGGCCTTAGATGCTGCCAATGCCGAAAAGGTAAAGTTAGAAAAATTAAGAAAATAAGCATTCAATAGTATTTAAGAAGCAGCCAAAGCATCAAAATCCGAATTAGATGGATCATGTATTCAATTACTTTAAAAGTAGAAAACTATTGATGATTAGATAAAGAAAATTAACACAAACTAGTAATTGCTACAAAAATAAGTGCAAAATTGGACAGAACTAATACAAAAATTTAATACTTCTCTAAAGTAATTAGGAGATGCTGGTAGAACTGCTTCTGTTATTGTTGAAGACTTGAAAGAAATATAAAGCAAGATAGCAAAGTGATAAAAAATTGTGTTATTTCTTTTCAAAAAAGTCAAAATGATTATCATTATATTTATATATATATATATATATATATATATATATATATATATATATATATATATATATATATATATATATATATGTATATTTATATTTGATTTTCGATCACTCAGCTTGTACGAATGTCATTATTCCTCTGCCAATATAATTGGCTGCTCTTTCTAAAAGTCCTTCGAGCTTATCAACTGATTTGAACCATTCAGTACTTCTATAAATAGCATTATTGAACAAATATGCCCAAACATCTCTTCTGGCGACAGTTGTTAGTTCAACTTATCTAAGATACTTTGGTAAGTCTTCGTCTGCTATTTCTTCTTTAGGTTCTTCAGGTTGTTATTGTTACTAAACTGCTGGAACTCTGGTGTTCTTGGCTGATTCAGGTTTAGTTTTCTTTTTACCACCTAGTCCTTTCATTTGTGGTTCAAGTATTTTTGCGTCTACATCTATGAAGTCTAAATCCTCATTTAATTTGTAATCGCTTTACGCATCAAAAATTCCACGCGAAGTAATTAAAAATGAGTATTGCGAAGCGTATTACTTGTGTTTTTCTGGATTATTGTTAATAAAGTTTCTTATTTTATTAAAATTATATCCATTTTGGAACTAAGCTTTTTATTGGTTAGAAACCTCGATACTCAAAGATTTGAGATACTCGTTTTACTGCTGAGGTAACTGTAATTAAATATTAAACATCTTAGCCACTTCAATGCAGCCTTCAATGTCCTTGTTTTTAAGCAAATCGCGCTTTGGCTTCAGTATATTTTAAACAGCGACAACTACATCGTCATAATCTTCAAATTAACTTCTATAATGCTGAATAGCACATTACTCAAGTTTATCTAAAGTTTTAACTAACGATTGATGCAATAATTGTACAGCACCTTCTTAATAGTCTTCTTCAAATAGAATGGCTGTTTATTGTACTAATTTTGATTGCATTTCTTAAACTTTCTGTATTTAATTTTGATAGATAATATCTGGTGTTGGTCGTGTTGGTTGAATGGCTGCTTCGATTTCAGAGTCTAGCATACCGATATCGTCTGGTTTTAGTTATCCCATTCTAACTAGTTGTATCTTATCGAATGTCATTTGTTCATCTTCGAATGCTTGCAGTGCTTCGAGGTGTTGGTCAACGGCTTGTATGGATTGATCTGTTAATATCGCGTCCAAAAACACGTCGAATTCTTGTCTGAATATTTTGAGTCTCATTTCGTGTTGTAGATCATACGTTTCTTCAACAACTTACTGTTCTTCTTCGAGGATTTATTCTAATTTTATTCTTGAGGTTGCAATATTTTGCAGTTGCGAGTCCTTTCTAACGCTTCTAACGCTCTCCATTGATGCGTTTTAGGACAGTCCCAGTTTGAACGCGCTTAGTTTATTTTCGGTTATTCTTTGTTTATTCTTTGGGAGGGAGAATACAACAGGTTCTTCCTTCGTATCATATAGAACAAATTCGGGTTGTTCCTCTTTTTGCTGTTATTCGGCAGTTCTTGTGAACTTGGTTGTGTTAAGCAGTTCTTTAACCGGAACGAATTCTACAGTGGAGATCTTGTCCAAAATCTAATCAATAGCAATATTTGCTTACTGGTCATTTGTTTCCTTTCCCTTTGGTAGTTTCTGCCCTTTAACCGGTTCGGTGAGCTTTTATTTAGCTAGTAGAGCTTATTTAAGTGATGTGACCACTTTTGCGCGCTCGGTTCCTTGGTAGTTCCCTTTGTAAGTGCCTTGAACGTTTTAGTCGAATACGGGGTGCGCTGGGAATGCGCTGAGTTGTATGCAGAGCATGGCAGCGTCAACGAGTACCTCGGCTAGGCTGAGTTTGTCCACTTCCATGGTGGTTTGTACGTTCATTTATTACAATAGCGCGTGCAGCTCAGATTGCGTTGCGAAGTCGCTGAATTTCCTGTTTTTAAGCTCGGTCACCACTTGAACTTGTTATTGAACGTTAATTTATGTTCCCTTAGTGGTCTGGGGTGATTTTTGCACTTTGTTCTTCATTTGAGCTCTGTAGGAATCTGAGAGCGTTTCGTACTGCTCAATTTTATTAGTGAATGACATGTTTTCTTGGCTCAGGTTCGTTTTGCCCAGTTTGTTCTTGCTGTTTGCGCTTGGAACGCGAATTTTTTGCGTTTTTGTGCTCTTGAGCTCCAGCTCAGTTTGAGCCTGGATTTCAGTGGTGAGTTCCAGGCGCATGTTCTAGGTGTTGGGAGAGTTTGCGAATAATTCCTCGTAAAACTAAGCGACGTAGTCCGGGTGCGTGCTGAACGAGTGCTAAAAGAGCGAGATGTCGTTGATGTCGTACACGTCAGACAGAATTAGCTCGAAGAACACGCGGTGCTGCTGCGTCTTGGAGAACTGGGATTCGCGCCTATGAAGGAGGGATAAATCGTTGTTCACTAGCTATATGGTGCGCTCTGATAGAGCCTCCTTTTTAATGATCTGGGACGTGATCTGCTTCAATTCGGCCTCGGACAACTAATAACTCGCAGGCTACGGTAAAGGCAACAAAGAATTGAACTTTACAGAACACTCGAACGAGTCGTCCTCCAAAAGCATCCTAAGCTTTAAAAGGTTGTAATAGAAACCATGACGCTACTCGAAATCAGCCCTGTCAACAATACTCATAACGGGCTCGCTCTGCGCACAACACGCTGCCAAATACACCAACTGAGTGAAATGCTCAGTGAAACCTGGACGTACCTTGGACACAATTTTACCATCAGCATCTATGCACATTTACTCCACGTTTTTATCCACCTTGACTTATTTCAGCACATACGGAAGAGCTATGTTCAATATCTGGTTCATTAAATCCTGCACTAACTTGTGCTTGCTAAATTAGCAAAACATAGCAATCTGAGCTGGTTAAGTACAAATGGCGTACGTGTTAATCCACTCTTCGGCTTCGTGAGATTAATTTACAACCAAATTTTCTTTGCATTGGTCATCTGTAATAAACCCAATTAATCTTTTACGTACTATTTTAATCAAATTTTAAGCATACTTATTAAATATCTCAATATTTTCAAATAAATAGTGAGAGCCGAGTAACTCATTATTCATTGTTGATGTCAACAATTTATATAAGGATTGTTTAGAAAATTCAATAAAATTCAAACGGAAATGACCTATTTCTTCAGAATTCTCTTGAATTTTGTACTGATAAATTTTAGATGAAAAATCTTAAATTTGTTCTTAAGTGTTGTATAGATTATCATTTTTGATTTAAAATCCATCAACTTTGGCTAGCAAATCGTATAAAAACTCCTTAGAGCTCTATTTGTTCTTAAGCCATTTTGCTTTTACAACATCATTTTGATAACATTTAACAACTCTGTCTTCTACTCTATTCATAATTTGTTTCTTTCTATTTTTATCTTCTGCAGCTTTAATTTTAGCATTTTCACTTATATCTATGCTTTGGAATGCGAATTCGTAGACAAGTGATTCACAAGTACTCATGTGAGCGAACTTTTACACAAATGCTCTTCCTTGCTTTTCTTAACTGATTTATTATTTGTAAAGTTGTAAGCATTGTGAATTGATACCGTAGCAACGAACATAAACAATCGTTTATTTGTCTCTGTGTAGAACATTTTAGCTCTAACTTACTTAATCTTCTTGGCTTTCAAATATTATTTAACAGCTTGGAGTTATAACTAACTCGTATTCTTATAAAATGATACCAGCTTTATTGTTAGCAGTCGGCATAACAAACTTTATTTCTTCTACTTGGTTGCAAGCTACTTAAACACGATTATGTCTCATGCCCACTATCATTTTCATTGAATCAACGTTAACATATCTATCAGACAAAATTCTTAAATTTGCTGGAGTTGTAGATTTTTCAAGCATTTTTTGTTATTAGTCGTCTCTAGCACCAGATTCATTAATAAGCGTTTTTATTTCAGTAGATTGTGTTTTCTATGCAAAAGTGAACGTTTTTCTTGTACTAGATGTTTTAGACATTGGAGAATTGGCTTAGGATTAAATTATCGATTTTGAAGTCAATTTATTTTAATTTTGTTAAATTGGTTGATTATTTAAGTATTATTCTTTTTCGACATCCTTAATTTTTTGTTTTGGTGGTTCTATTTGTTATTCACGATGTCTCATTTAAATTTCAACTACACAATCACCAATATTTTCAATCTTACAAACTGCAACATTTTCATTAGATGCCATAAAAGTTACTTAGTTTATGCGCAGTCTTGGTTATGTAAATTTAGTTGCGATACAAATTGGTTCAAGTAAATGCATTGGTTCTGGACGAATATAATCAATATTAGCATCGTTATTTGCATCATGTTATGAATTCATTTATCTTTCAGTAACTGGTGCTTCTAATTGTTCCTCTGGTTCTTACTATTCGTATGACTATGCCAAACTTTTGAGTTTAATCATATCTTTGAATTGTTAAGGAAGTTTTTCATCTATAGGAACATATTTCCTCATATTGATTATCTTTTTGATAGCTATTCCTTCCGATTCAATAGGTCTCATGCAAATAATAGGGTTAAGATGCCCAAGTTTGTACTCAACCAACTTTTCATCTGAACGTAAACTACGTTCCCAATTAATAGCTTGTTATTATTTGTTGTTAGCTTCATTTAATGCTCTTTCTCTCATCTTTTCTCTAAATTCACCATCTTAAGTCATTACAGATCGTTTTTATTGTTAAACTGGTCTTTTCGAAGCAAACTGCTAAACTTATTGTTCCCATTAAGAAGCATGTTTAGCTAAAAGTTCTAATGACTTCTATTTACGTTCTTATGGGTTAATTTTTCCGTATGGAATTGACATAAATTTTGCGTAGTGGAGTGGGCATAATAAATAAACTGATATAAACATTCTATATATACATTTTATGAATCCAGTTCCAGCCAATCTTTCAGCGAGCACTCCAGCTCGGTGAGATTGATCGTTTTCGAAAACTTAGAGTGATTTTATTAGTTTACCTATCTGGTTTCCTCTGAATGTATTATCACCACCCGCCCGTGTGTTTTAAGCCGTTCAAAATACATCAATCCTTCTTCATTTAAGATACCTTCCGATAACTCTATAATTACGTCGCGTCTGTCATTTGAGGCGTCCACACCCCGGTTTCTTTTAGACAGCCATCAGAATGATACAATTTGTAATGTGCAGAAATATGAATGAGCCAAAAACAAATCTCTAGCATAGTGCTAATTAGTGAAATTCGCGAATGTTTATCAATGTAATCTTTCACACTACGCCGATCTCAATTGAGCTAACGCAATCTTTGTCAAAACCAGGGCGAGCCAACATATATTGTGTTTGGTGGCATTTGTGGCATATATGGTATTTCCACCACACTTCAGCTAAAAATGGGAAGAAAATCTATGATCGACACCACCTTCTTCGGAACCATCCTCCAATAGAAAATGACTGAAATCTGCGGTTATTCTGTCGCTAGCGAAGAATAATTGTTCAGAGAATTCAACGATTTATCCAACTCCAAAAGACAAGCCTGCTGGTAAGCCCTAGCCACTCAAATTGGCAGAACTCCAAACCAAGTGAAGGACTTCTACTACAATTCATGGACCAAGCAGTTCTCAGCCGATCCAGCCAAGTACCAGGATGAATTGATGTTCCTCATCCGAAAACTGCAACTATTTTGCAGTGAAGACAACCTAGTCCGCTCTGTGTGCCACCAGTTCACCGAAAGCCACAGCCTAGAGAACTTCAACGCCAAGACATTGAACAAGTTTGTCAGAAAACTCATGGGATGCCCAGAATCCAGTTCCAGCCAATCTTTCAGCGAGCACTCCAGCTCGGTGAGATTGATCGTTTTCGAAAACTTAGAGTGATTTTATTAGTTTACCTATCTGGTTTCCTCTGAATGTATTATCACCACCCGCCCGTGTGTTTTAAGCCGTTCAAAATACATCAATCCTTCTTCATTTAAGATACCTTCCGATAACTCTATAATTACGTCGCGTCTGTCATTTGAGGCGTCCACACCCCGGTTTCTTTTAGACAGCCATCAGAATGATACAATTTGTAATGTGCAGAAATATGAATGAGCCAAAAACAAATCTCTAGCATAGTGCTAATTAGTGAAATTCGCGAATGTTTATCAATGTAATCTTTCACACTACGCCGATCTCAATTGAGCTAACGCAATCTTTGTCAAAACCAGGGCGAGCAAACATATATTGTGTTTGGTGGCATTTGCGGCATATATGGTATTTCCACCACACTTCAGCTAAAAATGGGAAGAAAATCTATGATCGACACCACCTTCTTCGGAACCATCCTCCAATAGAAAATGACTGAAATCTGCGGTTATTCTGTCGCTAGCGAAGAATAATTGTTCAGAGAATTCAACGATTTATCCAACTCCAAAAGACAAGCCTGCTGGTAAGCCCTAGCCACTCAAATTGGCAGAACTCCAAACCAAGTGAAGGACTTCTACTACAATTCATGGACCAAGCAGTTCTCAGCCGATCCAGCCAAGTACCAGGATGAATTGATGTTCCTCATCCGAAAACTGCAACTATTTTGCAGTGAAGACAACCTAGTCCGCTCTGTGTGCCACCAGTTCACCGAAAGCCACAGCCTAGAGAACTTCAACGCCAAGACATTGAACAAGTTTGTCAGAAAACTCATGGGATGCCCAGAATCCAGTTCCAGCCAATCTTTCAGCGAGCACTCCAGCTCGGTGAGATTGATCGTTTTCGAAAACTTAGAGTGATTTTATTAGTTTACCTATCTGGTTTCCTCTGAATGTATTATCACCACCCGCCCGTGTGTTTTAAGCCGTTCAAAATACATCAATCCTTCTTCATTTAAGATACCTTTCGATAACTCTATAATTACGTCGCGTCTGTCATTTGAGGCGTCCACACCCCGGTTTCTTTTAGACAGCCATCAGAATGATACAATTTGTAATGTGCAGAAATATGAATGAGCCAAAAACAAATCTCTAGCATAGTGCTAATTAGTGAAATTCGCGAATGTTTATCAATGTAATCTTTCACACTACGCCGATCTCAATTGAGCTAACGCAATCTTTGTCAAAACCAGGGCGAGCCAACATATATTGTGTTTGGTGGCATTTGTGGCATATATGGTATTTCCACCACACTTCAGCTAAAAATGGGAAGAAAATCTATGATCGACACCACCTTCTTCGGAACCATCCTCCAATAGAAAATGACTGAAATCTGCGGTTATTCTGTCGCTAGCGAAGAATAATTGTTCAGAGAATTCAATGATTTATCCAACTCCAAAAGACAAGCCTGCTGGTAAGCCCTAGCCACTCAAATTGGCAGAACTCCAAACCAAGTGAAGGACTTCTACTACAATTCATGGACCAAGCAGTTCTCAGCCGATCCAGCCAAGTACCAGGATGAATTGATGTTCCTCATCCGAAAACTGCAACTATTTTGCAGTGAAGACAACCTAGTCCGCTCTGTGTGCCACCAGTTCACCGAAAGCCACAGCCTAGAGAACTTCAACGCCAAGACATTGAACAAGTTTGTCAGAAAACTCATGGGATGCCCAGAATCCAGTTCCAGCCAATCTTTCAGCGAGCACTCCAGCTCGGTGAGATTGATCGTTTTCGAAAACTTAGAGTGATTTTATTAGTTTACGTATCTGGTTTCCTCTGAATGTATTATCACCACCCGCCCGTGTGTTTTAAGCCGTTCAAAATACATCAATCCTTCTTCATTTAAGATACCTTCCGATAACTCTATAATTACGTCGCGTCTGTCATTTGAGGCGTCCACACCCCGGTTTCTTTTAGACAGCCATCAGAATGATACAATTTGTAATGTGCAGAAATATGAATGAGCCAAAAACAAATCTCTAGCATAGTGCTAATTAGTGAAATTCGCGAATGTTTATCAATGTAATCTTTCACACTACGCCGATCTCAATTGAGCTAACGCAATCTTTGTCAAAACCAGGGCGAGCCAACATATATTGTGTTTGGTGGCATTTGTGGCATATATGGTATTTCCACCACACTTCAGCTAAAAATGGGAAGAAAATCTATGATCGACACCACCTTCTTCGGAACCATCCTCCAATAGAAAATGACTGAAATCTGCGGTTATTCTGTCGCTAGCGAAGAATAATTGTTCAGAGAATTCAATGATTTATCCAACTCCAAAAGACAAGCCTGCTGGTAAGCCCTAGCCACTCAAATTGGCAGAACTCCAAACCAAGTGAAGGACTTCTACTACAATTCATGGACCAAGCAGTTCTCAGCCGATCCAGCCAAGTACCAGGATGAATTGATGTTCCTCATCCGAAAACTGCAACTATTTTGCAGTGAAGACAACCTAGTCCGCTCTGTGTGCCACCAGTTCACCGAAAGCCACAGCCTAGAGAACTTCAACGCCAAGACATTGAACAAGTTTGTCAGAAAACTCATGGGATGCCCAGAATCCAGTTCCAGCCAGTCTTTCAGCGAGCACTCCAGCTCGGTGAGATTGATCGTTTTCGAAAACTTAGAGTGATTTTATTAGTTTGCGTATCTGGTTTCCTTTGAATGTATTATCACCGCCGCCCGTGTGTTTTAAGCTGTTCAAAATTCATCAATCCTTCTTCATTTAAGATACCTTCCGATAACTCTATAATTACGTCGCGTCTGTCATTCGAGACGTCCACACCCCGGTTTCTTTTAGACAGCCATCAGAATGATACAATTTGTAATGTGTAGAAATATGAATGAGCCAAAAACAAATCTCTAGCATAGTGCTAATTAGTGAAATTCGCGAATGTTTATCAATGTAATCTTTCACACTACGCCGATCTCAATTGAGCTAACGCAATCTTTGTCAAAACCAGGGCGAGCAAACATATATTGTGTTTGGTGGCATTTGCGGCATATATGGTATTTCCACCACACTTCAGCTAAAAATGGGAAGAAAATCTATGATCGACACCACCTTCTTCGGAACCATCCTCCAATAGAAAATGACTGAAATCTGCGGTTATTCTGTCGCTAGCGAAGAATAATTGTTCAGAGAATTCAACGATTTATCCAACTCCAAAAGACAAGCCTGCTGGTAAGCCCTAGCCACTCAAATTGGCAGAACTCCAAACCAAGTGAAGGACTTCTACTACAATTCATGGACCAAGCAGTTCTCAGCCGATCCAGCCAAGTACCAAGATGAATTGATGTTCCTCATCCGAAAACTGCAGCTATTTTGCAGTGAAGACAACCTAGTCCGCTCTGTGTGCCACCAGTTCACCGAAAGCCACAGCCTAGAGAACTTCAACGCCAAGACATTGAACAAGTTTGTCAGAAAACTCATGGGATGCCCAGAATCCAGTTCCAGCCAGTCTTTCAGCGAGCACTCCAGCTCGGTGAGATTGATCGTTTTCGAAAACTTAGAGTGATTTTATTAGTTTGCGTATCTGGTTTCCTTTGAATGTATTATCACCGCCGCCCGTGTGTTTTAAGCTGTTCAAAATTCATCAATCCTTCTTCATTTAAGATACCTTCCGATAACTCTATAATTACGTCGCGTCTGTCATTTGAGGCGTCCACACCCCGGTTTCTTTTAGACAGCCATCAGAATGATACAATTTGTAATGTGCAGAAATATGAATGAGCCAAATACAAATCTCTAGCATAGTGCTAATTAGTGAAATTCGCGAATGTTTATCAATGTAATCTTTCACACTACGCCGATCTCAATTGAGCTAACGCAATCTTTGTCAAAACCAGGGCGAGCCAACATATATTGTGTTTGGTGGCATTTGTGGCATATATGGTATTTCCACCACACTTCAGCTAACAATGGGAAGAAAATCTATGATCGACACCACCTTCTTCGGAACCATCCTCCAATAGAAAATGACTGAAATCTGCGGTTATTCTGTCGCTAGCGAAGAATAATTGTTCAGAGAATTCAACGATTTATCCAACTCCAAAAGACAAGCCTGCTGGTAAGCCCTAGCCACTCAAATTGGCAGAACTCCAAACCAAGTGAAGGACTTCTACTACAATTCATGGACCAAGCAGTTCTCAGCCGATCCAGCCAAGTACCAGGATGAATTGATGTTCCTCATCCGAAAACTGCAACTATTTTGCAGTGAAGACAACCTAGTCCGCTCTGTGTGCCACCAGTTCACCGAAAGCCACAGCCTAGAGAACTTCAACGCCAAGACATTGAACAAGTTTGTCAGAAAACTCATGGGATGCCCAGAATCCAGTTCCAGCCAATCTTTCAGCGAGCACTCCAGCTCGGTGAGATTGATCGTTTTCGAAAACTTAGAGTGATTTTATTAGTTTACGTATCTGGTTTCCTCTGAATGTATTATCACCACCCGCCCGTGTGTTTTAAGCCGTTCAAAATACATCAATCCTTCTTCATTTAAGATACCTTCCGATAACTCTATAATTACGTCGCGTCTGTCATTTGAGGCGTCCACACCCCGGTTTCTTTTAGACAGCCATCAGAATGATACAATTTGTAATGTGCAGAAATATGAATGAGCCAAAAACAAATCTCTAGCATAGTGCTAATTAGTGAAATTCGCGAATGTTTATCAATGTAATCTTTCACACTACGCCGATCTCAATTGAGCTAACGCAATCTTTGTCAAAACCAGGGCGAGCCAACATATATTGTGTTTGGTGGCATTTGTGGCATATATGGTATTTCCACCACACTTCAGCTAAAAATGGGAAGAAAATCTATGATCGACACCACCTTCTTCGGAACCATCCTCCAATAGAAAATGACTGAAATCTGCGGTTATTCTGTCGCTAGCGAAGAATAATTGTTCAGAGAATTCAATGATTTATCCAACTCCAAAAGACAAGCCTGCTGGTAAGCCCTAGCCACTCAAATTGGCAGAACTCCAAACCAAGTGAAGGACTTCTACTACAATTCATGGACCAAGCAGTTCTCAGCCGATCCAGCCAAGTACCAGGATGAATTGATGTTCCTCATCCGAAAACTGCAACTATTTTGCAGTGAAGACAACCTAGTCCGCTCTGTGTGCCACCAGTTCACCGAAAGCCACAGCCTAGAGAACTTCAACGCCAAGACATTGAACAAGTTTGTCAGAAAACTCATGGGATGCCCAGAATCCAGTTCCAGCCAATCTTTCAGCGAGCACTCCAGCTCGATGAGATTGATCGTTTTCGAAAACTTAGAGTGATTTTATTAGTTTACGTATCTGGTTTCCTCTGAATGTATTATCACCACCCGCCCGTGTGTTTTAAGCCGTTCAAAATACATCAATCCTTCTTCATTTAATAATTTTTACTTTCAAAAATATGTATAATACTTGATCACTTTTTAGCTTGTTTTCTAAGCAAAGCTCCTCTCTTTTGATAGGAATGGCTTTAAACAACTTTGTTTTATTCTAAAATCAGACTACAGTTAGTTTTGATAGTTTCTGCACTTATTTTGAGATATTCTGGAATTTGTGAAAGACCTTTGGCTTTGATTTATTGCTTTCGTTGCATGAGCATTTTATCTTTTTGATGTTATTGGAAGTGTTGTCTCAATTGTTGGTTTTCATAGACAAGATTTTTGAGTTGTTCTAATCTGTATGTTTTGATGGTAGCTTCTCCCATTTGGTTATAAACGTCTCTAATTCTGTAGCCGAAGTTTTCTTTAACTTTGTCCATTTCAATTTCTTGGTATTGGAATTCGATGTTTTTGGTGACGCAGTTTTGGAGTAGTTCGTTTTGGATTTTGAATTCTGACTTCAGGTTTCCTGATTGGCAGTCATCGTCGATGTCAATGACGAAATTGATGCAGAGTCCTGGCTAGTTCATACCACGTCCGGCACGACCTGCGATGTGAATCAAATCTTCAACTGTTTGTGGGAGTGAGAAGTTGAGAACGACGGATACGTTTTCGAAGTCGACACCTCTAATTACACCGGATTCTACGCCCGATTCATCGCAGACGATGAGAATATCTGACGCGCTCAAATTGAACTTGTGTATCTACGCATTTCTGTGCTCAATTGGCATGCTTGGAGCGAAGTGGAGCGGTTTGAGGCCGAATTGCTCCAAGAAGAACTTGATTTTGTACGATTCGTTCAGTTTCGTAGTGAAAATGAGAGATCTGGACTGAATGATTTTCAACTTGTAAAGGGTGAACAGAAGGGAGAATTTCTCCAGTTCAGTCGCATAAGTGAAGTAGGAGTAGCTTGTTTTGTTCACGTTCTGCTCCTGTTCGCATACTTTTACTGGGTCCTTGAGCATGAGCTTTTGGAACTCGTCAACGTCCTCTGAGAGGGTGGCTGAGCAGAGGGCCTTCTGAACTGAGCTGGGGATGATCTTGAGGAGCTGCTCAAGTTGTGCCTTGAAATTGAAGGCGAACATGAGATCCGCTTCATCTATGATTAGCATCTGCAAGAAATCGAGCTTTGGATTCGTAGCTAGGAGCTGAGACGGGGTTGTAATGAGAATGTCGATGTCTTACTACTTCTTTGACTTTGGCTTCTGTTCTTCTTCCTCACCGGCTAATTACACTTGGTGGAAGATTTCGTACTTTAAATCCCTAGTAAGAGTCTTGAGCAAGTCATGAGTTTGCAAAGCAAGTTCCTTAGTTGGTTCCAATATTATTATTTTCAAATTGTGCTAAAATGACTTCGAATTAGTCAATTGGTAAATGATGTGCTGTATAGCAGGTACTAAATAAGACAAAGTCTTACCAGAACCAGTCTTAGACGAAAGTAATAAGTCTTTCTAACTTATCAAAGCTTTGATTGCCAGCTGTTATTGTGGAAGAGGCTTTTGCAAATCCAGAGCTCGCAATACATCAGCAATGCGGCCATCCACTAAAATCTTTTCCCAAGTTACTTCTATTTGTTCTTATTGTATTTCTGTCATTCTACATGAATGAAGTGAAAACTACTATTCTATTATTCACAAATAATACTAAGATTTAATATCCACTTCCATCATCATTTTCTGATGTTAGTATTTTTACTTACTAATTAAGCCAGACAACGTTTGCCTGATATCTCATATGATATCGAAGGTGAACTCAAACAAGCAGAATGGACCTTTGTAAGATTTTCAGCTCCATGGTGTGCGTTCAGTCAAATAGCTGAACCAGAATGGAGG
Source organism: Hexamita inflata (assembly GCA_963988835.1). NCBI lineage: Eukaryota > Fornicata > Diplomonadida > Hexamitidae > Hexamita > Hexamita inflata. Next base: position 218,732 of record CAXDID010000386.1, on the reverse strand, counting down.
AAACTATATACACATTATGGTAAAAATGTACGTTTTGTTGAGGTCAATTGCAATTCAATCGGTTAAGAATGCAGAGATACTTGGGATGTTAAGGGTTACCCTGCCTTTAAGTTATATAAAAACGGTAAGTTCAACGCCTTATTCAGACCAACATATCCTAGAAAACTTGACATATTTACAGAATGGTTGAATAGATAATTGATTGTCAAAGAAGAGTGATATTGTACGTTTAATTCTTCGCGCGAAAAATGACGTTATTATATTTTAACATAATAATATCGTACTAAACATGGTGTTTAAAAAAGTTATTGATCGATTCGACCACTTCTCAAATGTTCCTATTGTCGATGAATGTACTAATGGCAACCGATATTACCGGAGACATTGACAACGAACTTATGAAAGAATAATGGACTTTCGTAAGATTTTACGCGCCATGGTGTGCGTATACATAAATTTCAGAGAGCAAATGGAAACAATTAACTGAATCATATGGTGATAAAGTCAGATTCGTTGATGTTAACTGTAAATAATTAGGTACGAAAATATGTAAAGAAAAATATGATGTGCGCGGATATCCTGCTTTTAAGCTGTACAAAAATGGTCGTTATTTCGACTTATTTAAAGCAACACTTCCTAGAGAACTTGATGTATTCACAGAATGGTTAAATAGAGCAACGTCAAACAGAAGAGATTACTGAGTTTAATATTAATAGATATACATTGTAAAAATGAATTATGTTTCATGCTGTCCATCCAAGTTAATCCATTCTGGCACCCAGATCATAATTACCATATTCTCCCATCTGATCGTTAAATAATTAATCAATTTTATCTACTTCTGTTTTAATAGGTAATAATACAGGTGTAGGTTTCATTACAAAGTTAGGATCGGGTTAAACATGCCCTGGATATCCTTATAAATACACAACTTACGGTGTAGGACCCACGCCAACTTACCTTAAATTTTGCTAAGAAGGTTGATAACAACATGTAAGTAAAATTGAAGGTAATCCACTTAAAATTGATTGGAAATTCAACCTAGTGCCTTATTTTGGTTTAACAATACGTACAGATGAATCTTCAAATGAGAATGAAAATATGACTTATGCTGGTGTAACTTAAACACAATATTAGATTTTAGATTCATGCAGAGGCAATAATCCGGTTACTACTGTATCCGCTAATGTGTTAGATAAGATTTTTATGGAGCTAGAACATACTAATTTGCTAGTAAGGAATACTACGTTCTTTCAAAACATTTAATATTTCTTACATTTCAATGGTTAGTAATTAGTAAACTACGTTAGTATTACAAAGCAAATATATGTCATTATATTTTTATATTTAATTATTTCCACTTCTATTTCACAAATCCAAAATGTCAACTACGATTGAGCCTCCTCCTTCAAAGTTGAAATTAAAGTTACAATAGTAGGAATCATAAAAATTATTTGTGCAATCCCATAAAATTGGTCTTACGCAAACAACTGAATTTATGTACAAGGATCCAAAAATGCAGCCTTAGCCTATAGCAGATGCCAATCATCGTTTTGAGACGTTGAAATCTGGAGTTTTGGATTGTTTCAAAGTTTCGCAAACTGACATTGACAATGTGCTTTATAACACGCTGACTACGTATTCGAATCCGAAAACGGTGTCCTAGTTGATTTCAACGCGCTTATCCCGTCTGCACAAGGACGTGTAGTTATTTTTCGATTGCTACCAGGTGAATGATTTTTCTTTAGTGCACGCACGTTTGCACGAAGAAAAATTAAAATATGAAAATTCTAACCAGTCAGACCTAGCATATTACAAACGTCGTTGTGAGGAGCTGGAAGACCAATCCGCTTTGTACAACAACACGAAACTAGCATTGGACCAATCCGAGGTTGAAAACGCAACTTTAAGAGCAAAACTTGAAGCATTTTAATCCCAATTCACTAAAGTTCTCGAATCCCTTCAAGTAACGCTCAAAGAAAACGAGGTGCTCAAAATTAAAACTTCAGCCCAAGAATAATATCTGCAAATGCAACAACTGCAAACGCAAAAATAACAATCACCACACAGAGCTAACTCAGTCACCTCTCCATTGAAGAGCATATCACCAGTGAAGAGTGTTAGAATAACAGAACCTGCGTAAATTCAGCTCAAACCAAAAGCTAAACTTGATAGTTCAAAATTATCACAGTCAAACTTGAAGCTCAGCTCAATAACTGACAGCCAAATTAAGAAAGCGCCAAAACCTGAGCCCAAAATTCTCAAATCAACCTCCAAAGCAAAATCACAAACAAACTCAATCCTAAAAACCACTCAAAAACCAAAAGAATAGTCAAAAGAAGCTAAACAACAGTCAAAAGAAACAAAATAATAAAATGAACAAAAAGAAACAACTAAACCAGAAACGGCCGAATAATAAGTTCAAACGGTCTTCGTAAAGTTCCAATCGGACCCGAAAACGGACTTCAAAATTTTACTGGAGGAGATTCACGACCTCAAATTGGAGCTCAAAACGCAACAAAGTGAAAAATAATCGCTCATCGAGCAGAATAAGTAACAATTAGTAGCTCAATCGTTGAAATATGAAGAGCAAATTGTTTAATTACAAATAAATACGAAGTAAACGGAGAAACAGCTCGAGCAGCGCATACAAGACTTCGAAAAGTTGAAAGAAGCCCACAACACAAACCTTAAACTTGAAAACGAGAACAAATACCTGAAAACAGTTCAGGCAAACGAACAACTCATTCACACATTACAACACAAAGACAGACAACTCAAAGAATGCCAAGAAGAACTCAACAAACTCATCGGAGACGTACAAGACCTCGGAAGAAGCATGAAATGAAATATTATAATTACATAAATGTTTCAGAAGAATAGATTTGAACAGTTTATTATATTAGATTATTATAGAACAGTGCATACGAAATTCATTAACTATCTTCCATACAGACTACAACCATTTACGCAGACTACATCGATTGCTAACTTGGTTGACTACTACTTGGGGCCTGAATCGTTTTACCTAATTAAATCGGTTAAGACATCGTCTTGGGGTTAATTATATCTTTTTAAAATGCAGTTTGGCTGGCTTCTGTCTTTTAATTCATCTTAGAAGTGGAAAAATTTGTAAAAATGCATATTATTATATAATATATAAAGTTATCTCATCAACACCACCACCGTACACTTCCTAGGCCACTTTCATTCATTGCACCAATAATCATGAAACAGCTGTTGTTTGCCATCCATTCTACGTAATCCTCACCAGTAAATTCTTGACCCCCAACACGTTCTGCAATATCAACAACACGAACTCTTACTTAATCTAAAGGATCGAAAAAGAATTAGGTGTCCTCATACTACCATGTCCATACGTTTTCTAAAGTGTCAAAATTAGAATTCTGAGGTAAAAATGAGCTTGGGATGAACACGTCGTTAAAGAATTTAAGGCAAACTAAAATACCTTTTGGAGTTTATGTGTGAATTTAACCTTGAATTATTTCATTTCTAAAAGGTCTGAAGAAGATTGCTCGGAAATTGCAACGGAAATGAACAGTAGGATCTTATTGTTAAACTTCTTTGTCCATAACTTCCAAAATTTTTACAGCTTAAACAAAAATACCACAATTTTTAACATGTTTCCCGATTTATGTATTATTAATTTGTTAAATTATCACTTAATTTTAGTCTTAAGTAAGATGACGTGGTGCTACGTAAACAGTGTCAGTAACATCTAATTCAATGAACATTAAGTGAAGTGAAATACAGAATATTTACTCGTAATTTTTATAAGCATTTTTATGTTCCACTTTTAATTGAATGAAAGCAGTTGTTATGCTTTGTGGAAGTTTCAATCCAGTTACAAAAGCTCATATAACAATGGCCGAAAAATCAATTAAATATTTAAAGAATAATTAAGTTGATGTTGAAAAAGCTATATTTATACCTACAAATGATAAATATCCATATAAAAAACTTTAACCTGGTATTCACCGATCTTAGCTGATATAAATAGCGTGTAAGCATTCAGAATTTGCTGAGCTATTAGAATTAGAAACGTAAGACTTAGATCATAATGATTTTAGACCTACAGCAGAATCTATTAAAATATTAAAAACAAAATACTCAAATAACTAATTATACTACGCAATGGGTATAGATTAACTTGCTTTTATGTGCGACGTTGGTAAATGGTCGTAAGAAAATATAATTCAAATGTTTGAAAATTGCTCGTTTATAGTATTTTAAAGAACTCAGGGTCTTGGCGCAATTGAAGATTCAAAGGTTATTGACATAGTAAGGAATACTCCGCATATGAAGTTGTATTTGGACAGTTAAATATTATTTACAAATGAAGACATTGGAGCTGCTAGTTCAACAGCCGTTAGAAATGGAGATCTAGAACATATATGGGAAGATGTATAGAATTATATTAAAGCGCATAATCTGTACTGAGTCAAGCTTTCACATTGTTAAATTAATTATATAAATTAATTAATTTTTCATTAAACCACATAACTTACTCATTTTACTTCATTATTATTGTATTATACTATAAATGCACACAAATTCTGTTTTTCACTTCATACTCAATGTCTGACCTAAATACTCTGTCCATTCAGCAACTAAAAAATATCCTCAAAAAAGACTTCAACATTGAAGTAACGGGTAAAAATAAACAGGAGCTCATCCAACTGATCAATTCGCACCCAGAAAAGAACCAGGAAACAACCGACCAAAAGGAAATCCCAGTTGTAACCGTTAAGAACCAAACAGTTTAAAAGGGGAAAATGGTCTGTGACGGAAACGTATGCAGGCTCCAAGAAGAACCAACTAAAAAGAAGGTCGAATACGAAGGAAAATCCGCCAGCCTGAATGAAGGAAAGAAGTAAGTGCAAAAATAATCATGTGGGATGCCCGCTATCATCGCACTCGCGTTCTGCGGAGCATTCGCATCAACTGTAACATACGCAATTAGCCAACTCGGGAAGAAGAAGTGATGTTTATATACAATTCAAGCGGGTTTACAAATACTAACAGATATTTAAATCCTATAATTACCTGTATACTGTGTATTCATGTATACTCATTTTAAAAACAACATTATAAAAATGATTTTATATAAACATATTGTACAGATCAATATAGATGAATTGATTATAGTGCAAATATTATAATCTACGAATGTTAAAAATACGGATGTCACTGGAACAATGAGGATTATTGAGCGATTATAGTGTCTGCTTGTGATATAAAGTCATCAACTTAATCATTGAGTTCTTAAACTGTATTGGATAATTGGGACAGTGTTATTTGTGATAAGAACATCATTGATTACATTTGTAACAAATATGGTAACTGGAATTCGCATTCGGATTGGTCTGGTGAATCAATACTTTCTGACGCTAGATGAATAGATGTTTTTAGGAAGGATTACATTCTTGTTCTTCTATGCGGAGTGGAAAGTAAACAATCGAATATTAAATATAGTAAAATAAAGAATTCCTCATTTTTATTTTATAATAGACCAAAAACGTATCGACCAAAAAAGGGGAAATAAAATAAAAAGACCTTTTTCTAAAAAAGGGTTTAAGTATGAATAACGATATATGTGTCCACTTCACATTTGAACTTACTACCTCATAAACAAACTCTAAGTGCTCACGTTTGAACATAACCTAAAATTGACATTTATTGATACCGAAGTGTAGAACTTCACAGTGTATAAATTTATTCGGTTGTCGAGAAAATAACTTTATAAAACTCATAAAAGTTTCAAAAATCAATATTTTAATAAGATGTGAGTAGGAATTTTAATTTTTATAACAATTTTTGGCTTAAACCACTATTTACAGATTATTTTTATATTTAATAACATTGAACTCCTAGAATTACTAAATCACATTTTCTATATTAATAGTTGAAGTAGCTAATTACAAAAATAACATGTTGTCAGACACAACTCTAATATACAAAATATTAATTTTGTAAGTAAGATAAATTACTATTGAATTTTTAATAATCAATTCAAAATTTGTTCAATAACTAATAGAGAGAAAAGACTTTCAAATTCAAAATGTAGCAGTTATTTAAAACCTTATAACTTTATGGCCTTTAGGTTTACAATAGTTATTATTAGTAAAATTTAATAATCTCAGATTTTCTTATCTTAGTTATTAGTTGTTCCAAATCCAGCAAATAGCTGATGATATATTTTAAGAACTAACTATTAAATATTTGCTGATCTGACAGAACAACTTATGGTTTAATTAATTTTTCTTTTGTTGATGTCAAATGTCTAGTTAATCATAAATTTATTAAAACTGGTAAGTAAGTTACTAAATTGTGATATCTTGATGTGACTACTCTTTGTGTTTCGATCAAGACACTGTCAATGATGAGATAGAGGCAATGTACTCTTTACTTCTAGAGGTGTGAGAATCTTGCGATCATATTATAGATACAATGTAAACATAAATATAAAATAACTATATATTTGATATACCAATATGCGCCTGAATCTATCTTATAATGCGCCTGAATTATAACAGTTTCTATGCTTGGAGCGGAATTTTCACCATTTGCATCAATGGAGTGGTAATTTGATTTAGAATTCAGTGGTGATACTTAACCCAATTTAACATCAAAACCCTTTTTATTGAAAAGGTCTTTTTTGGCAAAAGGTCTTTTCATTTTTTTCGTCCTTTTTGAGCTCGATTCGTTTTTGCTCTAATATTTAGGATTTCTGGGACAGTGAAGGAATTAAACATGATTAAGATTTAACATTTAGAGTTATTGTACTATGTAACCTGTTTATTTAACATACATAGTATACACAGATTGTATTTACTATGTAGTATTATGTAGTGTTCTGTAGTGTACAGTTTTATGTACATTTATTGCATAATTATTGTTTATTTATTGATCGTCTTATGCATATATAAATGAGCGTGTTTCCATGTAATTTTGTTGAATTAAATTCTTATTCACATTAATAAAATATTTTAATAAAGTCACTAAGTTAGTGAGAACTGATTAAGTTAGTGTCACTAACTTAATCAGTTCTCTAAAATCACTTATTCGAATATAAGAAAGATAAAGTTTTTAATAATATTTTAAACTCATATAATATAACATATAATTCTATATGAGAACTATCTATGTGGCATATAATAAATGTCCCATAAGAAATTGGGACATAAAATGAATCATCTTACAAATTATTCATTTTTGTCTACATTCAGCATCATTTTCTTCTTTTATAATTCACACTCACAAAACTATAGCCATCCAACAATAGGCAATAAGAGCACTTTTGTGACAAAACTCACTCGATTTTTTAGCTTTCCTCATTCCATCAACTTCAACAATCTCAATTTCATTCAACAATTAACTTAGTTTTTAGGTCAATTGTAGCCGGAATCGTTTTGAAGCATCAAATGAATGTTTTGGAATTATTATTACAATAATTTTTACGATTCAAGCTATTTTTTCTATTTTTTCTTTCATCAGTCAACTGAATAATATATCTTATTCAAAATCTCACTCGCTGAATTCGCAGCTTTCCTCATTCTCTCCAACTCCCTCCACAATCTCCCCAACAACCTCCGCCCAAAACGTACCCCCTCTCAATATTTATTTCACATTTTAGCAACTGTTATTCGCAACTGCACTTTTAATAGCAGGAATAGCGTTTTTAACGACAATTAATTGCGTTTTGACGTCAATCACCGCCGGAACGGACTTGAAGAAGCCGTCGGCGAAGGCGAACCCGCGGCTGTTCCCGTTCGCGTCGTTCATAATCGTGAGCGTCGTGACGGTGCCGATGCTGTTCAAATGCATCAGAATCTGATGTTGTTGGAGGTTGTAAATGCCTGTGATGAAGTAGCGCATTGTGGTTCGCAGGTTGGTACATTTTTGTACTAGAATGATATAGTATATATACTGGGATGTAAGGGGTTTGATTGTCAGAGTAAAATAACGTTTTGGACCCAATGGATTGCATTCTATTGTTTTATTAGATGGTTAAGCTTATTCATCGTTCATATAACATTATTCATTGCATAATGAAAATATGTTTACTAACCATTTTAGTGGTTTTTTAACTGCTTTCTCTTTGGTAAGGTTAGCATGTGCAAATAAAGTTGTTGTGGGTATATAATTGTACACTGATGATACTGGGCTAACTTACTTACTGTTGTTCTTCAAATCAAATTTTGTTAATTAAGGTTGTTAAAAATGAGCTAGATCAATTTAAATGATGTGCGAATAAAATGAGTCCTGTGTTTAATTATTATAGAGAGACCTTGTTAAGGCTTCTAACTTTTTCAAGTTAGGAGTGGAATTAGTATTCCAATATATTTTCTTTTCTGCAAATAGAATTATTTGTTACATTCACTTCAATTACGCTGAAGTCTATCCTGTAACTCTGAATGGTGCTAACCAAAACAATTCCAACAAAAACCCCGAAAATAAATTTACATAATAAGTTACGAATGTGGAATCATAAAATATGAAAGCTGACTACCAGCTAGAGAACTGAGTAGAATTGATTTCATTTGACCTGAATCGAACACTTTTCAACTTTGTAAGCATTAATGTAGGAAGGCCTTACAGACCAAAACATTCCAACGTTTATTTATATACTAATAAACATGGTTACTTAATTATGTTTCATTGAATTTGATGCATAGAAAGTTTTGGAATATTTGTTGACGCATTGTGATGTGGGTTCGCAGGTTGGGAATAACTTTTATGTAATAAAATGAATTACTTAACTGTTATCATCAATACTATGGCAAACTTTAATCATTAATTACAGATAATATAATTGTAAATAAATGTTAATAATATTATATTAACTTAATATTAAACAAAACCTTCATCATTAGTACTAAGGCTCAATTCAATCATTCCATGTTCATAAATCATGACAATCCAAACTTACAGTTAATTAGCTACAAAATGATAAGTGGAAAGTTATTAAACTAAGTTATTAAACTTAATTAATTAGTAATAAATTTTAACTAATCATGCAGAGAATTAATCCTACAGCCAATATTTACATTAACATACTAATATAATTAATGTATTTAAATATATGCTTACACAAATTATTAAATTACAAACTGTATGATCACATAACTGCTGAAATGTTTACGCTTTATTGCAATTTAGGAATATTAAGTTATTCTTATGTTGGAGCGATATTGGGTTGATGCAGGTTATAGATCTGTAAATTGTTTTATGGTAGCAAGCCTGGTTGTTGGTATAGTTGTTGGTTGGAATGCATAGCTGGAATCACCACTCTGTTATCTGTCATAACAACTTTGGTCTAACCATTAATTGCATTAATCATTTATTGCATTCTCTTCTTTCTAGATTGTACCATGTATAAGAATATCCCGCACAAAACCAACGCAAAAGCTACAACAACGATAGCAATCCACCACAGCCCACTATTAGAGTCGCCACTCTTTGTACTGAATTTAAACGGACAGCAATATTGTGAATACTATTTATCATAGTTACACGTGATTGAGCATTCAGAATTGCATAAATTTTATTCATATTTGAAATAATACCAGTCTTTGTTAAAGTCACACATTTAACTTAAAGTGGAAATATATTGCTGACTTAATTATTCAAATAATAATACTAAATAACTTAGTTACTAAATATAATTATTTATTATGCAAATCACAAGTTTTGCAAATATATTTAGCTACATTATTTATTCAATCATTTCATACTTGATCAGTACGATTTAATAAATATTTTGTAACTTAATTAATTAAAGATAATATTAGATAATTAAAACAAGTTGTAAAAGTCTATAGTCCAAAATTATTAACAACAGTTAAATATATGTATATTAATCCATTAATATATTCACTACCGAATTGAACAACATTTGCTATTTTTATTATTCATAAATTTATCTCAATCTAAAAAGTGTTTTAGATTACGCCTGATACCACTAGCCAATATAATAACATAAGATAATGATCAAAAACGAATAAATAAGATAATTAAAGTTGTCATTTTTATGGTATTCTTCCAATGAATTTTAAATGTATGACTTTCTGATCGAGATCATTAACAGTTACATTGTTGCGGTATGCCGTATGACGCCATCCTTTCGGTCCCCACTTTGTACTTCCATTAAATATCAGCTGGCTGTATTCTGAGCCAGTTGGAGAAGAAAGACTTGATTTACGAATAAGTCCTGTTCAAATGTAACGTATACGAGTGGAAATCATCTCCGTAAACTTAGTAGCACGCGAAGAACTGCTGGATTTCTTATTCTTACCATGGCAGTTACTTTTTTGGATTGGGTTTGGCACTCATTTGGAAGTGGGTGTATATTAAGGTTTTTCATTGCTAAAACTCAGTCACAGTAGTTCAAAAATACATATATCCACTTAAGGTTTTACCTGTTGATTAAGTGTATTAGTTAAGCTCATTTTTATCATCTTCGTTTAAATAATTTTATATGTTAATCTTATGTTAATTCCACATAATCATGTATTTATATGTATTTATAAATCTCGCAAAACTGTAAGTAAATAATTTTACAAGCAAATTTCACATTATATAAAAGCAAACATTATATATTTGGGCTAACAAGTCTGGAATTGGAGTACGTGATTTAGATTTCTGATCATTAACAGATATATTGTTGCGGTACGCTTTGTGTGATCCACCTCTTGGTCCCACATTGTACTTCAATTGTATCTCATCCGGTTATTTCCTGAGCCAGTTGTGGAAGAAAGACTTGATTTGTGAATAAGTCCTGTTCAGATGCTGTGTATACGAATGGAAATCGTTTCCGTATAATTCGTAGTAAGCGAAGAATTATTAGATTTCGGTTTCTTGCCATTACAGTTTCTATACTGAATTGGATTTAACACTCATTTGGAGGTGGGCGCATATCATCTAAATACGATATATTCTTACAAATTATTTCATTCAAACTTTGAATTTCAATGTTATATATTACAACCATATCTAGAAACGTATGATATTTTAGATACAATTACAAATTTATAGTATAAATCATTAGATATTAATAAACTTCGTCAAATAATATTTGAAATCACACAAGTATAATTATAAGTTTGGTCAATATACTATTAAATTGTTTGTTCAATGTGTCTATTTGATTATTCAGAAAAATAGGTATAATTTGTGACCAAATCTATTCTATGTTTTGTTTATTAGATTAATTTATAAATTCAGCAAAAATACCTGTGAAACTAGTATTTACAATAATTAAAAATCACACACAATATCATTTCCTGTTTCATAATATTGTAATGAAAATACTATTTTGGGACCGCATTTTTCAAGTAGTATTCACAAAAATTGTTAATAAGCTTTTATCAGTACAAGTGTGTTATTTCTTCCTTGAGAACACAAACAAACGAGAGTGAGACTTTCTAAAGCGAAATATAGGCTCACATGTCAGCGTTTCCCATTCAAAAGCTCAACCTGTCATTTATGTCCGCTCAGTAAAGACCCAGGTCATCACTGAGTCGTAGCGTACCAGTACATATATTAATTTCATTTGTTTCATTATTTAATTTCACTAGTGTTTCATTATAAATCGAAACATATTAAAGTATCTATTATTCACTGATTCTATAAAATTATATCTTGTGAGGAATATTAGCTTATACAACGCATAAACGGGTTTCACCACCCTTCGAATTTGTAGCTGATCCCGAATTACTTCCCGCTCTGTGTTTTGATTTTGAGCACCGACTGGCTTTTACTTCTCGCCGTTTCCGTTTTTAAGCCGAATTTGAAGTTATCTTTTGTTATCGGGCTCGCAAGTGCTTGTGGAGTGGTTTGTTGTTTCTGTAAATGTCTTGGAACGGTGTTTTGGTTGTAGTAGTATATTTTGATTCGCTCGTTCATTATTAGTTGCTTTTACCGGAATGAAGCGGAACGGTCCGTTTAGTAGTCGAACAGATTTGGCAAATGTTATTCAACTAGTTTTTCAAAACGCGTTTCTTTCAACACATTTTGGTTGTACTGCTCGTACACGAAATTGTCGTCTATGTTCTCGTAGGAGCGGTAACAGTGGTGCTCACAAGTGTGAATGTTCACCAAATCAACCGGAGCTGGGTCTGGACGACGATAATTCTTCCTGAGCTGCGCAGAAAATTTTTACTTCAGATCGCGCGCTGAAATGTACGTAGTTGAAGCACTCTGCGCACGCCTGAAAGAATTTTCATCGAAAAACGCGTCCGTTTATTTAAAATTCAAGGAAGAAGCGAGTTAATTACGCTTGGTCTTTGTTCGGTCATCCAAAACAGAATTTACTGGTTTTGATTACATTTGGATTGAAAATATTTAAATGCGTTGTTAAAATACAATTAAGTGAATAATTCCGACAAATTAACTGTTAAATTATTGTACATAATTATTGTATATATTTTCCGGAGTTATGGGAAAACAAATATTCATTTCAGTTCTAACGTCAACAGCGAAGAACAACGGCAAGTACAGCTTCATCCTTCCAGCGTCTCTAACTCCAGGAAAGTATTTCGTGATCGTCAGAACGTTCGACGGCGGCACGACTCTCTACTACTTCATTATCAACTTCAATATACAGCTTCCATTGCAGATCAAAACCCACAAGATGTTGGGTTTCGTGCACGTGGATGTGAACGATGAAGCAGATATGTATCTGATGAGCGAAATAGGAACGGATCAATTTTCTTGGAAAAGGAAGAGAGTTCAGCGAATTCTTCAGACACAAGGGAAAGTTCTATGTGAGAGCCTGCAGAGGAGAAGAGTGCGTTGACTCAACGATCTTTGGGTGAGGTTGCAAAATATCTTAAAACATCATTATATTTATAAATTATTATAATCTAAACTTACGTATATTAGCATATTTTGATCAAAATAATTGTATAAATTGCAATAATTTTGATACGAAGAAATATAAAATTTAAAGTAATTTTCATTTAGAAGTTTATTCCTAAAGAATAGATTCTAATGTAACGAATAAACAACTTAAATATCTAACATAGTGCATTGTTGAAGAAATACTTGTTAATAATACTGATATGAGAATTATTAGTATTTATTTAATATGATTTTTTGAATATTTTCATTACTTTCTCTTGTGCTGTGCTCCTTCGTCTGTGTATCCCGGCGCGTTAACATCTACAATAGACTGCTTCTTCGTCTTTTTCTTCGTCTTTTCGGCAGGTTTCTGTTTCTTGAGCATTTAGCACTTCACGCACATGAATATCGAGATCCCGAGTATCGTGAACACCACAACGCACCCAGCTACGGTCATGCCTACAACCGGCCATGTGGTGAATATGCTCTTATTCGTTTCCTCTTAATTTATTCTGCTGATTATGATTCCGTTTTTGAACTGGTATTAGCTTGCGTTCATTAAAATATCCATATAAGTGTTATTTGCGTAGTTAAAAGAGCACTCTTTCAAAAAGTAAAAAACACTAAATTTTGCGGCTTTCATGCAGACAATAGCCCAACAAGTAACATTACCATCAACGCAATTTTCTTCCGGGCATTCTGTTTCAGCCATTTCTTCTCGTTTGTTACAGTTTTGAATGTAACAAAAAGTATCGTTAATTGTTGAACAATCAACTGGACCTTTTTATTATTGGTCACATTTTGGGTCGTTTTTGGTTATTGAACAGTATAAATCAGTTCCGTTTGAGTATTAGTCAATACTTTCCCTTATTGTGGTGAGGGAGTTGTTAGTTAGGAGGAAGGTGTTTTATGGCTGGCTCTCAAAACCATCTAGGCTGAAATCAGATACATTTTAGAATAATTATATATTTCCAGAATCATAGACATAAAGCGAGCTGTTTATAAGATAGTAAGCGGCTTACTTACCAAGTGAGTGACTCCAGCCAATTTGAACATTTTACACATCTTTTTGCAATAAACGCTAACAAGAGGTATCCGCAGGCGCAAGAACTCCATTGGTATTGTTTCCTATTGCATACAAATCACCGTTTTTCATATAAATGAACAAATACTGATTATTTTTAGACAACTCCAACTTATTGATCTCAGACGAGATGAGCTTAGTTGGCAAATTCATATACTGCCAGATAAAGTTATTAGTCTATCCGCAAAAATAACCATCTAACTCATCACCATAGTACATTATGCCATTATCGGTCAGCGCGAATTTAGTGGTGTCTCCAGCGATAAATCTGACGCCAGAGGCAGGCATCCCATCGGTGTTGTAGTGTGTAAATATAGTAATATTGTCCCAATCATTTGAAGTGAAGAAGTGAAGCTGTATTTATAATCGATAGTCGATAATACTTCTATGTTATAGAGTTTATAATATACTTTAACATTATAAATGATTACTTATATAATAAGAGTTAAACTGAAAATATTTCAAATATATTAATATATCGTATTTCTTTAATAACTAAATTGTATACTATTTCGTATACTAAGAGAATCACATTTTATACTTAGATTTAGTTTAAAAATATACTATCATAAGATATGAAATATATTTTGACAATTGAAAGTATTAGAGCCAGAAATATCACATCAGAACAAATTATTCATGTGCTCCATGTTGTTTTTATATAGTAAATATATATTATAATGAAGATATCACTGCAGCAGCAAAACCTACTTTTCTCCCATTACCCTTTTGGTTTTGGTTGTTGTGATTTTCTTGAGAGGTTTAGCAGTTTTTATATTTCGGCTTATATTCGTACTTCTTTTCTTTTTCATACAAATACACCCGCTGACAACCACAAGAATCAAAACGATGGCGCCTCCGCACCCAGCGCCAACGTAAATCCACATGTTGTTGTTTGCTTTCGTTTCTGGCGGCATGAATCTGACCTGCGTGAGGATGCCGTTTATGAACTCGTAGTCGCCTGCGTTCTAAAACTCTTGCTCGTACACATAAGAGTTTTGGTACTGAGAGCATGCGGAATTATTATTTCCTTTTCAGTAGCATTTATGCAAAAAAGCGCCATACATGTTAAATTTCCTTCTGCGCACACATCCATGGAGCAAAAGCCATAAGAATATCCATCCTGACTACAGTCGTATATGTTACAAAATGGTTCATTTAATAATAAATTGAAGCTATCATCGTAGCACTTTATAGTCTTTCCTTTAAGGAATAAAACACAACGAGGATCTGACATATTTTTGCGACAATAGTAGTCCAGACCAGATTTTTGTAGTCCTTATGTTGAGAGAGTTTTAAAAGAATTCTTCTAAATCGAAAGGATATTGAAGCGAGAATAATTCCCGGACATGAAGAAATCGAACATGACGAAATCGGTAATGTTGTCGATGAGTTATACAAACGGTTGTTCCAGAGCGAAATCGTACATGCAGAGACTCGAGTTCAGAAGGTAGTACGTGCACATCTGCTCTCGTGTGTGGTTCCAGCCGACGTCCGCCTTGGAGATATTGGCCCCTACTTTCCTCTCGCAGACCGCGTCGAACGGCGCCAGGATGCCGTTCTTGTTGTCTCCGAGCGCGAACAGATCTCCGCTATTCATGTGAACGAAGAGGTAGTCTCGGTTTCTAGAGATCTCCAGCTTTCTGATTTCGCTCGCGTTGAGAACAAGCGGGACTGCATTGAAAGTGGTGGCTACGTTCACGGGCATCCCGCAGTAGATAGACTTCACTGGCGCGGTTCCTCTGACCAAGACTTTGTCGCTTGTGAGCACGAACTGGAGCACCTCGTCGCCTACTATCTGTCTCACTCCAGATGCTGGCATGCCGTTGGCGGTGTTGAGCTAGAATGCGGTGCGTCCGTTTGCGTCTAAGGTTTCTTGGTATACCTCGCCGTTCGCGGAGACGTACCAGAGCTGGTCTTTGTAGCAGTACAGCTGCCTCGGGGCGGTGACGTCGATTTCCAGAAAGTCGTCGAAGTTGTCCCCAAGCAGAGCGGGCTTGCGGCCCTTCGCCTGGACAGATCCGTTCTGGAGAGCCTGGTACACCACTTTATCGCACTAGATAATGTCTGTGATGTTGCTCGCGTTCGATATTTGGGTGAGCTGGGCGCCGTATGGGAACGTGTACTGCTGCATGAAGGCTTGCTGCAGGGAGGCGACAACGATCATCGTTTGGAGCGGACGAATAACTAATACATACTGACAAGGTAATCATTCTTTAAAGTATAATTGTGTTATTTTAGTATACAAAATAGTATACTATTTGATTATAAGATATTCAATTCTTTGGTAAGTAAATAGTTAATTAATAATATATAAATAATTCAGTAAATAGATTATTATAGTATAAGAAATAGTATATGATCAATAAATTGAAAATAATGAAATATCTTTAATCAAGTCATGTTTATTACTATGATGTTATAATCACGATATTTTAAGAACCACATTCTTGTCTTAGAAATCTATCATTCATAATGTTAAAATAGATTATAGAGTATGTTTAAAATACAGATTAATAGCTGCTTCACTTCTCCACCTCAAATGATCGGGATTATCACATATCAATCGGCCTTCGTGCAAAGGTTCAAATACCCATACGGAACATTTTTAACATAGATTTCTAATGCTTCTAACTTGACAGATATTATAGTTTGTTAAGATGTGGTATATTAATTGTTATAAAACGGTACAGTCCAAGGTCTTGGATATAAACCATCTCTTTTGAGCGAAAATACTCAGTATATCTTTGCTAATACAAATCTTAAAAATGTAAAGAAACTATATTGTTACAATTCCGATCTGTGGTATATTTCAACAACTAATGAATTATTTTTTGAATAGTATGATGAAGTTACTGGATTGACTATTTTTACACATTCTCTGGAGAATATATATTTACCAACTGGAATACCGGTATAAAACATAAAATAGATTGTTGGAAACGATTCGCTATAATTTATCCTCACTTCGAATTCTATTTATGTAACTGGAACTTAAAGTGTCAGGTAAATATTTAATGGTGATGCAACAGGTATAGACGACACATACTTAAAGCTTCCCCTAGTATTGAACGCAAGCAATATCGAGAGCATAGACCTGACTCCAAGCATGGCGTATTTGTTTGTTTACATGAACAACGGCGATGTATTTGCTTTGGGAGATAATACAAACGGAGTTCTAAGCACAGCTGACAATATGTGTGAGAGGAAAGTTGGGTCAAACATTACTCGTGTTTCTGTTGGCTATAGCTAAATAAGACAGTAAATGACTATGTACTACATGTAAAATAATAACTTGTACATGTACGATCCAAAGGCGATAGATAAATGCGTTCTGGTTCAAAATTAAGTGTTTGATTATCAACATCATGATATTGAGTTTTATGGTTTGAATAACCTGTAGAAGAACATCATAGTTATTAGCAACCAGAGCATTATTGACATTTCAGAGGACGTGACGATCTATACAAACGGAACTGATTACTACTGCGTTAAAAACGCAACGGATCCAAGATGCATATATAACCATATATAACTATATATAAATAACTGAAAGGTGAAGATACCCAGTACTACACAAATGGCATACTGCTAAAGACAGAACCGTTTTGTAACTTACTGAATTGCAATGATCCAGTGCCAGATCCAAGCCATGGATATGACTAAAATGATTGTTCACCCGAATATTGTGCTGGGGCATAAGCTCAAAATAATACATGCTAGGCTATTGTATGCTACAAATAGTTTATGTATCAATCTTTCCAACCACATTGTACGTAAGCTTATCTTAACCATACCTACATAAATGAATTTACGAACTCCAATAAGCTCTCTTTTGTAAACGGTTTATTGTATACAAATTAATCTACTCCGAGTATTCCCGAAGTTACTCCAACTAAATAAGCAAAATTCAGTTTGAGCATTGTTGCCATCGCTGGTATCACAGCTGGAGGCTGTGCTGTTGTGTTCATAATAATTTTTACCAGTGTTGTTTATTGTTATAAAAGAAATGCGAGAGGTCTTTAAAAACTGTAAAAATAATTAATGACTCATCTGATAATTCCAAGTAAGTTAACAAACTGCCGTAAATTAAGAGCAAACAAATAAAGATAATTAAACCTCTCCAGGCAAATCAACCTGGCATGATATGATATAATTCATTTTAGATTTAAGTTTAAAGACCGGTTTAGCGCGGTGTATATAATTCACAATCGTTTGTCCTTATATACAGATGGTAAGTTTTTGATTTAGCGTTTAGAGCTTATCGACTTGTTTGATGGAAAACGAGTAATATTATCTTCGAGCAAACTTTACTATATGATTACATTAACAATTTCTTCTAGCTTGAAAAATAATCTAAAAGAACACAAAAATGTAAATGATACCTGCTTATTATTTATATTAGAATATATTATTAAATCATTTCACTCATGTTGCAAATCCTCAATTATCAGCGGTTGTTCAAAGCCTGTCGGAATCATCAATTCATTGTAAGTGTGTTAAACATGAAGTCACCTCCTGTACGCGAGTTAACCCTTAAACACGAAAATGCGACTCCTTCTGAGTGAGGTTATGTACTATTTGACCACATAACAACTTTTATAGTTAAGAATAGTTGGAGTGAAACAGGTATAATATAGTATCACATGTCCCATTGAATGTGTACAATGAATAAATATTTATTTTATCGAAATTATTATTAATAAACACACTAATACCAAGGTCTGATTTTCCAACAATATTCACGTTTATGTATTTGACCATATTGTTGACAGCTTCTCACCAATCAATTTGATACTGTCATTATTAAAAATAGTCACGAATAATTCAAGATATAAAAATACGATGTAATATATATCACTTCCTCGAGACGGCACAAAAGAACGACTGTGAGGCTTTCGAAAGCGAAACATAGGCTCTCGCACGCCAGTGTTTCCACTTTCGAAACGGGCTCAACCTGTCATTTACGCAACTCAGTAAAGACACAACAGGGCCCTCACGGAGTCGTCAGCGGACCAGTTTTACCTGATTCGCTAACTTAAATTTCAGAAACTGGTTCTCGCTTCTCAGTTTCTCTTGCTCGCTATTTCCTTCGGCTTGCACGAGAGGTTGTTCCGTTGTATTGGCATTGCTTGGTGATGCATTGTTTCATTAACTTGATTAGGTACCTCCTTCTAAGTTTATTTGTATTTGCAAATTCCTAATTTCGGGGTATATTGCCGGTGATGGATTAGCTATTTCCTAGGGTTTAGACGCTTTGATATCTTCCTTAGCTCTCTATTGTTAGATAAACTATATCTGGTATTCTTTAACTTGCTTCTTCTTCTAGGCTTTCGTTAAGATTGGCTTGGTTTCCTATTTTGCGTCAGTTATCGTTTTTATTCACTTAGACCATCTTTTGGCTATTCGACAGGCTTTTCTAAGACAGGTTATTTATCCTCTTTCTTTTTCTAAGTTTCCTTTTGAGGAGACTTTGCGTTCGATTGGGGCATTTTAGTGGTCTTTTGATCTTGTGACTTTTAGACTGGGGGCTTTTACTCTTTCTGCTTCTGAGCATCCTTAAGCTTCGTTTTGTCAGGCGCTTTTTCTTCGATATTCTTCGTAGGTTCAGCTTTCTAACTTACTTCAGTCTTTTTCTTCTCGTTTTCAGGCTGGGCTTCGGCATTGTTTGTCTTTTAAGTGATCTTCTTGTCGTCATGCTTCTTTTTGGTTTCTTTGAATTTACGCATCACTGCCGCCGCTGTATCAAATTAACTTTACAATTTTCTTTACAATTTGGCGATCTTCTCTTTGAGAGACTAAATTTTCTTGTCATTGCCTGTATATATATATATATATATATATATATATTGTATACTGTATATTAAGGCTCCCTTTTCTGCAGTATTTGCAGTAAATCGTCGTTTTACTGCAGAAGTAACTGCATGCAGGACGAAAAAACTCCTGCAACTGCAGTAGAAATTCTGCAGTTTTCAAGAAGCCTGCAGAATGATTGATTGATTTTGGTCATTTAGAGGCGTTTTCCAAAATATTTTTTACAATATTTGTATAGAATACTAATATTATATACAATACTACATTTTAAAACCACTTCAAAGTTCATCAAGAAAATGTTAATCAGCATTGTATAAAAAATACGATTTATACTACGCTCTTGACATTTTCATGTTTAAATATACTTATATGTGATAACCATGTTCTTATAATGATTTCAAAATAAATTAAAACATATTAAAAATATATTTGCTAAGACTAAGCTAATAGATTATAAAATAAGAAACCAATCGTATAAGTAGTTTTCAAAGTATTATTCACTAATTATGCAACGAGATACGATCAATAAATAGATTTTAAAATTATTTAGTATATTTATGTTCAAAGAATGCTGAAGGAATGAACAATATTGGAATATTATATGGTTTCTATAAGAATACGATGATATATGAAGGTATCTTAAATTTTTAAATTATCTTATTATTTCACTCCAACATGCATGATATTATATTCTATTATAATCTAAAGTAATAACATATGCTTTCATTTTTACTTACATTTAAAGTTATTCTAATCGTTAATATTCATATTACACATATTAATCAACGTAGTTTATGAATAAATAATATAATATAGTTTTGCAGGAGCCGATTCGCCTGCAAACTACCTGCAGGCTACTGCAGCTGCAGTAAAATATTCTACTGCAGAAACAGGTCAACTTACTGCAGAAACTGCAGAAATAGTTCGATTTACTGCTGAAAAGGGAGCCTTACTGTATATTAGGGTTACCGGGCGGGCGTGAAATTACCGACCGGTAGACCTCATACCGGCCGGTACATTTTTTCTATCGGACGGTAGAAACTTACCGGCCGAGTACCATCTATTTTAAAGAAAAATACATTTCATTATTATTTTGTAAAAATAACAACAATACACATCAATTTTATACAATTACACATGACAAATTTGTTTAAAATTATTGAATATATTGCAATTTTAATATATAATATTTTGCAATTCAAATGTTTCCACACCATATAAAAGGTCAGACGTTATATCTTTCTATATCAAGTATTAAAACAGTAATAATTATGATCATTATCACTCATACACATAATAAAATACTCATGCAAAGTAATTTGTTATATAACTTAACAACAATGGTAATTATTTAGTAATCTGGAACTTATTAACGAATTATTGCTAATCAGGAAACTTATGCATTTAAATGCAATTATAATTAATTTGTTCATCAATATATAAACGCAGTAAACATTATTAAAGTATTTTTGATTTAATATTTTTATTTTGCGGTGAGAATGATTAATTACTCTTTTTCTATATGTTATAACCTCTTGCTGTAATTTTTAATATTACTGTAAACGTAATAACTTTTAATTTTCTATGTTAAGCCATTATTTTCCAATTTAGTACTTTATTGTTACAATATTTTCATAAAATAATTTTAGTAATACACTAAAGAATCACTAAAGTTTAGTAATAATGCGTCTTTTCTTCAAATATTTCAATAAATATCTATTATTTAGTAATTTAGTAGAATTCTTCATCTTCTACTCTATAGACATATATAAATAATGCATTTTTTATTATAATTCGAGGATTTGCTATAAATCCGATCGAAAATAAAAATTATTTTGTCTAATACAAATGAAGCCAAACGGAAAGTCCAAAAATTGAGCTTCTTTTTTCTAATGTTTTTGATGTGGAGTGGAAAAGTTACCGGTCGATAGATTTCTACCGTCCGATAGAAAAAATGTACCGGCCGGTATGAGGTCTACCGGTCGGTAATTTTACGCCCGCCCGGTAACCCTATTGAACGAGTGATTTAATTAAGCCATTTACAGCAAAATATTGTTACTATTACAACTCGTATGCAGTTTTTATTTTCTGCTTCCAATTTCTATTACTAATAATTTTTTAAAATCGAGTATTTTATCCTCAGTTCTATTTTTCAAGTTTGTTCATATCTCAATATATAGAAGTTTAAATAAACATTATTGTAACTATTACTAACATACTAAAAGCAATATCACTAATAAGTATTTATCAAAATATTCTCAAAAACGGCGCACTTCTATAACACTAAATTATCAATTAATATGGTCTAATTTTTATAATTGAGTTATTTTGATAATAAACATTGCGTTTTCCAAAATAAAACGCCACTCCTATTTTACAAATGTTTTCAAATAAGTATGATTGCTAATAATAATGTACTAGGATTTTATCAACGTGTAACGCCCACAGAATTTTTAATTAACAAACATAATAAAATGTAACAGTTTATTCATGTGATTAAAAGGATATTACATGGTTGTATATAATTTTTATTGCGATCGGTTTACTAGTTGTGGTTGGTATCGCTATAGGGTTATATTAATATATAAAGAGAAAGTAGTTGTAAGCGTAGCATCCCCAAAAACAATGTAATATTAGTATGCAATAATCTGTATTTAATGCAACAAGAACGTAGGATATTTGATCGTAATTAGATTATATCACGGTCTAATAGTGATATATTAGTTATTGTTGTTGACCATCTATAATGTATAACCCATATTTATCAATATTTTACAGTTTTATTTTAATTATAGTTACAATCTTATATATTAATAAGAAATAAAACTGTATTAAATATTTATTTATCCACTCCTTTCATTTAAAAAACATGATTAGTTCATCTGGGTCACATAATGTTGTGTTGAAATCTAAGATAACACATGAATTTCTCAATAAATATTGTACATTATAATAAATATACTATTTGTAAAATATATAACATTTTATCTTAAAAGATATTTATAAGCTTTAACTTATAGACTTGTACAGGTAGAATGCTAATTCTTTAAAGTTCTAATCAATACAATAAACGATTAATTACTGTTTGATTAAAGGTATAAACCTAATTGAATAGTGTAATAGGAATTAGTATCATAACATCTCCTAACTACTAACTAATACAAGTTATTTTCACTACAAACATTTATAAAGCTAAAAATCGTCAAATTAAGCTTTAAGTTAAGTAAGAATCTGTACAATGGTCAAATACAAGATCCGAACTTTGTTTAATTGTTTACTAATTCCAAGTATTAATTCAAAATATTTTAATTAACAACATTATATATTACATTTTAATTTTTACCGCATCAATGAGTGAGCGTTAAGCACCAGCTGCTGAAAAGAAAGCTAAAACTTATGTGTGTAATACATGCGGAAATGTATTTTAATCCAGTTATGTTCCTGGACCAGTTAAGTGTAGAAATCCAAAGTGTGGAGATACTTTATATTAAAAAATGTAAGGTGTTATTTTAAAATACGAGCCGCAAATTAGAAAAGTTGTTAAGCTTAATGACTCGCAGGAAATAGTATTGGAACATCTGAAAAAATTCTGCGCTGAAATATTCTGGAACGATATTCATATTTATCACGATAAATGGACTCTTGAAGCTACATTGGACAGATTGTCATCAATAAATATTATTGATATACCATACAATTTCAATTAGTGAGATTATTGTAAAAAATTGCTAATGCTAAAATATGAAATAATGATAGATATTATATTCTGATATTCTGATATTATATTCTTTTGTTCATTCTATTTGCTATATTGGTAAATATATTCTAGTTATATCATTCTTCAATCATCTTTTATAATTTAAGCAACTCTGAGAAACATCCACTACAGATCCAAACATTTTGGTTGTAAAATTCTTCCCTATCCAATCGACTTAAAAATATCGTGTAGTCTAAATTAGCTTTAATTATATTAGAATTTTTCAATAATTTCAGGGGAACAACACTTTAAAGTGAATCTGTTTCCAAAAAGTAAAACTTTTTCAACGTGAAATAGTCTAATTTGTTGATTTTAGTTCTGAGTTGCATTTCGCGCATATTTTTGAAGAATTCTGTTGTCTCTGGGAGCATTTTCTGCATATCTTCTTTTTGCACCAGTTATTCTAAGGGTCCTTGAATAAGTGTGATTTGGTCAACTTCGTCTATTTTTTCCAGTTTGTAGTTTTGCAGGTATTTTTTGATGGTGTCTCTGAGTTGAGTTCTGTGTTGAATAACGGTGAAGTCTCCGAACAGGCATGATTGTATGAGGCTGTAGCAGTCTCCGAGGCTGACGAGTTTGTAGCAGTAAGAAATGGCTGGGATGACTTCTTTGAAGTACAGCAGTGGTTCGGACAGTAGGTGCTTGAATTGGTATTAGTTCGTTGCGCAGTATTGGCAGCATCGTGCGCATTGGTGCTTGGTTCTGTCGTTTGCTTGCATAAGTTGTTGTAGTTCGGTCATTTTCTCGTCCCTGGCCACTTTATCGATTAGTTAGCACAAGAATGTGTACGCGCGTTCTCTGAATCCCGCTTCGTTCGATTCCAAATCTCCGGTGAGTTTTCTGGTCAAATTCAGTAAAGATTTCCTCTCCGTTTGGCTTGCGATTTCGTATATGTTCTAATCAAGAGCGAGCTCGTATATTCTCTTGAGGAGTGGTGAAACGGCTCCGATTGCTCCTTCGTTCGCGAACGCGGTAATAACTTTTCTCGTTGTCTCATACGGTAACAATTACGCTGGTTGGAACGATTTTCTGATTTAAAACTTTAATTAAAGCGCCCATTTCTCGTCTATTTATCCACTCTCAAGCTCTAAAGAGGTCAAAAACAGTAAAACGGGAGCGTTTTGCTTCAACTCCTCCCTCTTAGTGGGGCACTCGAACACCTGAACGTACCCGGACATCTGCTTCACGCTGTTGTTCGTGCTCATTGAGATGTGAATAGCGAGTCTCGAGAACGCTTAATTTATAAATTACAGGCGGGATTCACTTAAAGCGAACTGATCAGCCTGCAAATGATCCGCGAAATAGGAGGAGCAGCGAACATCGGGAGAGAACTTGAACAAATTGAACTACGTGCGCGAACGGCGGCCAGAAGCGTTAATTTGCGAGGGAGTCCAGTCGATTTTGAGCACCTGAAAATAAGACGAGGGCTATTAGTTTTACTTCTATAGGTTGAAAGACTGTTAAGTAACTGGCCCGTCCCTAATAACAGGTTCGTTTAAGTGGAATTTAGCCTGTGTTTGCTTGGTAGCGTTCTAGATCAAATGCTTCACGAATAAATCGGCCTTGTCCTCGCGCACATGCAAATCGGGGAGCTACGTGACTATCTTCTGAATAATGCAGGTTATATCAGCCGTTTTTAACTAACTCAGGAAATAACGCAACTACGGAGGCGTGAAATAGTGCGTCTTGTGAATAATCTCCGTCTCCTAGTTAAAATCTATGTAACAGACCGAACAACAGACAGATAACGGATACACGTCAGCCGAAAAACTACTCAAAATAGCCTCAGTGTTTAAAGACTCCTTATTCTTCTTCAACACACACGTATCGTACAAAGAAGAAAAATACCAGTACTTGATCTGAGAATACTCAATAAATATCGTATCTGGCAAATAAAACATGTCGCAACACATTTGCTTAGTTTCATTTAGTTTCACTTTCTTCCACATTAACTCGTACACTGATGGACAAAAATACTCTTAATCCATTATTTGGTGTGGATATCCATCTATTATCATATAAACAAGAATATATAAAAACACTTCACTTTACAAATGTTTAGTAAATTAAAATTAGCACTAGCCATCATTATAATAAGATCTAAACGCCCAATTGAAAATAATTATGATACTATACAACGAATATTAAATATTGTAATAAAATCAAGATTAGTTTTTGAAGAATCAATATATTTGACTAATCAAGTTTTTTAATTATTAGATTAACGATATATTTCACAGGATATCGTCTAAAATACCATTAAATACCTAATTTTTTTATAACAGTAAAACATTTCGTTGGAAAATTACATAGAAATATTTTTAGATGTTTTGATAAATGAAAAACACTTTATATTAATGGATCCAGAACATTAAGCTTTATGTGTATAATTGCTAAATGAATGTGATGCTTCTGTAATCTCACGATATGTTAACCAAAATTATAAGTACTTATTGAGTTTGATGTATACCAATCACAATCTAACATTATTAATATCGTTTCTATTTTAGCTAACTGGTATAAATCAATCAATTTTTTGAGGTAAGTAATATTCAAGAGTAGTTATAGTGAATTATTTAAAAACGATAGATTGGGATTGGTATAATTCACATTTGTAAAATAATCAATAAATTGTTATAAATAAGCTGATTTTACAAAAGTCGGTCAAATACAAATAAAAGTCAAATAAATATAAAGTCTAATTTTTTATTTTTGACTGATTTGTGTACTTGACCCCCATAAATTTTGGAAATTTAATTTATTACAAAGAAACTCCACTTCCTCCTTTAACCAAATGAATCCAGCCAGCTTCCTTGAGCAAAGCTTTGTTCCACACGTCAACGCCGCTAAGATCGAAGAAATTCTTTCTAGAGCCGAACCACGTAATCCACCAACTCTTTTCGAGTTTGAAGCTTACGATTTGTTCACTTTACTCGGTATCAAGCTTCCAGCTTACAAATATGCTCCACTTAGCGAGCTCGAGTCATTGAAGGCCTTCATGCAACCAGACAAGAAGTATGTGTTGAAGTGTCACATCCCAGGCTGTTTGCACAAGACCGAAATCGGTGGTGTTTTGCTTTTCTTCACCCTTGAAAACATGGCCGAGAAATTGCCAACCTTCATCGCCAACATCCAAAAGCAAGGCTACAACCTCGAAGGTGTTATAGTTGTTGAAATGTGCAACTTCTACTCCAACGGTATGTCCGGTGGTGAGCTCCTCCTGAGCTCCTTCAACGACACCACCTTCGGCCCCTCCATCTGCTTCGGCCTCGGTGGTACCGCCATCGAGTACTACGGCTCCGTTATGAACCAGAGCCAAACTTTCCTCCCAGTTTTCGTTGATTTCGACTCCCCAGTTATCCGCAAAACCGTCGAAGAAATGCCCTGCAGCCAGTTCTTACTCGGTAAGATCAGAGGTCAGAAGAAGCAACTTGACAGCTTGGACCAAATCATGACCATCCTGAAGCAATTCGCCGAATTCACCAGATACTACTGCATGTTCAACTCCAAGGCCCAATACGTTCTCGACGAATTGGAAATCAACCCAATCGTTGTCGCCAAGGACGGATACATGACCGCCCTAGACGGCGTCGTCCGCGTCAAGAAGAATCCAAACTTCAAGCGCGACCAATCCCTATTGTCCATCTATGAAGCCTCCAAGCCACTCTACAAGGTCGCTTACTTATTCGGTGCCAAATCCGTCTGCATTGTCGGCGCTTCCTCCAAAAACGCTGATAACCCAGCCACCGTTATCATCAACAAGTACCTTTCAATCCCAGAAGCCGTCAGACCAACCATCACCTGCATCCATCCAAAGGAAGCCACCATGTTCGGCTGCAAGTGCTATAACTCACTTGATGCTCACTTAGCTGAATCCAAGCCAGAATTGATCATCCTTGGTACCCCAGCTGCTTCAACTGCTCAATACATTGAAGAAATCATCCTCAAGAACGCTTGCAAGGCTGTTTTCACCCTTGCTGGTGGTTTCGCCGAAACCGAACAAGGTGCCATTGCCGAAAAGAAATTGAGAGCTATGATCGCTGAATACAACTCTGACGTTAAGCTTAACCCAGAACGTGCTGTTATCAATGGTCCAAACACCGTTGGTTATAAATATGTTCACTCTTCTGATACTGAATATAACACCATTTTCTTAGCTTCTCACAAGTCATCTGGTGATAGAGCCAAAGGTCACGATAACGCTGCCTTGATTGCCCAATCTGGCGCTTTCTTACTTACAAGAATTTCTAACCTCGCTAATCGCGTTGCTCCAAGATTCTGCATGTCTGTTGGTAACTAAATGTGCGTTACCGCTTGCGATTGCTTGGAATGGTTATTAACTGAATAAGAAAAATTATCCAAGAAATTCAACGTTGTTGATGACTCACCACTCATCAAACAATGCAATGATGCCAAACAAGGTATTGACGTTTATGGTATTTATATCGAAGGTCTTCTTCCATATGAAGGTATCCGTTTGATGCATTTGATCGCTCGCGCTCGTGCCATGGGTAAGATCGTTATTATCTACAAGGCTGGTCGTTCCAAGGAAGGTTCATCTGCTGTCGCCGGACACACCGCTTCAATGGCTGGTTCCTACTCTCAATTCGCTGAATTGATTGACTTAGCTGGTGCCGTCGTTGCTGAAACTTCTGATGTTTTCGAAGATGCTATGTATGCTGCTTGCTGCTTAGTCAAGAGACTTAGACAAATGCCAAAGCTTGACGTCTAAAAGTAATATCTCAGAGTTTCTGGTCAATCAAATGCTGGTTTCGAACGTTGCCAAATGGCTGATCACTTATTCTATTTCAAGGATAGCAATAAGTACATGAAACTTCCAGATTTCGATGAGGAAACTGCCAAGAAGCTTACTGATTTATTCAATAAGTACAAACTTGGGGCTGTTATTGATGTCCAACAGATCTTGGATACCACAGCATTGTTACCAGATTCAGCTTATGAAGAAATTTCCACATGCTTATTAGAATCTAAGTGCGTTGATGCTGCTTGCATCTCTTTGATCTCTGAAATCCACATGATTAAGACCTTAGGTGGCGAATTTGGAGCCAAGCATGGTGAAGATTGTGTCAACGATCCAAACTCTGTTATCCAACGTTACATCAAATTGTACAAGGAAGGTGTAAATAAACCATGGGTATTCTCTACCTCTGGTGGTTTCAAGTATGATATAGCCAGAAACACAATGAGAGATGCTGGTCTTCCAGTTTTCGACCAATGTGACAGAGCTTGCAGAGCTCTTGCTAATTTACTTAGAGCATGGGTTGGTAAGTATGGCTTCATGCAGTGAGCAGTTATTTTGTCAATTTTTATGAATATACATGAATTTATAATTTAAATAATTCAAAATTTTGTGATTTCAATTACAAATATTGGTACACTTCATAGTAATACAAAAGAATATTATAACATTTTTCACACCTGATATTTTAATGATTCATGGAGTTCTTATTGTGACAGAGTAAGAGGTGCCGATTTTGATCCGCTTTTATGATGAAGTGGATAATATTAAGTAAATAGTAAAGTAGTTGATGCTGTATATAAAGTTGCGTGGCAAACGTGTGACGAACTTCATCTACAATGATTTTGGTGTTCCGTATTGTCATGCAGTGTACAAAAAGTTTGAAGGTAAGTACGTGATAATTATATCAGACGACAACGAATCCGAATTGCTTTGTTTGAAGGTGATAGACTCAATAGCAACCTCGATCATAAAAATCGTAGAAAGCTTTGATGACACCAAGCTCATAATGAACATTCAAACAATGCATCTGATCCTAGACAACATATTATGCGGAGGAATCATCATCAATTACGACACGAATCGTATTATCAACGAATTCAAACGGGACACGATGGAACTAGAGAACAAAAAAATTGGCCGTTTCTTCTGAACGTTTACAATTAATTACAGATGCTTTGCGATAATTGGATGAAGTGTTGAGCTAAATATTTAAATAGCATGATTTAAATAATATGCAAAACTCACAAATGGTACTCTATTCCATATTAGTGAAATTTATACGATTATATTAATCATTCAACAGGTTAACGATAATTATCCCATTATCTCCGATATTTGTATATTTTCGGAGTTTACACTGTTTACTTTTAGATCTACGCGTTCGCATCTCGTTTTGTATGTCTTTTTGAAGCTTTTATTTGAAGTTCTTCTTCTGTGAGTATATGTGGTTTAGTTTTAACTTTGAAGGCGTCGTCATTTAATATATACTGTTTCTTTTCTTATTGAGGCATACTCTTAGTCTTGTATACGAGTTCGGTGTATTTTGCAGTGGTTAGTACGTGATTGATGTAATTCTTTTTCATGAATCTTAATCTAAATATGGAGTGTAAATAATACAACGATATTACATTAATATGCATATTTTGTTTCTATCTTATGTTCTTATCTATCTTATGTACTCTAATAATACCAGTATTATAACATTGAAAGGAATCTGTTCTCGTTTTCAATTTAATCAAATTCAGTTCGAGACTATTGGCTTTTAGAGCTAAAACTGTAAACGTTTTATAGGTTTCAGTTCGTGAACATCAATTTTTTAGTAATGAGACGTAATTTTGGTATTTCGTGAAATACTTACTAATTATAAATGCTTTAAACTGCTAAGTATAAATGTATTCAATCAACAGCACCATGATTTGCTCTTTTCAATTAATTCCTCGTTCTTCTCCGATATTTAGCTTGTTTGTAATTATTCAACAATGAAATGGAATAGTTCAGTTACACCTTCCCCAGAAAGCGCAGATGCCTCTTTGTAAAACACCTTTTCTTCTGCTGCGAGCTGGGCTGCTTGCGCTTTACTCACCACTCTTTCGGCTGCGTCTATTTTGTTTCCAACCATCACGATAACTGCGTTCTTGTCGCCTTTCGCCCTTAGCTCACCAATCCAGTACTTTAGATTCAAAAAGGTTTCCATTCTAGTCACATCATACACCAATATAATAGCACTCGCCGATCTGTAGTACAGCTCGCTTAGTGCTCTAAATCTTTCTTGTCCAGCTGTATCCCAAATGTTTATTTGTACTTATTTTTGATTTACAAAAACAAACTTTTTTCTGAATTGGCCGCCAGTGGTTGAAATAGTTGTATTGTCAAATTTTTCATAAATATAACGTGTCTATATACATGTCTTGCCAACTTATGTGTCACCTATTAATGTAACTTTAATTTACTAAACGTTTTCCATTGGTGTGTGAATTTTACTTTATATCGTGATTAAATATTAAATAGTAGTATTATAGAGATAATAATGAAATTGTATTGTGAATATAGTAGATTCATTTGTAAATTTTTAATCAATTCTCATAGAGCATCAAATATTGATTAAAATATGTACATTCAAAGTAGTATACCATAGTATATTATACCATTGTACATTTACAGCAGTTGAAATGATATGTTTATATAGAATTACTCTTTCGCACAACTATTAGCAACCTTATAAACTAAAGTAAAGATTTCCTTTAATGTTTCGTAATATTTAATGGTATTGTACAACGATACAGTCATGAGTGCTTTGACTGTACAATTTGTATTAAAATTCGAGTTTTTCTATAAAATATACGTCAGTTCATTGAGCTTACGTTACAGCAAGTTATTTACGCGAAGCATTTATTTATAAAACCAATAAACATGATGTTATGAATCTATATATCTAACATATAACTTATGACGAAGATTTAGGAATGACTGATTGTCTTTGATTGAATATGTATGTAAAAGAATAGTTTTACAATTGAACAAGAACATAGCTAAAAGTTGTAATATTATTTTATTATATTCAAAAATGTAAATAATCTTACCACTTTACTAAATGGAATCTTCAAGAAATATTAAAGTTGCACTTGTTGGCGATACATAAGTAGGTAAGACCAGTATATCCACTAGGTTTATATATAATAGATTTGATTTTACTCCAGTTTCTACAACTGGTGGCTAATATAAAAAGAAAATAATATTTGTAAATCAAAATTAAGTACAAATAAACATTTGGGATACAGCTGGACAAGAAAGATTTAGAGCACTAAGCGAGCTGTACTACAGATCGGCGAGTGCTATTATATTGGTGTATGATGTGACTAGAATGGAAACCTTTTTGAATCTAAAGTACTGGATTGGTGAGCTAAGGGCGAAAGGCGACAAGAACGCAGTTATCGTGATGGTTGGAAACAAAATAGACGCAGCCGAAAGAGTGGTGAGTAAAGCGCAAGCAGCCCAGCTCGCAGCAGAAGAAAAGGTGTTTTACAAAGAGGCATCTGCGCTTTCTGGTGAGTCTGTGTGCGAAATATTTAATCTTATTGTTGAATAAGTTTAAATTATGTAAAATCCAACAGAAGAAGTTGTATCTGTAAAAATATAAGAACAAAAAGATAAGAAATGGTTTGCCTGTTGTTGAATTACATTGATGAATTCTTTTATCATTATATATTAATATACGTTAATATTTAACAATCAATTTTTGAATATAACATGACTCACTTAACTGTAACCTTATCATCAGTACTAAGGCTCAATTGAATCATTCCATCTTCATCTCATAAATCATGACAATCCACAAATCAAAACTTAGTATATAACTCTAGTTATATGAACTTAACCTGTTAAATGTTGACGATAAGATATCAATGAAAACAAAACTATATTTCCAGAAGTTTAGGTTTTGCTGTTGAGTGAGTTGTTTCAATAATTGTTATGTGTTTAATGTTTGTAATATATAAATATTATGTTGTTGATAGCATGTTGTGGATAATGTAACAGTTAAGTCATTTTTATATTGTACGATAATGAATGAATCCTTCATGAAATACAATATATTTTCTATAATTTACGTTATAATAATAATTTATTTAATATTAATCTATTTCACACCTTCTCTTATTTATAAACAATGAGTGATTCTGAGGACTACAGCGGATCAAATAGCGACGGCAATTTTGAGGAGCAAGAAAACATTGAGTAAGAAAATAATAAATAAGAGAACAAGCCCGAACTTGCTCCAGGCCAGGTTCGTTTGATTTAAGCCAACATATCTGACGAAAACAATACAACTGTCCGAAAGATAGTTATTTGCGGGGAAAACGAGTATACCGATCATTTATTGAAGCAGAAGAGGAGACCGATATTCCCAAAGTAGTACTTTAGCGAGACAAAAACGCTGCAGCAGATGCTTGATGATTTCCAGGTTGCATTGGGTACTGGTGAGATAAAGTATCACTGGATGCATTCTAGCAAGCCTTCTTAGGAGTATTTCGTGTAATACGAGTCCATAACAGGTAATGGCTGCCCTCACTACGTAACATCTCTTGCGTATGAGTGCAAGATTTGCAAGAAGTTCTTTGGTTGTCCGTATTGTCACGAGGAATCCTTGGGTTTGAACGAGCCGCACCCGTTCGAGGTTTCTGGCTAGGTGTAGTGCTTGGAGTGCTCCGAGGTCTAAGATTTCCACTAGCAGTGTGTAAAGTGCAGCTGCAAGATGTACCAAACGGCTTGCAACAAGTGCGGTTTTTCGTCCAAGAACATCGATTTCTACCACTGTGATAAGTGCAACATCTGCGTTGAGGGCCTCCCGGCCCACTTCACGCACTGCGACAAGTGCAATCAGTGCATCCACAAGTTCATGATCGACGACCACCCGGCCGTGTGCGGGAACGACCTCGCTTAAAATTGTTAAATATGCCAAGGGGAATTCGACCTCATGTTCATGAAGAGGCACAAGCTCACCTGCCCCCACGACACCCACTTGAGCTGCTTACAGAAACTTAAGCAGTCCTCGAATAATAACGCATGCCCGAGCTGCCGTTTACCAATGCAAACTGCAACCGAGAACGCAGCCGAGCGCCAAAAGTTCATCTCCGTTTACGCTATGACCGAGGTTCCCCAGTACAAACTCGGAAACTACGTTAACGTGAGCTGTTTGAAGTGCAAGGAGCAGTTCGTAAAGCACTGGCACCCGAAGGGGTACATATGTCCGTTTTGTGACTCCGTTAACTGCTCAGAGGGCGAGAAATACGCGGACACAGAGAGTGGGGCTGAATTGGTACTAGAATAATACAAGATGATGCGCGAAAAGAGGAACGTGATTCCAATATACCCGCTAATTCTCTTCCCAAAGGACAAATACGAAGAAATGGCAGACATGATAGAAGACTACGTACAAGCATACAAACCATACTGGATCGAAGCCAGAAAGAAAATGACCACATGCCCGTTCGAAATGCCACTCAGAGAACTCGTCAACGCATACTGCCTAGTTAGAGACATCGACGAACAAATCGGATTCGCAGCACTCAACATCGTACACGCCAGAAAATTCTTCCCACCTGTTGAAAGACTCTCTGAACTCTCCATCGAAGTCTGCAAAGCAATGGCAGAAGTAAAAGAAGTCAAAAGACTCAATATACAGTGAAAATATATAAAATCATTAAAAATATACAAATATATGAGTTTTACATATTTGAAAACCCCACCGCACTTCTACCGAGATATCTAATAACATCGAGAAGTGAAAAATGCTTTGTTAATTTCATTTTTAGAGCTATTGTGGTAACCCGCTTCACATATTCAAAATGCAGCTTCCGTATATCTTACCGAATGTGAATGCGATAATTGAATATTTGGTGCAGGAAAACACGCAGATAGGTCCTTCTGTGAATCCGGAGCAGATCTAGACAAAGAAACAGAACACGACCATGATCAGAGAGTTGAATGCGTGCCAGTCCGAATTGCAGACACAGCTAATTGACCCGGAACGCGAGAAGGTGTATCACAAAATCGTTAAATTTGTGTCAAAAAAGCAGAAATCGCTCATCGACTCCCTCACAATGTCGCAGTTTGAACCACAAA
The DNA here is from genome assembly GCA_963988835.1 of Hexamita inflata. Lineage (NCBI taxonomy): Eukaryota > Fornicata > Diplomonadida > Hexamitidae > Hexamita > Hexamita inflata. The sequence continues at coordinate 184,331 of CAXDID010000386.1, read as the reverse complement.
ACTAACGAGTACACTTCAAAGAATAAACACCCGTGAAAATTTCTGAGCCAGAACCACAGAAATTTTAAATCCCCTCAAAGTCTGTTCCTCTGCAACCAGTTTAACAACCAACTCAGTCTAAATCGGTCCCACCATAATTCTAGCCCACTCAGCCAGTGATATCCATGCCATCAAGGTAGTCATCGTAACCACCACAGCCTTAGCCACCAATTTAATTAAAAACAGACCCTGTTGTTGTTGAACTTTAATAATAAATCACCCGTCTTACGTAAACAAATCAAAACGTATAAAATCAGAATATTCAGCTGCTCAAAGAACAAACAGATATGTAATCTGAAATAGTTGCCTTGCGTGAACAAAACGAAAACTTACAAAACCAACTTTAAATGCACAAAGACCAACTCGCGCAAATCGAAAGGGAAAACACAGACCTTTTCAGACAATCTGGCAAAAAACTGTAAAACTTCAACCGAGTTGTGCAAATTCAAGACAAAATTCAGCGCAAACTCGAAGAAATGGCCGAAATTGATCAACATCGTGTCGCCAGCATTCCAGTTTGTGTTCAAGAACTATCTTTGAAGGCAATATAACTTAAACAAGAACTAATGCAATAATATAAATCAGGTCTTGTTGACCGCATCTCATATAAATACCAGTCAAAACTTGATTAGTACGAAAAAATGTTACAAACACAAAACTCACCCACGGTAAAGAAAGCTAACGAGCTAGGTCTGACTCAAACACAAAGAAAATCAGTTCAGCAAAGTCTATCAAAAACTGGAGGGAAAACAATTGACATTCTCCAAATTGAAGTTGTAAAACTTTGCTAAAAATTTGGCGCAAAAGCTCCTCAACTTCAAAAACTTCCAGAACTAAACAAATGGTGTGTTGAACGCACTGGGGCTGTTCTCACACTGGAGCTAAACTAGAGAGGTGTTGTTGTCGTAATCGATGACAGCGGCGTTGAAGTTAATAAAGTACCACTAACCATTTACCTAAAGGGGATCATGAATGGTAACAAAGTCGGAGGACTATCTGCCAGCAGAAGTGGAAGTAGAAGTGGTAGCAGAAACGGAAGCTTCTTCGGAAATGAGTGAAACTATATATAATAGTTGTACAATATTTACTCAAACAAAAATCATATCATTTTTGAATACATTACATATTTGAGCGATTAACTCCGGAATTGGTGTACCTGATTAAGATACTTGATCGAGATCGTTAACAGATATATTGTTGCGGAACGCTTTGTGTGACCCACCTCTCGGTCCTACTTTGTACTTTAACTAAATATCAGCTGGTTATTTCCTGAACCAGTTGTGGAAGAAAGATTTGATTTGTGAATAAGTCCTGTTCAAATGTTACGTGTACGAATGGAAATCGTTTCCGTATAGTTCATAGTAGGCGAAGAATTACTGAATTTCTGATTCTTGCCATTGAAGTTTCTGTGTTGGGTTTGGTTTAATGCTCATATAGAGGTGGATGGCGAATCACGAATATAAAACTATTCTTTATTTACAACTTGATATTAATTTACATTTACCATATCAATATGTTAGATTTTAGATACATTAAAAGAGATACATTAAAAATTATGATTAAAATAATATATACAACAATGAATACTTCCAAATATTATTTTATTTTAATTAGGTATAAATTATATTATCGTCAATATACTGTAAAATTAATTGGCAGTAAATCACCTTGTTGTTAAAACGTATGTTAATAGATGTACATAAAAATGTTAGCTTCTATGTTTTGTTATCAATAACAATCAATACGTAAATCAATTTACTGAACTTTTAATATTCACTGTTAGCATTTTCTTTTCATGTATTATTGAATATTCTTTGTTATATCATTAATTAATACTATTAAATGATTTTCATTTTGCACATTTGAAATTAGATCTTGTATCACTTAATTTAAAATCATCATTGCTATATCTGTATATGTTTCAACTTATTCAATAATTGTATTATGATGTTCAAACTTTAACTTATATTGATATACTTAATCCAATTCGTTTTAATCAAAGTATTGTGGCAGCACAACACGGGCAGCCACTGATAACAACGACTGAATTAAAAATGCTTGCTCCTGTTGGGATCTATTTAAATAAAATTCTCCTAGTAAAAAAGAAACGCTATACAAATCGGTAACGTGCAAACAGCAATTAATTGTATATTTTAATAGCATTGCTACTCGTAAATCATATTCTACATAGCTAAGTATCATTGATAACAAAGGATCAAATTAATTTACATAAGTTAAAACCATAACAGAGATTTCATTGTTATATTCAAATTTAAATTATGTTTTCTAAAATAGTTATTTCGCAATATTGGTTGAATATTAAAACGATGCTTACGGATCCTTGAATATCAATTTAAAATCAAGGTTTATATTGCTATCATATTAAAGAGCTTCTAAAATTAATGGAACATTTTACATATTTATTTAAGACGCAAAAACAACTTCAAAAATATCTGTTAATCCTTGGTAGTACATCGTTTATATGTTTAATGGTAATCTTTGCCAAAATTGAATAAAATATTTTTCAAATAATTGTTGTAATTATGTACTAATTAACTCTTAATTATGAAAAATTTAATGAAATCGCTAAAGGCCACGCTATATATCGACTTTTATTTAATATAGGATTCTATCAGAAGGTGATAATCTCGAAGTTACACAATATTATGTATCAAATAGCTGTGTACTCATTAATTAATGAAGTGATATTGGAAACTTTTAAACTGGTTTTTAATTATTTAATATATAATTGTTCGTCTATGTAGCTATTTACAAAAGATTTGTATTAAATGACTCACTTAACTGTAACCTTATCATCAGTACTAAGGCTCAATTCAATCATTCCATCTTCATAACAAAAGATTTACAAAAGATTTGTATATAGTAACAATATACAAAATGTGTATAATGAAATATATACAATTTAAAGTTAAAATGTAGTATATCAACAAGTACATTTTCAAAACACAGATATTAATATGATTTATTAACTTATAAATTTACATATTAACTTTATTATAGACGTAATTTATGCATTTATTTTATATTTAACTCTATCATCTTCACCTAATGAAAACAAACAAACAGCATTCCTCTCTAACCAAATATCTCGCTCTCTCTTCACCTAAAGACAGTTACAAAGATAACTTCCGAGGTCAATATGTTAGTTCAAGTGCCGAACTAACTTAAGTTGTCTGAGGGCTATTCAGAGTGACAATCCTAGAAGATGAGGTATGATGTTGAAATTAGTTTGTGGTAACGTTATGTGTAACTAAGTTTGGATTTGTGGATTGTCATGATTTATGAGATGAAGATGGAATGATTGAATTGAGCCTTAGTACTGATGATAAGGTTGCAGTTAAGTAAGATATTTTAATTATCTGTTATGAAATTCAGTATAAGTACGTTTAGTTATAATTATAACTAAATATTTATCATTTTTTCCTTATAAGCTCCTTGCTAAAATGCTTCTATCTTTCAAGTTCTTCATTGGATAATAAGCAGAGCTTTGAAATTAAAGTAATATCACTCATTTATACAAAACATCGTGTTTCCATCTCCCCTTTTCAATTACTAGATCATAACCAATCTTAGCCAATTAATCTTTATACATATAAAGATCTTATGTATACAGTTCTAATAGCATTTGTCTTCTAGCTAACATTTTGTTTTCATAGACAGCATAATCAGCGAATATATTCTGTTTATCCATAGTTTCTTTGGAAACCATTGCGTTTCCCACAAGCATTTCAGCTTTCATATTGGCAGTGAATGATTCTTTCACATAACGAGTATTTCTCTATATTTCATCAGTAGTTCTAATTTCTTTTGCTAAACTATTTGGTATAGTAGAACGTACATCAAAATGACCTTCAAGTGTGTGATAGTTTTATGATCGTCTATAAGCAGACATTTTGCGCTTGAAGTGGATTATACTATTAATTACAAATTCATAAAAATTATTTAAAATACTTTTCATATCATTTTAATCAAATACTTTAATAATATCTGCTTTTATTCTTCATCTAATGCTAGAATGTCAATACTTTTACCCTATTTTATTAATATACTAGCTAGTGCTACTTCTCCCATAAGTATTTTCCCTTAGGGAGATATGTTTCCATTTAGAATTTTGGGAAAATATAGTTATAATTTTTCTGAGTCGTTCTTGTTGTAAGCTAATTGTAATTATTCTATACTTAAATTGGCAACAGTTTAGTCCATAAATCTAGATAATATTGTACAGTTATGGGAGGTGGAATTGCTTTTTCTTGTTTACTATGTGAGTAATTATATATTAAAATATTTTGCCACTTCTAATGCGGATGACAAATTCCAATAAATAATCTCAAGTTGGAGATTATTCATGAACTACTCATTAACACAAGAGGGCCAAAAATATGATTTCGATCGTATTAGACCATAATCGACTATTCAAAGTCGGTATTTAATATTCCAAAAAGGAAAAATAGAAATTACCACATGCAATAAAAGGACGGCAATGACAAAAATAAACGCGGTAGAAGATGTTTAGGGAAGGTCAACTAATTCACTTAACAAACTTAGGCAGTTCTGAAGCGTTTGTATTCTCTTCATTTCTGGGTCCAACGGATGAATTCATAAAATATTGTACCAATCTGAACTAGTTATATCACTTGTTTAAGATGTCCCTGTGTAATTTCTACGTTTTAGTCAACAAAACTAATTTATGAAAGATTTTATCTCGAAAATATATGGTAGTTAAGCCTGATTGGAGAAAAGAATAAGAGGATCCAATGATTGGTATACGGACGCAATATGTAATTTATAACTAGTAGCGCAAGCACTGGACCTGCAGAGGACCTCGGTGTTCATCTTCAACTGGGTCAATCTGAACGATTTTAGGTATTTCTTAATCACGAAAAACAATGGAGGACTTTTTCTTTCAATCTCAACCGGGAGCTCAAGATGAAGTATTGGTACTTCGCTTAATTAGAATTATAATTCAGGTAGTTACAGTCGCTTTCATTCTCAATATTCAAATAATGAATGCATTTTTGTTTCTTGAAGAATGGAATCAAGTGGGTTAGTCGGGCCCAGCATTAAATAATATATTGATGCTACTCTAAAACAACAGTTATTTTACTTATGATCTTCCACTTCCATTTCATAATGAGAAATCAATTTTCTTGATTGTTAAATTATACAACGTTAGGTAAAGTTGAAACTTATTATTGAAGTATATACAGAGTTATATACGTTAATTATTGTAGCACAGCTATCCAAGGCTCAACCAGGCCTTGATGTGATTGAAGCACTTTACAAATCAATAGTAAATAGAGTTAATGAGTGTATTGATGAGGAGGGAGAACACACTCATTATTGAGCCGGGCAGTGATATAAGTAAGATTCAAATAATAAACTTCATTCTTCTTCCTAATTCAAAAAAGCATTTCGAGGGCCCACCACTGTAATAGCTTATCTTCTTTCGTTTACAATTTATAGTTATTATTGTAAAAATTCTTTTAACTCTATGTCATCAGTCATTTTAATTCTTTTTAATAAATTTCTTTTAACAATTAAAGCAGTGGCGAAACTACCTCTAACTTACTATTCAATAGTGCTCATTTAGGTGGGATTTTATATATTGATTAATTGATAACGCTAATATAAACGACGCATTGATTTAGCAGTCAATTAATATTTTTTTCGCTTTTTTGCTGGTTCCGGTGGTGCTACATAGTCTTCATCGTCGTCCTCGTTGATTTAGTCTATTTCATCAATATTATACGTGCCATAATACGAATATAACAGTTTCCCGAAATGAGAGTCTGGATTTAGTTATTTATCACTCATTGAAGTGAACATCATATATTTACTAATTAATAAATAATATCAATTTTGTCCAATTTTTCCACAGCATAATGATAAACAAGGAATTTCGGCGTAAATATTCATTACAGCAGTGTAAAAAGTAAGGCTAGGGTGGTCAGGGCAAGATTCTAACGGCTGTGAATTTGGAGTCTGGAAGTACGGTAATTGTGAAGAAGATTGTGAATGATGCCAGTGGAATAGCTGCTTGTGCGTGGCGTGAGCGTTAGGCGTTGTCTTCTTTATCTCATTAGAATATAATAAAGCTGTTAGATTCTTATTGTGAGGGTAATTCAACTCTTTTGATTTTGGAGAAGTGCGAGGTTGATTTGTCCGTTTTGTTGCAGGCCGTGCGCATATCTGGCTAGTTTTCTGTTGGCAACCGCCATTATCTGCTGCAGTCTATTTTCAGCGCCTTGAGTTACATTCACGAGCAGGGCTTCGTGCACCGTGACATTAAGCTGTCCAACGTGCTCCTAATGCGCGATTCGACTCCAAAGCTTGCTGATTTCGGCCTCTCTGTTAAGAATCCGCTTGGACTACCGCTGTCTGATGCCGGTTCAAAGTTCTACAAAGCACCCGAGCTCCTCCTGAACTCGAAGATAAAGGGAAGGGAGGGTGATTTATTCGCAGCAGGAATGCTCGCCCTGCACCTACTATTGAACTGCGACGACGAGGAAGTAACCGTTTACGATTTAATTGCTTAGGAGTAAACGGACCACAGCGCGGGTTAAATAATAAATATATTAAGCTAACTACTTGGAACACCAAAGAGGGAGGAACTTGCTCACATAAACGATATGTACTTTTAAACGTATTTTTCAGAGCACGTTGAGGGAAAACTAAGTTAAATACTGTTGTAATTCGAAGCAAGCGAGGTAGAGGCGAAAATAATCACAGGGCTGATCAAATGGGACCCAATGCAGAGAATGAGCGCTGACGAGTGCTGCAAATTGTTATAAAATGTTTAAACAGAACAAATCGATGTAGCTAAAATACTCAACATCAAGAAGGCACACGAAGAAGAAAAGGAATAAATCGCACCTCCCATGCAAGTACAAGAGCTGAACATGAACGACTTGGACGCACCACTGGCAGGACTCGACCAAAGCACCGATTTCTGCACAAGTTTATTCAAAAGCGGCTTGCTGTGATATTATTAATCATACACATGATAATAATCAAGTATTAATTTTGTACTTATGTATCAATAGTTGTATTACAAAAGTTCATTCTTAATTCAGCTTTCTATATACTACATTACCTCATTCAGAAGGGGGTAGCATTTTCGCTTATAAGGGGGTAGGTCAACTCGCTTACAAGGGGGTTGGACATGAAGTTACCCCCTTGTAAGCGAGTGCCAAATATCATGCGTTTTAGCCCTGTTTTTTGGCCATAAACCCTTCAAAAACAACAATATTTTTGGATACATTTTGGATACATTTCGCTTATAAGGGGGTTGCCATTTTCAACCCCCTTATAAGCGAAAAGGCTACCCCCTTGAGAGCGAGGTAATGTAGTAGGTCATCATACAATTCTTATCACACTGTAAATAACATATTCCTTTTCAGTTATTTTAATATTTTAAAACTTACATTACAATTCAATTCGTTTGAAGTATTATCATATGTTCTATAATTAATTTATAACGCTAAATATGAAGAATGGGACATACTTAAAGATTTGTGAGGTTAATTATTTGTGAATGTGATCTTAGAAGATTGGAATCTTTGAAAGTTAGTGTTCTGCAATAATATATTCATACTTGTGTATTTTTAGTTGGATTATAGATATTCCACTCCCCGGATAATATGTAGGTAATGTAACCGTATAACTACTAAGATGACATGTTTCCATTCTTCGCTTTTGACGAAAACGAGTCAAGCGACTCAGTTTAGTAATTACCAGTGGTCTTCGCTTTATTAGAACAAAACCATTTCAATACATATGAAAAACTTCACGACGCTACTCAGGAATCTCAACAACTTAAACAACAAATAGCCGAACTCCAAGATCAAGTTAAGAAGATGAAAACACTTTTAGGAAAGCAATCTCGCCTTACACCAGAAGAAGAAACTTTAATCAAAAACCTCTAACAACAACGTACATATCTTCTTCGTGAAATCACTAGAACTAGAAATTTAATACAAAAAGAACAACTTAAGAACGCTAAACGCTCACCATTATGGACCGAACAAGAGAAAAACATCGTTCTCGACTCTATTTCAATAAAGAACGGTAAAGTCAAAGTCGACGAAAGATCGATGATCCACTTATTAAAAACCAAATCTAGACAAGAAGTTGAAAATTTCGCAACTGGTGTATTAACTGACATCATGACAAACGTAGAACAAATTCAATACGACGGCGACAAGGCTTCCTATCTTTCTCAAGTCGGAGAAATGGCTTCATTCATGGGAGTTACCCAAGCATTTTAATAACAAGTAGTACAGATGTGTGCTCATGCCATGTAGTGAAAGTTGTATCAATACATTTTAAAACTATACACATGATATATTGACAAAATATAACCTTTCCTATTGCTAATTACGTTCTATTAGTAAGAAATCCAGTAAGGAATTCACATGTGGGACAAATCATCTATTTATAGATTTTAAGTCAAAATAATTCAATACTGATAACAAATATGGCTGTTTGTATAGAACATAAAAATCTTGGCTGAATCTTAATAACTCAAAATCACTTTCCTTCTTTGTCGAATCTTGTGAAGACTCTTTCCCAGCTTTAATATTGTTCGCCCAGAACTTCCTTTATGAAGTTCTTGTCCAGTTCGAACCCGCTTCTGTTAATTGAGAAGCTAGTCGAAGTTGGCTCCTTCATTTTGAAGAACTTGTTCAAACATACCTCATAAGCCATTAAACCAGCTTCCTCATCAAAAAGGATGAACGAATGAGCATACACAACCGATTTAGAGTTAATCTTAAAGATACGGATGGTTTAAAATGTTGACTATCTGTGCACCGATAAATAGTGATTGTTATTCAATCTTGAAAAACAAATGTAAAAATCAAATACAGTATAGTGAGAAATGAGCTTAGGTACTCCTGGGCCAGTTGGTTACGGTTCAAACTCTATTGAAACTGCTTTTTGCTGAATTTCACCAGCAAATAATGGTGGGAACCCAGTTGGAAGCTATTGTAATGTATCGTTGGCTAATCGGAAAACACGGTGTTTTATATCTACTATACGCAATTCGTTCATCACACGAGCAGTACAAAAGTTATTTACAGGTGCTTAAAGTTAACCTATTTTCTTAAGAGTGAACGTTAGACCAAAGCGATATAATGTTTAGTCGCATACAAAGTAAGCAAAATTGTTTAAAAGTGTAACTGCATTTACAAAATAGTGAGAGCTTTCTAATTTGATTGGCGATTCTGATTTATCGACTGATTAAGTTCTCGTATCCTGTATATACTATAAACCGCCGCCAAATGACACAATTCGATCAACGTCCACTTTATATGAGAATAGTTTATGCTGTAGTGGTACTTTTTGCATTAGAGAAGTGGAATCATTTATCACATTTAGTATGAAATATTTTTGAATATAATGTACTAAACGATAATTTTAACACTAAAATCAAAAATTATCATAAATGCGTAATTTATGGCTTTGTACAATGTTTACCAGTACATTACATAATATTTATTTAGTAAACTATGAGTATAACAGATATTATTTGTTTAGTTATTGCAAAAATGTAAAAGTATGGGTTAACTTGAAATATATTGATAATATACATTATTTAACACTCGCTTTATTGATATTGATATTTGTATTAGTTATGTATTGTTAATTTTTCAATCCAATGTTATCATCTAAATCAATAGATGCTGCAGCTTTTGAAGAGCGTATGAAGTCCAAGCGTGCAAAGAGCGCGTCATCTTTAAATTTCTCAGCGTAGGGTTTAAAAACCAAATTTGCTTCGCAGCTTAGGAAGAATTATTTCAAGTCTGAGCCCGCTCCTGTTGATTTAGTTAATATTCACACGTTTGAGCATCATTGTTATCGTTCGTACGAGAATATAGAGGATAATTACGTGTACGAGCAGTATCACAAGTTCCATCACCGTTATACCGGTTTCGAGCAGCTTGTAGAGTCCAAGGTCCCAACTCTCTTCGACTACACCCCGGAGGACAAGTTCATCGCTGGCCGCCAGAAGCAGAAGAACATGGCCGAGAAAATACGCCTCTACTACTACTCCCTCCACTTTCAGGAGGTTTTGAACTCTAAAAAAGTGGTTAAAACCCCAACGATCTCAAGACAGGCCCAAACTGACCCTTAAATGCAAAGACCAGAAACTGCCCGATGCAAAAGCAGTTCCATTATGAACATCAAAACGCAAAACGGGAAGTCGTACGGAATCGACTACAGATTCGAGGGCAAGCAGGGGTGGCTCTGAATCTTTTATAAAACTAGATTTAATAAAATTGGTTTGTTTAAAGGTTCTTAGTTCATTGTCATTATTTGATCATTGTACATAACTTTGTTTATAAGGGAGTCAAAACATAAGAGCATAAAAATTAATAAAAGAATGATAGAAAATTAATAAAAATTAGGAGATGTGTAAAATACAAAGTATATTTTTTAGTATATTAATTTAAGATTGTACAAAAATATTTTAAGAAAGTGTTTAAAGTAAAATAATCGCCACAATCTCATTTGATAAAGCTATGGACATATTGAACGGATGAATAATATGTTGGATGAATATACTGTCATGAACGATATTATTAAATGTGTAAGTTATTTGTAATTATATAAAAATAGATGATATAAAACATGGCAACTAATTTGTGCATATATTGTATCTGTGTATTGATAAACATTATAACATACCATATTATTAGACATATAAATTATTAACTAATTCGAGAATCCATCGTATTCATTTAGTAAAAAACCACCTCCATATGAGCGTTAGACCCAATTCAGTATAGAAACTCCAATGGCAAGAATCAGAAATCCAGTAATTCTTCGCCTACTATGAACTATATGGAAACGACTTCCATTCGTACACACAACATTTGAACAGGACTTATTCACAAATCAAGTCTTTCTTCCACAACTGGTTTAGGAAATAACCGGATGAGATACAGTTGAAGTACAACGTGGGGCCAAGAGGAGGTTCACATAAAGCGTACCGCAATAATATATCTGTTAATGATCAGAAATTTAAATCACGTACTCCAATTCCAGACTTGATAGCCCAAATATATAATGTTTGCAATATATAATGTGATATTTGATTGTAAAATTATTTGCTTACAACTTTGCGAGATTTATAAATTCATATAAATACATGATTATGTGGAACTAACATAAGATTAACATATAATATTATTTAAATGAAGATGATAAAAATGAGCTTAACTAATACACTTAATCAACAGGTAAAACCTTAAGTGGATATATGTATTTTTGAACTACTGTGACTGAGTTTTAGCAATGAAAAACCTTAATATATACCCACTTCCAAATGAGTGCTAATCCAAATCCAAAATAGTAACTGTCATGGTAAGAATAAGAAATCCAGCAGTTCTTAGCGTGCTACTAAGTTTACGGAGATGATTTCCACTCATACACACAACATTTGAATAGATCTTATTCACAAATCAAGTCTTTCTTCCACAACTGGTTAAAGAAGTAACCAACAGATATTTAGTGCAAGTTTAAAGTGAGAGGAGGGTATCACAAAGTATACCGCAACAATGTAACTGTTAATGATCTCGATCAGAAAGTCATACAGTTAAAATTCATTGGAAGAAAACCATAAAAATGACATAACTTTAATATCTTATTTTTTTCGTTTTTGATCATTATCTTATGTTATTATATTGGCGTTATCTAAAACACTATTTAAAGTAACAATCCTTGAAAATATGATATTGAGATATTTACGCAACAATATATCTGTAGCGGATTAGATAAATTAATCGAGTACTCCAGTACCGGAGTTAATAGCTCAGGTATGTAATATTATAACTCAAGTTTTGCTTAGAATCGCTGAAGCGCGTTTTCTTTGATTTGAAATTGTAGGAATTGTAATATGTGGAATTTTATTATTGATATAATCTCTTGTTATAATAATTTCTTGTATTTATAGGCTGTTTCTAATATCACGTTAGTTTACCTAAAAAGTTGGTTTACTAAATTAGTAAATTTTAATGATATATGATTTACAATTTTGTTACACAATTCTGCAAGAATAGCATTTATGTAAAGTTATGGAATCGAAATAGTATATTTAACAATTTATTATATACAAAAAAGCTAAATAAGCTTTCAATTATTTATTTGTTTCATACATTTATTGATGATTGTTGAAATAATTTATAATGTATCTATTTAATACTGCAATTATATGCATTATAAAAATGTTAAAAATAATAATTATCAACTAAACTAGTTAATATCCATATTCGTATAATAAAAATCCACTTCCATATGAGCGTTAGACCAAACTCAATACAGAAACTATAATGGCAAGAAACAGAAATCCAGCAGTTCTTCGCCTACTATGAACTATATGGAAACGACTTCCATTCGTACACATAGCATCTGAACAGGACTTATTCACAAATCAAGTCTTTCTTCCATAACTGGCTCAGGAAGCAGCAAGCTGATATTTAGTTAAAGTATAAAGTGGGTCCGAGAGGAGGGTCGCACAAAGCGTACCGTAACACTGTATCTGTTGCAGATCAGATGCAATAGTAAAGTTCTGAGTTAATAGATGAAATATGTAATATATTAAAAAATGATGCTTAAAAATGATTATTTTAAAAATATATCTATATATGATAGTTATTATATAAAATATAAACTCTAAAACTCACTGCCAGGCTTCTTAGCACAATATTGCCAATGTTGAAGCGCTTATTTTTTGTTTTGAGATCACGTGGCTCAATTTTGTTTGAATCGTTAATTGCTACAGTATAATTTATCTACTATTATCTTAAATGGTCTTTTCTATTTTATTTGTTCTTTCAACAATTTGGTTTTCTCTGAATTTGTGTAGAATTTCGTAGTTTACGATTCCATCAATTTTTTCATTTGGTATATATTCAAATCTAGCGCTGAATATATTTTAAATGATTTGATCTTTGATTTGGAGCCCGTTAGCACCCAATTCGATTGCTCCGCTCAAGTTTAGGTCGAAAAATGCGTTTTAGACCGTTTTCTTCATTCCCGTTTCCATTTCAATTGCAGTTACTTATTAGTAATCGGAACTGAAGCAAAGCAGAACAGATCCGACCCGTTTTAGTTTTGGTGCGGAGGTAACGAAGCTGAAACTGAAGTCTGTAACTTTGTACAGCTTGCTTTCGGAGTGGAAGTAAAGGGATGTGTGTGATTGGAATATTTGACCGTCCATATTGCTGAATTTGACTAGTTTAAAGGTGTTATTAACTAGTTTGTAGAACGAGCAATTGGAGTGGCAGTATAATTCATTGTCAATTGAAAACAAGCAGCCGTAGAAGCAGTCAGGGTCCCTGGTTTCGGATAAATTCATGTTTGGAATCTTGGTTACCTGAATTAGATTTGTCCCTTCTAATTTGTACAAATATTCAAATCCCTGGACATACACCGTGCTGTTGCAAATAACTGGAACGTAATTAAACGAGTCAAATGTGCACACGCGAGATCTGTTGTACTTCGGACTGCAGTAACCAGTGCGAAAATCGAAGTTGATTGGAGTTTAAGACAAAATCCTGTACTCAGAATCGAACACAGTCAAGTTATTGTCCTCAAACGATACGAAAATGTCATATTGCGGCAATGGCTTGAATATATTCGTAAGATACGGTATAATTTTACCTGATTATTATTATGATTAATAGTTCAGCACTTATTCGTCCAAAAACTTCATCCATTTATCTGTTAGATGGCGAAACTCTTACTAAGAAGAATTAAAATCGCCTTTATCAAACGAGTGTTACAAATTTGTTAATGTAAAATCGTTATTTAAAATGGAAATTAAATATTCACGCCTATTAATAATAAATATGGAATCGTTGCGTTAAATACATACCCCTGGAAGAGTCGCTTAATACTTCAAATTTGATTTGCTTAAATTAAATACAGTAATTCCATTGTGCAAATACACCTACTCATTGAATTTAAATAGAATCGTGTTATTACTATGTTCTGGTATGCTAAAACTATGTATTATTTTCTCCTTTTCAATTATATATAACATATTAGTATAACGAATTATCGTTTAGTTATCGTTTAATATACATTCATAATTATTTTGGCTAGATAGCAATTAAGATATTTAAATATTTAATAGTTAATTAATTACTAACATATTTTTTGAGATATTGTTATTATCAATAGTTTCTGTTGATGTTTTCATTTAATAGAGTGGAAGATTAACAAATTCAAATGTTCAAAATACATAGTAAATGTTATACTGTTAAGTTATTTATTTTATTCGGTCAATATTTACAAAAGTTAATGTCAAACATAGTTCAACTTATTAATAATTTAACAGTAGTATGTTTACTATATTTATAACTAAAATAACTTTACATACTAAAATGTATTTCACATTACAAATTCATTTATTTTGTATTTTGTCTAGTACATGTAATAGTCTATTCCACCAAAAATTAATGCATCATACACCAGAATAGTGGTCATTTCTAATAATTTCTTTTAAGAATTTGTTATAATTCCTTTATTTAATAGTATTTATGCCTTCGACTATATCTGTGAGACCCTAATAGTATAATTTTTATACATTGCTGGGGAAACTGTTCCAAATTGTATTAACTGAACTGATCTTTATTTACATTCTTGGTGCAACGAGAATACTTTTGAGAAGTAAATATGTCTTTTTCTATTAATTTCAAATTTAGTAAAGCCAAGGTAAACAGCTTTCCACATCTCAAAGTGAAAATGAAATACTGATCTTGAATAATACATTTATGAAATAATAAAGGAAATATTTGTCCAAACTTCAGCAATTACGTTATGACGTTGAATAGCACAAGGAAATTAAAAATATAGACGTTATTTTACGATAATTCAAATATAATTTGATGGATACATTATGATAATATTTTCAATAATACTTTCTGGCTGAGAACTGATCCTAGATAGCAAATGAACATAAAATACAGTTCAATGACTATGAACATGGTGAAGTAAACAAACTGGTTACCAAATATCTTATAATGATAGAAAATAACAACGCAAAGTTGTGGTTAGAACGAGATTGATGCTCAAGAAGATTAAATAAATGGAATAATTGAAGAATTTATTTTCTGTGATGCCAGTTGAGCATATTATTCAAACAAAGTTGAATAATATTAATTTTTCTAATACAATAATAAATGGGGCGTCAGCTGCAGATAATGTTTTTAATGACCTTTGGTCAAAGTAAATATGTTCAGTTATTCATTAAGTGCTACCAATCTAATAATAATGATAAAAATTAGGAAAAGTACTAGTAATACATTTATATTAAATAAACAGAGTAACTTAAAATACGATTTATATATTATAATACAAGTTTAACTCAAGTTTTAGTGTTCTGCTATTAAATTGAAAGGGTCGAAATGCATCATTTTGATATTAGTTTGTGAAGTGGGTAGGCTGTTTACCTTGGCTGTATTTAGATTCAAATTAATAAAAAGTCAATCACTTTCCACACACCTCATGTTTAGTTGCACCAAGAATGTAAATAAAGATCAGTTCAGTTAAAGTATTTTTCAAACATTACTTAAAGCGGTTTGTATATCAATTCGTTTTATTAATTAAATATTTGATTGAATCTTTAAAGTCCCCTTTTTATATCAACTTGTATAAGTTTTGATATTTGCATTTAGCTTACACTTGAATTCGATTATTTAATGTTCTATTAGTATCCCGATAATTAAACAATGAGCGTTCGAAATTAATTTTACTTGGTTTTTGGCGACCAGCATTGCATGAATAAATAGGAGGGAGACAAGATAAATTCACTCCTTTTAGAGCTATGTTTGCACTTCTGGTTATATTTCCTTATAATAACTTGAAATCACAGCAATTAATCTATTTAATGTAACTCAATAGTTATGCTTATGAGATTGTACTAGAACTGCTCAATCTTGTTAAAAAAGCTACTAGAATTCGTCGTTTAAAAGTTGAAAGAACTGTAAGTGCTGTAAACCCATCTATAGTTAGTAAAATGGTAACTTCGAAGTTTAAATCAACTTTAACTTCACTTTGTAATCAGATAGTATCTATGGCGTATTAAAACCGCACGATAAGATTGTTTTATGCAGACACCATAATAGGTGAAGAATACCCTGGAGTGGTAACATTTAATTATCATATAGTATTTTATATTTATATTTATAATTATCATTTGACGTGCATCTAACCATATGGATGGCCTTCAAGCTGCTTTGTCATTCATGCAGAGTCATTTGCTCGAAGAAACACCGTTGAGATGCGTTACTTATGCCGTGAATTGCCCCCATTAAAAAAAATTATTTTGGTTCGTTAGATTTTGAGACAATATTAGTCATATTTTTCATCAAGTGTAACTTTCTGATTAATATATTAAAATGATTGTATAGCTTATTAATTTATGAGGTCTTACAACGCTTTTACTAATAGGAATAAAGATTCAATATTTTATATTATTAATTTCATCGATGGCGATCAAAAGTGAGTCACATCGTGAAAATTATTTTGTTTTATTTTGCTTATTTATTACTTCTTTAAGAATGTTCCTATATTGAAAATATTCTCCATACGAAAAAACCAGGGACCGCCCAAAACTGAACCCCAAAACTAATTTTTAAGATATTTCCTCCAGTTTCGAAGCTAAAACACTTCCACTGT
Source organism: Hexamita inflata (assembly GCA_963988835.1). NCBI lineage: Eukaryota > Fornicata > Diplomonadida > Hexamitidae > Hexamita > Hexamita inflata. The sequence continues at coordinate 167,585 of CAXDID010000386.1, read as the reverse complement.
TATGCTGTGTATATTAATTAGTAAGTGTTCTCTCTCTGAGTGATTCATCAAATTGAAATAACGATTATAAGAATAAGGTTTGGTGTATAATTCAGAACATTTAAACAATATAATTATCATATATGTTAGAATAAGTACAATTTTAGCTCATGAAACTTTAGATATTCACAACTTTTGATTTTTCAACTTTGTTGGCTAAGCAGAAATCCATCTCCGTATTAAATATGCAGCCACTACACATATAAAATTGATTATCTATGATTAAACAGAACGCTTTCGTCTTCATACGAAAGATCATTTTGTTGCTATTTTTAGAAAAGTAATGAGTGTTATGTTTTCTAGACCAACAACGGAGTCTAACTTTAACTACAACCATCTATGCTAATTAAAATGCTTGATAATTCCCAATAATCGACAAGATTTTCAAAATTTCTATTTTTCAAATTAATTTCAGCTTTAATTCTGATAAAACTACAAGAAATAACATAATAATAATATTTAACGTCGATATGTTGTACAAAAGAGTCATAAATGTCGTTTAAATTACTTCTCTCAACAGTTACTCCTGCGATTGTATTGTAATTTTACTCTATTGTGTCTGAGAGACAAAATAATACTAAAATTTATGATGAATTATTCGTTTATATCTTCATATTGACGTATAAACATTCGTTAATATTATTTATATTACTATATGCAAGTGAAAATATGAAGAACGAATATAATTCTGGGGAATATAATATATTTATTTTCGACAAATTCTAGAGGTTTAGATGCAAACACTACCAAATAACGGCTAGTAACGTTCATTCACCACCCATTTTTGCTTCGAATAACATTAAAGAATCTAGAAACTTTGTATTATTAATCGAGAAAATATTTTTGTTAGGATTATTATGAGTGCGCAGGTGGAATTGAAGTATGTCCATAAGAGCATTATCTTATATAGACCATAAGAGAAGTTAAACATTTGGAAGAATAAAGTTTTATCTTCACAATTTATAAATAAAATTTTGATTTTGAAAAATAGTAATTTCACTTAATAGTTTTAGAAGCAGAAGAGACAGAGCCTGGTGGTGGTGATGTTATCTTATTACACTGCCCCAGTACATAATTACAAGGAAGACTTAGACAGTTACTGAATGCTGAAAAATAATATTTCGAAATATGTTTAACTGATTGTTAATTCTTTGTCCATTATAAGGACAAAAAGTTAGAGTGTGAGGAATCTTGACCATATATTATTTCTATTCAATATATTCTATTGTCAGCTCGCAACACTCCAGACAAATGGACGATTTATAGTTGAGTTTCAAACCAGCAACTTAAATACACATGTAAATTGTGTAAAATTCTATTTAAACTGTTAAAAGATACTTATTCACTCAAAAATCTAATTGATTATTTATATTTAGTGTTCCAACAGCGGATAGTGCACAATTAAATTCAATTTATTAGAAGCTAAAACTCACGGCGTCAATTTTAATGATATATGAATCACTTATATTCATAAAAACGCTGGATTTGACAGCTTTTATTTTGATTGGTTTCATCATTTTCTAGAAGTGAAATGTTCTTAACACATATCGATGATTAAATCCATAAAGTGTTCCTATCTTGATTCATCTTTGAGTGGAAATACTAATAATGGCATCCGTTTCTAGAATGCTAGAGGTAGTTTGCAATTAAATACACTCCATTAATGATGATAACTATACTAAAATAATGCTGATAACGTTGCACAACTCTAAATATAGCAACAAAACGTGATTTTTACATTATAAGTAATCATAGATTTAAGTAGCAACATTCACTTAAGCTTAAATATCTAAGTATTTAATTAATACATATAACTCTAATACTAGAAGAGTTATATTATTCAATCTATTCTAAATGTAGTTACGACATTGTAATATTTAAAATAACATTGATTGAAATTTTTGTACTTCATGTCAACAATTTAGTGTAATATTTTATATACATTAGTCATTGTTAATAAATTCTGAAAATAATATATAATAAGTATTTTTAATAACACATCACAAATGAGATTTATGATTTTGAGGTTTTGATTTTCGTTTAAAATCATTTATAACAGTATATTCCCGAACCTTGTGTCATGTGTGTGTTAATGATAACGTTATTTAGCCTCAACTATAATTTTACCTAATTTGGCAAGGGTATAATATACGATATGTGTTAAACTATAAATTTAATTTATGTATATTATTAGCAACTAAAATAATAACATTCCAAACTCAAAATTTTTAGCTCTTATTTTAATGAGCTAGACAAATCAAATAAATCTATCATTTCATCCGCGGTCATTAGTTTCATAGCCATTAGCACGAATTTCAACTATTTGGTTTTATCATATTTCTGTATATTTTGGAACATGCTTAGAACGAACAATCAGTTAATATATATTTACTGCTAAGAGTGAAAGACAAACTTTGATACCATTTATGTTCGATTCAGAGATGCCTCTACACACAACTTTATTATCTCAAAAAATCAGCTCTATTAAAACTATCATAGTCTATATATAAATTTCGAAAGTCTGTTTGTACCGTCTCGAGGAAGTGAGATATATAATGATGATCTAGACATAATATTGTAAATCCCTCACCTTTTCTAACGCGTTATAACGTCTTACTCAGTTTTCTAACGCGTATTGGTTGGCTTTATTAGTAATTAATAAGATATAATATTTATTCAATTGATAATCTTAATAAATATAATTTATCAACATAAATATAATAAATTATATGTTATCCTCTATATTAATATTAAAACAAATATATACTTAATCTTTGTAATAGTGCAGCAAAGTCCTTGAAGTTGATGGTAGATACTACACATATTGTAATAAATTAAACAGTTTAAATCAACATAATATTATTGGAGAATTTTCTTCACTAAATAAAAATACTAACATTTTTATTGATACAAAATATACAAAATAAACAATTATACAAGTGTATATGTTTAGCTTAAAAATATTTGCGGTATTTGGGTTTTCAGTCAATAATAATGTAATAGAGGGAGGTCTGATAAACGTGAGCCTCAACATAAATGTGAGCCAAGCCGCTCTGGTTTGCATGTAATGCCAGTTGTCGATCAGTAACTCACAATTGGTATTTATCGCGAGTGGACAGGTTCTGTCGGCGGTAGCTTTGCAAGTTCATTAAGAAATATAATTATTAAATACTTTGGTGCAGTACAGGTTTCAGTCCCTCCAAGCCGCAGGCATTGTTTCTATAATAAGCGAGTCTATATTTACTTCTTTGGTCAACGTGAAGCTGAACGGGTACAACTCAGAGCAATCTCAGAACAGCGGGTATTTCGTCTCCAAACTTACTACTTCTACTTTGTTTAATATAGCCAACTTCCAGGTATGCGCGAACGAAGACAACGCTATTGGATCTGGGATCGAAAACTTGTAGCTGGACGGAGATATTCTTTCAAACTGCCAGAGTTCATGTTACAGTGGAAGTTTCTACTCGTACGGCATTTGCGTCTAATAATTACAACATGGAGAAATGATCGACAACACCTTTGTATGCATTGATCCGTTCGAGTTCGACGGGCAGATCGCTTAATGCGTGTGCAGAAACGGGTATATTCTCAACATTAGTTACTGCATCCCGATCGTGATTTCGATTACTAACCTGGACACCACAATGCACGACCTAAATAGCCAAACCAACATGGTGATCAAACAGCAGAAATAGTATTTGGAGCAGATGATAAATGGGAATATTTCGTTGTTGGACTAGTATTTAGGCAACAACGTAAGTATCTTGAACGCTACTATTTCACAAGAACTGGAAGATGTTGAATCTAACTTAATCAACAACGTTTCCATGATCTAATCCTACTTGAAGAACAACATTAGCGACGTCCAAACCATGATGGCGAGCAACAGAAGTATGGTTGAAAGCCAAGTAGCGAACAACATCTCCCAGCTGCAGGATAAAATATATTAAAACATAACCGATCTGAATAACACTGTTCAACTGGAAATTCAACAGGTCGGTCAGTCCACAACCCAGATAGCCAGCGACCTCCTTGCTCTTAAATCTAACGTTCAGCAAATTGTGGTGGATTAAAATATAAACAACGTAAACCAGCAAACATAAATATCTGCGCTGAACTTCGATGTTCAGTCACTTCAGAGCAGTTAGCTATAATTATAATCAGATCTGGTGTATTCGAATTCTTCGCTCAATACTCAAATACAGAGCCTAAATACCTAGGCGAGCCATATTGACACGAAAGTAGTCGCACTTGCCTCCCAGACTATTAACCAATACAATTAGTAATAAGCTGAGCTTTCTAACTTAGATTAAAATCTGGTGCACAACATCTCGACTTTGAACTCAACTATTCAGGTGTAAGTTCAAGCGCTCAACACAGCCGATTCCGCATTATCTAATTCACTTTCTGCGCTTCAAAGCTAGTTTTCTTCATTTATTTCTACTTCTACTTTGAACAACACAAATTAGCAGAATTAGATTGATTCTCTGTAATCCACTGTTTCAACATAGTAATCGTAATTCTCACAAACTTAATCGGATACTTCACTCGTAAACTTAACTTTAACAGGTTAACTAATTACTATTTATGCTTAAATAATTCCATTTAATACTTAAATATATACTATTGATTCCCAATACTCAACAAATTGTAACAACCAACAATCAATTATGTCCTCATTATCAACTTATTATTCGAACACAACTTAATATTATAATCAGTTACTAACTAATTTAAATAACGTAGTATCGACTGCAAACACTTAACTTTAAGATGAAATATTAGCTAGAATTAATGGCGACTCTACTTTACAAACATAAGTAAACACTATTCTAACAGGCGTTTTCAACAATTAGAACTATTATATAACGACAAATTCCAGTTTAAGCTCGTTTATAAACAACACATTCATAAATGCGAACCTAACATACGCTACAAAAGAAGAAATGAACAGGTACTTATGTTTGAAAAAACCGTCACACGATTATGTCAATGGGGTTTGTATTTTAGTATGCGGATCTGGAGCCACCGTTTAATCTGGAGTTTGCGTCTGCACCAATTCGAGTCTCATCTATACAGGCGGGATCTGCCAGTTAGTATGCGGATCTGGAGCCACCGTTTAATCTGGAGTTTGCGTCTGCACCAATTCGAGTCTCATCTATACAGGCGGGATCTGCTAGCTCGCCTGCGCATCTGGAGCCACCGTTTAATCTGGAGTTTGCGTCTGCACCAATTCGAGTCTCATCTATACAGGCGGGATCTGCCAGTTAGTATGCGGATCTGGAGCCACCGTTTAATCTGGAGTTTGCGTCTGCACCAATTCGAGTCTCATCTATACAGGCGGGATCTGCTAGCTCACCTGCGCATCTGGAGCCACCGTTTAATCTGGAGTTTGCGTCTGCACCAATTCGAGTCTCATCTATACAGGCGGGATCTGCCAGTTAGTATGCGGATCTGGAGCCACCGTTTAATCTGGAGTTTGCGTCTGTACCCAACCCGAGTCTCATCTATACAGGCGGGATCTGCAGTCACCTGCGCATCTGGAGCCACCGTTTAATCTGGAGTTTGCGTCTGCACCATCCGAGTCTCATCTATACAGGCGGGATCTGCCAGTTAGTATGCGGATCTGGAGCCACCGTTTAATCTGGAGTTTGCGTCTGCACCAATTCGAGTCTCATCTATACAGGCGGGATCTGCCAGTTAGTATGCGGATCTGGCGCTACAGTTTAATCTGGAGTTTGCGTCTGCACCAATTGAGTCTCATCTATACAGGCGATCTCCAGGTATGCGGATCTGGAGCCACCGTTTAATCTGGAGTTTGCGTCTGCACCAATTCGAGTCTCATCTATACAGGCGGGATCTGCTAGCTCGCCTGCGCATCTGGAGCCACCGTTTAATCTGGAGTTTGCGTCTGCACCAATTCGAGTCTCATCTATACAGGCGGGATCTGCCAGTTAGTATGCGGATCTGGAGCCACCGTTTAATCTGGAGTTTGCGTCTGCACCAATTCGAGTCTCATCTATACAGGCGGGATCTGCTAGCTCACCTGCGCATCTGGAGCCACCGTTTAATCTGGAGTTTGCGTCTGCACCAATTCGAGTCTCATCTATACAGGCGGGATCTGCCAGTTAGTATGCGGATCTGGCGCTACAGTTTAATCTGGAGTTTGCGTCTGCACCAATTCGAGTCTCATCTATACAGGCGGGATCTGCTAGCTCACCTGCGCATCTGGCGCTACAGTTCAATCTGGAGATTGTGTCTGTACGAACGTAAGTCTAACTTATATTGATGGAGTATGTGAATAGGTACTTTAATGTTATGGTGGTGCCACTGTATAATATGTAACTAATAAATTAGGAAAAATACCAAGATGCGTTTGTCCACAAGGATATTAGTACGATATAAATAAATGTGTAGATAATTGTGGAGAGGTTATGAAGTTATCAAGAGTATCACGCATATTTTAAAAATAATGTGCTTAAAAAATATTAACTTGATTAATATAAAATAAGTGAGTGTAAATATATAAATATTTTTTAACATACTGAGGTAAACAGATATGATTGATTGCCAGCGTGAAATACCAGTAACAGTAAAAACCTGACGAATTATATTCGCCTGCTAAATTTGATGGTTGAATTCATCTCATATCAGTCATAGTTCATCTAACATCATTCATTACATAATCTATATCAGCAGATGAGCAAACGGAATTCCTTTGGATACTTTTATTCATTCTTTGATGGGATCTAAGATTGGGTGGTGCGAACTTTGTGTCAGCAGGATTAGTTTGCGATTAAATAGAACAGCCCAAAGACGTTCAACTCGATGCAAACTAGTAGGCCAGAACATCTGGGTTTGTTCAACGTTCTGGAAACTGGCGGTGTGTTCAGAAACACGATTTACATAGTATTTGTTCGATAGGAACACAACACCCCCTGAAAGTTAACAGTAGGAGCCAGTGATTCTCACCTGCAAGTTTCAAATATCGACCTTCAACACGATGTTGGATTGTGAAGTATTCAAATTTAGTAATTGTACTATTGCAGTGATTCCGAAAGAAGTGACAGCGGCGCAACAGAAACGCGCAACGTGAAGTTACAAAAGTAATTTGATTTGGTACATCGAGATTCAACTCAGAAATTTAAATGTTGTGATACATTTTGAAATCAACCCCGTTACTATTTCTAAATGAACGAAATAGTATTAAGCCAAGCTGAATCCGCGTTTTATATTCAGAGGCCACTAATTATCTGAAATAGTGGATACTAGTATAAACAGAAACTTCTGGTCTGGGTCGTATTAGTAGCGGCTGATGTGTTCCAGCGGAACTCATAGTCAAGACAACTACAAAATTTTGGTGTCGCAGGATCGGTCCAGGTGTGCATAACAGATCATGCGTCCAAGGGCCATCTAGGCCACGTCCATATCGCCTGTGCCGCCTCAAGTGTGGCCGCGCGATATGTTGCGTCTTTCTGTCTTCACTAACGAGTTGAGTGCAATTTGTCGAACGGTTGAAGCTGCGACAACCGAATGAGCTTCTGCATCACGGGTTAACAAAATGTTTATTTGCAGTCGCTTAAATAAAAGGCGTTTTCTGTTCGTTATTAGACGTCAATAACAGCCGAAACCACCATTCATAAAATACAATCTATTTGAGCTGCGATCTCTTTTGCACGCGGAACTACTTGATGCATGGATGCGCTGTATTATCTGGTTTACGAGAATTACGGAAGTAAAGTGCATACAAGAAATTACTGCCTGTTCTCAGAGTGGGTGTTGTGGTGCGAACTTTGTGTCAGCAGGATTAGTTTGCGATTAAATAGAACAGCCCAAAGACGTTCAACTCGATGCAAACTAGTAGGCCAGAACATCTGGGTTTGTTCAACGTTCTGGAAACTGGCGGTGTGTTCAGAAACACGATTTACATAGTATTTGTTCGATAGGAACACAACACCCCCTGAAAGTTAACAGTAGGAGCCAGTGATTCTCACCTGCAAGTTTCAAATATCGACCTTCAACACGATGTTGGATTGTGAAGTATTCAAATTTAGTAATTGTACTATTGCAGTGATTCCGAAAGAAGTGACGGCGGCGCAACAGAAACGCGCAACGTGAAGTTACAAAAGTAATTTGATTTGGTACATCGAGATTCAACTCAGAAATTTAAATGTTGTGATACATTTTGAAATCAACCCCGTTACTATTTCTAAATGAACGAAATAGTATTAAGCCAAGCTGAATCCGCGTTTTATATTCAGAGGCCACTAATTATCTGAAATAGTGGATACTAGTATAAACAGAAACTTCTGGTCTGGGTCGTATTAGTAGCGGCTGATGTGTTCCAGCGGAACTCATAGTCAAGACAACTACAAAATTTTGGTGTCGCAGGATCGGTCCAGGTGTGCATAACAGATCATGCGTCCAAGGGCCATCTAGGCCACGTCCATATCGCCTGTGCCGCCTCAAGTGTGGCCGCGCGATATGTTGCGTCTTTCTGTCTTCACTAACGAGTTGAGTGCAATTTGTCGAACGGTTGAAGCTGCGACAACCGAATGAGCTTCTGCATCACGGGTTAACAAAATGTTTATTTGCAGTCGCTTAAATAAAAGGCGTTTTCTGTTCGTTATTAGACGTCAATAACAGCCGAAACCACCATTCATAAAATACAATCTATTTGAGCTGCGATCTCTTTTGCACGCGGAACTACTTGATGCATGGATGCGCTGTATTATCTGGTTTACGAGAATTACGGAAGTAAAGTGCATACAAGAAATTACTGCCTGTTCTCAGAGTGGGTGTTGTGGTGCGAACTTTGTGTCAGCAGGATTAGTTTGCGATTAAATAGAACAGCCCAAAGACGTTCAACTCGATGCAAACTAGTAGGCCAGAACATCTGGGTTTGTTCAACGTTCTGGAAACTGGCGGTGTGTTCAGAAACACGATTTACATAGTATTTGTTCGATAGGAACACAACACCCCCTGAAAGTTAACAGTAGGAGCCAGTGATTCTCACCTGCAAGTTTCAAATATCGACCTTCAACACGATGTTGGATTGTGAAGTATTCAAATTTAGTAATTGTACTATTGCAGTGATTCCGAAAGAAGTGACGGCGGCGCAACAGAAACGCGCAACGTGAAGTTACAAAAGTAATTTGATTTGGTACATCGAGATTCAACTCAGAAATTTAAATGTTGTGATACATTTTGAAATCAACCCCGTTACTATTTCTAAATGAACGAAATAGTATTAAGCCAAGCTGAATCCGCGTTTTATATTCCGAGGCCACTAATTATCTGAAATAGTGGATACTAGTATAAACAGAAACTTCTGGTCTGGGTCGTATTAGTAGCGGCTGATGTGTTCCAGCGGAACTCATAGTCAAGACAACTACAAAATTTTGGTGTCGCAGGATCGGTCCAGGTGTGCATAACAGATCATGCGTCCAAGGGCCATCTAGGCCACGTCCATATCGCCTGTGCCGCCTCAAGTGTGGCCGCGCGATATGTTGCGTCTTTCTGTCTTCACTAACGAGTTGAGTGCAATTTGTCGAACGGTTGAAGCTGCGACAACCGAATGAGCTTCTGCATCACGGGTTAATTGAACAACTGTTTTAGTAAGTATGCGGTAGAAGATTAATTGAGTTGAGAGGTTTATTTTATGTTATTAATTTTGTTGAAACGAAATAATGTTAAGCTTGTCAGTATTTCCACTTCGCAAATAATTAACAAAATTCTCGAAAACGACTTCAACCATTTAATAGGTAAATTACTATTTTTGTGTTCAATATATATTAAAACATATTATTCGTATTTTAAATCACTTTATTCATTTTTTATAAATGTGTGTGTACCCTCTTATGTCATTTTATTCACAAACAAACACCACACAAAAACCCACAACACACAACCAACAACACCACACAACGCACTTACTTTTGTATATACATGATAGTGTTTATATGCTTCTATTACTGGTCCTTTAATTGGGCTTACTGGTTGGTTACAACCTTCAATTTTTCGTGGTGTAGCTTTAATTTCATATTTTGTTAGATTTATTTTCATTTAATCAATTATGCTTTCAACATAATCCGTTATTTTAATTTCTTTATATTCTGGATGCAATAATTTCATCAAAGAAAACCCATTAACTAATATTACTTACATAAAATTAATTATTAATGGTAATGCAAAAAGTAGAAAACTTTAACCATGATATATACAAAATCAAAATTTGTGAAATAACCCTGTTAAATGTAAGAATTTGTAAGTTCTCGTGGTATTCCCAGAGAACAACCTGAAATAGTTCGTTACTACAATAATAATTATAAAGGAGTTGATTACGTAGACCAACTTACAAAAAATATTAAGTTTCCAGGACGATGTACTCGTTGGACCACAAGGATGTTTATTTATTTTATGGTGAAACAAAAACTCTTGATGTTATTAAAAGACTTATTGATTTTCCAAAATAGCCTAACTGCACACTATTCTGTGATAATTATTATGGTACAATTGACGTAGTTGAGTATATTAAATCAATAGGGCTTGAATATGTTGGAACTTTTAGACCAAGTCGACTTGGTAAAGAATTATCATAAAATTTAGAGAAGTTGTAATTGAATTAAGTTGTTTAATATCCTGTGTTTAAAGAAGTAAAACTAAAGAAAACGACGAAAGAAAAATTGAAGGTTGTAACCAACCAGTAGTAAGCCCAATTAAAGGACCAGTAATAGAAGCATATAAACACTATCATGTATATACAAAAGTAAGTGCGAATAAAATGACATAAGAGGGTACACACACATTTATAAAAAATGAATAAAGTGATTTAAAATACGAATAATATGTTTTAATATATATTGAACACAAAAATAGTAATTTACCTATTAAATGGTTGAAGTCGTTTTCGAGAATTTTGTTAATTATTTGCGAAGTGGAAATACTGACAAGCTTAACATTATTTCGTTTCAACAAAATTAATAACATAAAATAAACCTCTCAACTCAATTAATCTTCTACCGCATACTTACTAAAACAGTTGTTCAATTAACAAAATGTTTATTTGCAGTCGCTTAAATAAAAGGCGTTTTCTGTTCGTTATTAGACGTCAATAACAGCCGAAACCACCATTCATAAAATACAATCTATTTGAGCTGCGATCTCTTTTGCACGCGGAACTACTTGATGCATGGATGCGCTGTATTATCTGGTTTACGAGAATTACGGAAGTAAAGTGCATACAAGAAATTACTGCCTGTTCTCAGAGTGGGTGTTGTGGTGCGAACTTTGTGTCAGCAGGATTAGTTTGCGATTAAATAGAACAGCCCAAAGACGTTCAACTCGATGCAAACTAGTAGGCCAGAACATCTGGGTTTGTTCAACGTTCTGGAAACTGGCGGTGTGTTCAGAAACACGATTTACATAGTATTTGTTCGATAGGAACACAACACCCCCTGAAAGTTAACAGTAGGAGCTAGTGATTCTCACCTGCAAGTTTCAAATATCGACCTTCAACACGATGTTGGATTGTGAAGTATTCAAATTTAGTAATTGTACTATTGCAGTGATTCCGAAAGAAGTGACGGCGGCGCAACAGAAACGCGCAACGTGAAGTTACAAAAGTAATTTGATTTGGTACATCGAGATTCAACTCAGAAATTTAAATGTTGTGATACATTTTGAAATCAACCCCGTTACTATTTCTAAATGAACGAAATAGTATTAAGCCAAGCTGAATCCGCGTTTTATATTCCGAGGCCACTAATTATCTGAAATAGTGGATACTAGTATAAACAGAAACTTCTGGTCTGGGTCGTATTAGTAGCGGCTGATGTGTTCCAGCGGAACTCATAGTCAAGACAACTACAAAATTTTGGTGTCGCAGGATCGGTCCAGGTGTGCATAACAGATCATGCGTCCAAGGGCCATCTAGGCCACGTCCATATCGCCTGTGCCGCCTCAAGTGTGGCCGCGCGATATGTTGCGTCTTTCTGTCTTCACTAACGAGTTGAGTGCAATTTGTCGAACGGTTGAAGCTGCGACAACCGAATGAGCTTCTGCATCACGGGTTAACAAAATGTTTATTTGCAGTCGCTTAAATAAAAGGCGTTTTCTGTTCGTTATTAGACGTCAATAACAGCCGAAACCACCATTCATAAAATACAATCTATTTGAGCTGCGATCTCTTTTGCACGCGGAACTACTTGATGCATGGATGCGCTGTATTATCTGGTTTACGAGAATTACGGAAGTAAAGTGCATACAAGAAATTACTGCCTGTTCTCAGAGTGGGTGTTGTGGTGCGAACTTTGTGTCAGCAGGATTAGTTTGCGATTAAATAGAACAGCCCAAAGACGTTCAACTCGATGCAAACTAGTAGGCCAGAACATCTGGGTTTGTTCAACGTTCTGGAAACTGGCGGTGTGTTCAGAAACACGATTTACATAGTATTTGTTCGATAGGAACACAACACCCCCTGAAAGTTAACAGTAGGAGCCAGTGATTCTCACCTGCAAGTTTCAAATATCGACCTTCAACACGATGTTGGATTGTGAAGTATTCAAATTTAGTAATTGTACTATTGCAGTGATTCCGAAAGAAGTGACGGCGGCGCAACAGAAACGCGCAACGTGAAGTTACAAAAGTAATTTGATTTGGTACATCGAGATTCAACTCAGAAATTTAAATGTTGTGATACATTTTGAAATCAACCCCGTTACTATTTCTAAATGAACGAAATAGTATTAAGCCAAGCTGAATCCGCGTTTTATATTCCGAGGCCACTAATTATCTGAAATAGTGGATACTAGTATAAACAGAAACTTCTGGTCTGGGTCGTATTAGTAGCGGCTGATGTGTTCCAGCGGAACTCATAGTCAAGACAACTACGACATTAACAAAATTATTATTTAAAGAGTTGAAACATGATACTAAAATTAATAGTTAAACTGATATTTCTGATTTTGTAACTTTATAATTTATAAACTTTATACTTGAAGTACAGTAATTGCTTTGGGATCGAGAACAAAATTAGAGCTGAAAATGAATGTGTGAGTTTGTTTTAGCTTGGCCGCAAATTCTTTAGTAAAATTTTATTTAAAATATAATTTACACTCCACAGTTTCCACTCGAAATATGCATGTTAAATGTCAAGAGAACTGAAAAACTATGGGCTTTATGGTCTAACCCATCTGGAATTTATCGTATAAGTTTCGGATAAGTTTGTTAATAGTGCCAACAAAATAATTTTGTGCATAAATAGTAATAGATATTTGATAAGTTATAAATTAATTACGTTTCAGTTTGCGTTTTGTAAAATAAGAACAAAAGTTAAAATTCACAATTTACAAATTATAAGAAATGTAATTCAATTTATCATCAAATTAATTAATGGTACTAACATTTAATAAGGACATTTAATTGTATGTTAGCATTAGTTTTGTAACAACGAAATTTTGAACCTTTGACAAACATTTCAGCAAATATGGAGTGATGGTGGGGCAGATAGTATCATTTGCTTAGATATTATTATATTAAATAGAATTTGTGAAGAAATAGTCCTGCGGCTGTAATTGTCTAAGGCTGCTATATGGATATTACTTGCTGTTAAATTATTACAGACACAATGATTAATCTTTAGTACTAGTTGTCTGTAAGATAATGGCAAAAATCACTTATATTCATAAATGAAGAAGCAAGGTGAGAAGTGTTAATGTTTTACTATAATATTTCGAAGGACACTTAATACATAACTTTTATAAAATTTCACTCCTAAATTGCAAAAAAAGTCTGAAAATATTACTGTCTTGAAGTAAATATATAATATTTTTGAAATAGTCTCACACAAGTTATGCTTTAGTCGCATAAGTAGCATCCGCAAAAGCGTTAAAATCGTTTATTTACTTCTAAATCGCAGCTTAAACCGCTTGAATCAGTGCGTTCGTGTTAGTATTTTCACTAACCGCGTTATTAATTTAACTTACAATTGAACTGTCGTTCGAAGATCTGTAAACGGCCTCTTAATTAATTTAACTGGTGAATGTGAGCTGTTAAATGGTCGTGTTCAGACTGTTTAAATTTGTGTTGGTTTATATTAAGTTCGAATTAAGTGTTGTTAGTTGAGATTGTTGAGAGTTAAAAAGTGAGGAAAACTTCGAATCCAAAGAAGTGATTGAACTGGAGATTGTATTTGCTTAAGATTGAATGGAATTGGCTTGAATTGATAATGTTGTATTAATAAGTGAGATATCAGATGATAACTGTTACTATTATGATTACTATGTTGAAACAGTGGATTACAGAGAATCAATCTAATTCTGCTAATTTGTGTTGTTCAAAGTAGAAGTAGAAATAAATGAAGAAAACTAGCTTTGAAGCGCAGAAAGTGAATTAGATAATGCGGAATCGGCTGTGTTGAGCGCTTGAACTTACACCTGAATAGTTGAGTTCAAAGTCGAGATGTTGTGCACCAGATTTTAATCTAAGTTAGAAAGCTCAGCTTATTACTAATTGTATTGGTTAGTAGTCTGGGAGGCAAGTGCGACTACTTTCGTGTCAATATGGCTCGCCTAGGTATTTAGGCTCTGTATTTGAGTATTGAGCGAAGAATTCGAATACACCAGATCTGATTATAATTATAGCTAACTGCTCTGAAGTGACTGAACATCGAAGTTCAGCGCAGATATTTATGTTTGCTGGTTTACGTTGTTTATATTTTAATCCACCACAATTTGCTGAACGTTAGATTTAAGAGCAAGGAGGTCGCTGGCTATCTGGGTTGTGGACTGACCGACCTGTTGAATTTCCAGTTGAACAGTGTTATTCAGATCGGTTATGTTTTAATATATTTTATCCTGCAGCTGGGAGATGTTGTTCGCTACTTGGCTTTCAACCATACTTCTGTTGCTCGCCATCATGGTTTGGACGTCGCTAATGTTGTTCTTCAAGTAGGATTAGATCATGGAAACGTTGTTGATTAAGTTAGATTCAACATCTTCCAGTTCTTGTGAAATAGTAGCGTTCAAGATACTTACGTTGTTGCCTAAATACTAGTCCAACAACGAAATATTCCCATTTATCATCTGCTCCAAATACTATTTCTGCTGTTTGATCACCATGTTGGTTTGGCTATTTAGGTCGTGCATTGTGGTGTCCAGGTTAGTAATCGAAATCACGATCGGGATGCAGTAACTAATGTTGAGAATATACCCGTTTCTGCACACGCATTAAGCGATCTGCCCGTCGAACTCGAACGGATCAATGCATACAAAGGTGTTGTCGATCATTTCTCCATGTTGTAATTATTAGACGCAAATGCCGTACGAGTAGAAACTTCCACTGTAACATGAACTCTGGCAGTTTGAAAGAATATCTCCGTCCAGCTACAAGTTTTCGATCCCAGATCCAATAGCGTTGTCTTCGTTCGCGCATACCTGGAAGTTGGCTATATTAAACAAAGTAGAAGTAGTAAGTTTGGAGACGAAATACCCGCTGTTCTGAGATTGCTCTGAGTTGTACCCGTTCAGCTTCACGTTGACCAAAGAAGTAAATATAGACTCGCTTATTATAGAAACAATGCCTGCGGCTTGGAGGGACTGAAACCTGTACTGCACCAAAGTATTTAATAATTATATTTCTTAATGAACTTGCAAAGCTACCGCCGACAGAACCTGTCCACTCGCGATAAATACCAATTGTGAGTTACTGATCGACAACTGGCATTACATGCAAACCAGAGCGGCTTGGCTCACATTTATGTTGAGGCTCACGTTTATCAGACCTCCCTCTATTACGTGATTGTTGTCTGAAAACCCAAACACTGCAAATATATTGATAGAAAATACTTCCAATTTAACAATTGTTTATTTGGTATATTTGGTGTTTATGAATATATTAGCAGAATTCTACATAATTGAAAGTTGAGAATTTATATAGTGTTGATTTAATCCCTGTTGTTTACTGCAATACGAATATTACTAACCATCAACATCTAATACTTTTTTACAATAATTCATCATTAATGATGTTTACAATTATTTGAATACTATTATAGATGATATCATTTAACAATTAAGGAACAAAAATAATATATATTTTAAATAATACATTAATATTAATTAATTAGTAAACAATAACTATATAAGATCAGCAGCTGATAGCATTGAAGAAATCCTATTCTCATTTGACTTCAGATGCTAAGATGTTATTGAAATTTATATTACCCGGCGCATAATACGATAAGACAAGTGTTATATTCGAGAAAATGGTGACAAACATCTATATGTCAAGAATTTATTTTAGATATTATTTTAGTGATAAAGCGGATTATTCGTATTTGTATTATTATTTATCTAAAGAAAAAATATAAAGATTGAAAGGAGTGTGTTGTATATATATAGGGTGCGAAAGCCAGGGGCATACGTAGATTCACGTATCCAAAGTTATCTTATCAAATTCCCCCATTAAATCTGCCAACTAAATATCCCTTCTAATTATCCTGTCAAATTTTAGCCAAAGCACTCAGAGCCAAGCGACAGCTGCTCGGTGCTGGCTTCGAGAGATCCCGTCCACTCAACTACGGTCGGGATTTTTCGAGATTCGTTAATTTCCGAATGGTCAGTTTCCACTTTTTTATAATCTAAGTAATGCCATTTTATACATCGAAAGATTCTTTGAAAAGACAAGAACGTATGAATAAACATATCGAAGAAATATAATCCAAGAGACAAAATCTAAAGCCTATAACTATTATTGATGATGAACTTCCACTATCTGCACCATTCATTATTACTTAAGAGATTATACAGAAGTCCAATGAGATACCAATTCTTAGATGTTATCCAGAAGAACGTATAAAAGTTGATCAATCAGTATTAGATAAATGTGTTTAACTCAAAAAATATGGTAAGCACACCTTTAATGATCTTTGGATTGATCCAACTTCACTTTAATTATATTAACGTGGTATATAAATCGAACGTATATAATAAAGATAAGGACAAAATTATACTTGCTTTAGAGTTTATTTAAATGCATATTCGAATGTTGACTCAACTCTAATTTCACTTAAATAACTTCAGTTAGGTAACTTCAATTGATTATAATTTTTATCTTTGGAGTGAAATAAAATATAGTCTCAATTTTAACTCAAAACAACATTTAATAAAAATCAATATCTCATTCTATCAAGTTGTATCTCGCACAACATGCACGTTTGACCTGACAATACTACAAGATAAAATCATAACTTTTCAATGTCTATCTAGGATAAGCAGAAACATCAATACAGGAATCCTCGTAAATTTTAGACCGTTTAGATAAAGTCAGTAATACACTATTTCTTGACACTACAGAATTTATTTGACTTTTTGATATAGATATATAACCAACTCTTGTAGAAACATATATTTGCTATTTTTAGATTTTAATATCAATCAATCAAAAATAAATAACATCATCCGTAATATCCCGAGTCAATAACTTTTTTAACTTACCAGTAAGAGTAATGTAAAATATTTTTGTAAACAATATTCAAAAATACAATCAAAATTTAACCATTGAAGAATACAACTAACTTGCATCATTTGTATCTTCAACATAAACACAAGAACTTTCAAAATTGATTCCATAATACAATGAATCTGAGTATACAATTACAAACGAGCTCATTAACAATATTTTGAGTCTATACATTCAAATTCTCGAACGTTGTCAATTTATCACTCATTAAAATAACAAAGATTCTATAAATCCTGAATTAATTAAATTCTGCAAGGAAAACATTCCAATAACAATTTACAAGTCAATATAAATTATAATCAACTATGAACAATAATTTAAAATCACAAGCTGTCTATTATTTTGTTTTATCATTCCAATTTGCTACGTTAGCGATCTAAAAGCAAATGCAATCATTACCACTCCAAGATTATAAGACATACATCTAACATTCGGAGCCTATCAACTATCAATTCATCAACACACATTTAATTCTCATGCTCTAAATCAAATAATTCACCACATCAACGCAAATGAATTCGATAACAGAAAAGACAACTTAGTATCTATCACTGTATCCAAAGAAGAAATTGCATACTTCAACTAAAATTGCGATTGGATATCATCATACACTCCATTTGTCAAACACTAACAGCTCCATCGATTTCTTAACAATGAATACAGCCTTCAAGCACCATTATACTTCGAGAACTGCATAGACCTAACTTCATTCAATTTAGAGAACAGTTTCTACAAACGACACATCCAAAATCACCTCAACGATCCAGAAAAGAGCCTATATGAATTTGAAAACAGTGGAGCAGCAAATTTTGATTTTGATATGAAGTAATTTATCAAATTCATCAATTCTATAATAATTTGATTATATTTTTCATTTTTACAGTTTTTTACAATACTATAATCTAAAATTTATGTAAACACTTGAGGAAAAACTTGCATAACTATAAATATTATACGATTAAGCGCTTAAAGCTAAAGATCGTAAGGCGCTAACCAAACTAGGCGTCGAAATGGAAGCAATTGAACAACTCATAGCAAACAAAGCTACTCCACATAACCCGTTCGAACACATTCAACAAAATCCCAAAAATACTCTAGTAAAATAACTAAAAGACAAAATACTAACTCATACAACGCGTTAATCAAAATTAACTCAGAGATAAAAGAAAATTCGTTAACAATAACGTCTCTAATATCAATCTTAAGGATTTGAAGACGATGAAGCTAAATATCATGAAGTCCAGAATACTTAAAAAGAACTTTAAAATGAATTGTTATAACTAAATCCTGAGTAAGTCAAAATGATTATCGAATAAGTTCACGTATACGAGAATGCAAATCAAGTGGCCTTTTTCAGAACATATTGTCCATTAATTCTAAAACAATATATAAAAGGACGTCTCATTGTAAATTACAGAGTTATAAATAAAGATGGCTCCGTAGACTACAAGACTAAGAACTTCGAAATCAGATCATCAACAATTAGAGACTACAATGATTTCATCAAATAGTACGGCTAGATAATTAATGAAGAGTAAACAGTTGGAAGCGATTAACAATATAGTCTCTCTTTAGCTCAAGCTATATCAATTCAAATTATTCCACTTCAAGAATTGAAAGATACTGTTGCAGGTACTTTAAATGTTCAAAATAAACGAAGAAATGGAGCCTATTTAAATTACATCAATAAAATTCCAACTTTAGATTTGTCCAGATATCAAATTGGTCGTACTCTTGAAGAACATGCTAAATTATCCGAAGTTTAATGTTTCATTCATTGTTTAAGAATCTCAGGCGTTTATACAAAACAATAAGTTAACAACATCGAACTTCAAATCAGCTAAGACCTCAAATATCTAGCTGTTCTCAATCTCAAGAAAATTAAAGGACTTGGATGTATCACCATTAACGACTACAATGTTACTCAAAGAACTGACAGAAACATTACATCTCATACAATCTAAATAGTTCCAGAAGATCATGAAGGTCTCGATGCAACTCCAAAGTTACGTTTAGGACTCGTCGAATAACACTATTTCATAAACGAATCTGTATAAATTTCATCTTATTGGATTAAACACTATAAACAATTTTGTAATGATCCAAGATTTATTAAAAATACAAATCTTGAAAGATACAGAGAAGATAGAAACTATTTCGAAATTCGTCCAAAAGTTAATGGTTAAGCTGCTACGACATTTATCGGAGAAATCCTTGTTCATATGCTCAGAGAAAAACTACTCGAGCCGATTGATGATTTAAATATACACAACTATAAATAAGTCTCTAAACAAATTTTAAGTGGTTCATTTGAAGATATCCAATAATATCAAAATGAATTTAAATATGAACCCAGAAAAGATGTTAATTTTGATCGAGTCATCTTCGCTGATTTTGAAACATTCACTGGCAAAGAGTACATCGACGAAACAACCAATGAAGTTAAACGAATGAATACAGCTCATGAGCCATTTATGTTATGTTATACTGAAGATGGTGAAAATGTTACAACAGCTCGTTCTATACATTATTTGATCAGATTCCTCGACAAACATCACGGATCATCTGATACTTCCACTCCAAAGCAGTCTATATGTTTATATTATTTCAATTTATCATATGACGCAAAGTTTATACTTACAACCAAGTACGCAATATCTGATGTTATCCAATAAGGCTCAAAGCAACTTGCTTTCACTATTTATCGCAAGGGCTATTCAATTGTCTTCAGAGATGCTTATAGATTATTCAGTCCAGATACATCTATATCTAAACTTCCATCAATGTTCTTTAATAAACAAGATCAACAAAATATATTTAAAGAACTAATGCCTTATAATTATTACACTAAAGAACGTTATTTAAACAACATCGGTAGTATAACTGAATCTCTTGAATTTCTTCCATCTGGAACAACTCATGAAGACTTCACAAAAGCAATCAACAGAGCTGAAGCCTTATTAGATGAAGATTCATATGATATGTATAAATACTGTAAATTCTATTGTGAACAAGACGTCAAGATTCTTGCTAAAGCTGTTATGATATTTAGAGACAACCTTAGATAACAATATGAGCCTCTTAACATTCATTTAGACTTATACAACTACTTAACTATATCATCATTAGCTATGGATGTTCAATATCGTCTTGGATGCTTTAATGGGTGTTATAAGGTCTCTGGACTTCTTAGACACTTCTTATAATAGTTTGTAATTGGTGGACGCTGTATGACTTCTTCAAATCGTCGTGTACTAAAGACTGAACCAAATACATAAATAGTAGACTTCGATGCTGTATCTCTATATCCTTCAGCTATGCGTATAATGTATTATCCATCGGGCCCAGCAAGTTCATTAAACGCTGAACAAATAGCTTTCTATAACAACCCAGCTAACTTATTCAATATAACTCTTGATCAAGACAGTTCAGATCAGAAAACATTATATCTTGAAGTTAAGCTCAAAAGAAATCAACAATTCATTCCTCGTTAGTTCCCTCTAGTTAGCACAATTGATGATGATGGCGTTCGTTAGTTCTCAAATAACTTTGATGAATCGATCTCATACTTCTATGATCATGTCTCTCTTCAAGACCTTGTAGAATTTCAGCATATCGAATATCAAATTGTATCTGGAGTATATTTCTAAGAACGTAATTATACAATCAGAGATGTTGTTCAATAAATGTTCAATAAACGTGTAGAGCTCAAGGCTTAAAAGAATCCTGCTCAAATCATATACAAGCTCATGCTCAATAGTGCATATGGAAAAATGATTGAGAAAATGCATCCAACTCAAACTCTTGTACTCGACAAACTTGAATTCTATAAACTAGTACTCAAACAATCATCTAATATAGATAACGTTGAATAAACTGGAGGCAAGTATGTCGTAACGCTTAAATAAGAAATAGCAGATCAATCAACATTTACATTTGGAGGCGTGCTTGTACTGAGTGTATCTAAACGTATTATGAATCAAGTTATGTGTACAGCTGAAGACAACAAGCTTGATATTTATTACTAGGATACTGATTCAATGTAGATAAATAAAGCCTCATTAAATGTACTTTAAGAAGCTTATCAAAACAAATATCAACGATAATTAATAGGCTCAGCTATGGGCTAATTTCATAGTGATTTCTCAAGTTCATTAGGCGAGGTTTAACATGCTGATCAAGCAGTTTATATATCCAAGAAAGTGTATTGCGCAAGACTTGTAATAGATGCGTCTAAAAATATTTATGATTATCATGTGCGTATGAAAGGTGTATCTGAAGGAGCCATTTCAGTTGAAGCTGAAAATAACTTTAAAGGAGACTTCATAAAATTATATGAATATTTATTCAACTAGAATCCAATCAAATTTGATCTCTGTGCTACCAAGCCAATATTTGAATATAAAGGCTATCGAGTGTTTACTAAAGACTCTTTTATACGTCAATTGGCATTTCCTCTAAATAAACATGAAAAGTGATTATGCTAACTTTATTTTTGACTTTTTTAACATAGAGTAACAAAAGACAAATGAAATAATATCAAAACAAATTAGCATTAAATGATTTAATTAAGAACAATGTAAAACAAATACCATAAGTTGCTGTTGAAGCTACTAATAACACCGAAAGATTCCTCAATCGTGTAAAAGTTATGAATTTATACAAAGAAGACTTTGACTATGTTCATATCTACGTAGATTCAACTGTTTCGTTCAAAACACAATTTGGTTATAACATCGGTATTCTTAGAATTATATTCTTTAAGGAAAACAAGCCAGTGTTCGCTTACAAATGCCCAGAAGATATGCCTCAAACATTTGCAAACAAAATCGCTCCTAAGATTGATAGAGGCCAATTTTAATATTTCATTATCGATAACAAACTCGAAACAGTAACTAATGCTGTTGGAGAACAAATTCAATATTTTCCAATAACTTGTCCAATGGTCGTTCAAGCTGAAGTTGTTGATAAGTTAAGACTTAAATAAATCGCAGATGCCAGACCAAAGAACAGTACTACTAAATCCAAAATGATTACTGTTGACGACTTCGATGGCTTCGATTTAGACTTTTGAGCTAATTGATATTTATTTTTTGCATTTAATATAACTAAACGACATGCCTCCAAAAGTAGACTTCGATCCAACTCTAGATTCTGATTTGAAACTAAGTAAACAATTATATAAAACTGATCAAATGGCTCTTGCTCATGATACATTATTAACAAACGATATAACTCCAAAAATATAAATATTACAAAAGCAAGTAGAATATATACTAGAACAACTCAAAAACTTATCTACTCATAGCACATTATGATTATTTTTACACCAACTTAAATGAAACCTCAAACTCCTCTCGACATTCTAATTGAATACGTGAAATCTACCATGCAGAAATGAACTTTTTTATAATACATTAATGTAAACAAAACACGATATCTCAAACATAGAATCTATAAGTTCAATAGAATCATTTTCAGAAAGTATGTATATGAAAGAGGAAGTATCAGAATACAAACCAATATTCGATCAATCGCGTTCATATTCACTATTTGAAACTATTAATACATGACAGTTTAAGTATATAAATGGATATCCTTCTTATCTTGTATCTAATTTTGGAAGAATTACGTTTAATGAAGATAAAGTTAAAAGAGCTCCAATTAGCATTACTTGTGGATATTATTAAGTTACAATTTAAAATGAATTTAGAAGTAATTAGTTTTATATACATAGAATCGTTGCTCAAGCCTTTCTTGGAGAATGTCCAGAAAATCATGAAGTTGATCATATAGATAGAAACAGATAAAATAATTAATTAACGAATTTAAGATATATAACAAGAAGTTAAAATTTAAGAAATAAATCAACTTACAATGGATATTCTGCTGAGTACTCTGAAGTTCTTCCAAGCACTTGTGTAAAACTAAATACATATAAACATCATACATTTGATAGATATTTCATAGATACAGAAACTAATGAATTATATAGCTTTGATAACAACTAATATAGAAAAGTTGTATTATCAAAAGATAATCGTTATAGAGCAAGAGATATCAATAGCAAGTTAACTTCAATATTTCCTCATAAGCTTACAAAGAACGATTATAACTAATGAACATATTATTTTTTATATCTAATTCAAATGAACAACTTAACTTCTGATTCGATTGAGCCTCTCAAGAATTGCAAGCTTCCTCTAGCATCATTTAGCTTTATAGGATTCTTTGGTGCTCCTGGATGTGGCAAAACAACCTAACTTTAAAATGTAGCTGATACTATTGTATAATGGAGTAAATTAACAACTTATGATCTAGATAATCCAACTATCTGTAATGGCGAAATTTCTCACTATATTTTCATGAGTCCATCAACTTAAACAGATAATACTCTTAATCATAAAGACAATAAAATTTTATTAGAAGCAACAGATGACAATGTACTTTAATTAGTTGACTCGATTTATAAAATGAATGAAAGATTCTATAATACATTAGCTATACAAAATTTTATAAGATAAATAGCTAAAGACATATATAAAGAAAAGTATTCTGGCAAAGATTCTAATTTAAATTAACTAAACATTAAATCAATTCTATAAAATCATCCTTAATATAAACTTATACTTACTTGTTTAGATTAACTAGAACAATTCAAACGAGAATATCCAGAGCTACGATTTAAAGAAACAAATAAACAAATTTTATAAGTGCTTTCAGATATCACATCAAATAAAGTATCAAGCTTCGAATCAAGATTTACATTTGGATTATTAGAAAGTTCAAATTCGAAATCAATTGTTAAAGAGTTTGATGGATTCATGATTCGGCGCCCAAAAATCATATTAATTATAGATGACTAAACTGGGTCTCGTTTATTTAGAGACGTAGGGAATAATTTATATCGTATTGTATCTAAAAGAAGACATCAAAGTTTGTTTTATATTGGAGTATCAATTCACTCTCCTGGAGCCCTTTAGATTGGCTATAAAACAATTATGAACTCATTCTTGTTATTTAGAGGAATTCCAATTGAAAAGCTGAAAGATATCTATGGCACAATTTAATCTCTTGATTCGGTTGACTTTGATGTTAAATCGTTTATTGAACTATATAATTAATATACTGGATACTACGAAACTGATATGACCAAAAAAGAACAATATCGATTTAATTTCTTATATATTCAATCTTAGCCATAAACATCAATATGGTTTAAATTCGACAAACAAATTAAATGAGTATATATTTTTTAGTATATTTAAATAATGTACTCGACAATAGCCCGTATAGCAACGTAGGCCATTCCTACAATAAAAGTAGAAGAAGTTCCAACACTTCCAACAGCTTCAACAAAATCAATTTAAACAAATGTTATTGGCTTCATAGACAACATCAAATCAGAAACTCTAAAACAAACTGTTGCAACTCAAAAATAGCTCAACGACTTCAATGAACGTTGTGAACAAGTAATTACAAACATAAAAGCTCTCAATCAAGACTCTTATCAAATAATTGATTTGTTGATACTATAACTTATGGCTGTAGCCGAATATACAATTTAAGGCACGAAGCTCGGTGAGTATCGATAATAAACTGTATTTGAACAAATATAAAAGTTCTTTAATAACACTCTTACAACTAATGAGAAAGTATTAGTACTGTAGCTCATAGAACAAATCTTTAAGGGCAACAAGAAACAGCTGTTGGATATATTTGAAGATATGTTCTCTATAGCAAATGGCTGTGGTCTCTTTAGTAGTTGTACTGCTTTCTGAAAGTGATTAATTTTTTCAACAATGTATATATGTAACCAAATTATGGACAGCCTTTTAAATCAATGATACAATAGTTATAACAATATGATATATATAACAATTCAGACAAGGCAACTAAAATACAGTATTAAATAAATTTTATAAATATTTACTATGAAAGTTTAACAAATAGCTATACATTCAGTGAAAATGAATTGAATGTACTTAGAGACTTATAGAACAAAAGCTTATAGTAAATACAATAATGATATATATTTTTTCAAGAACATATAATGACAAATTAAGAACTTGTATTTGTGAACTAATATGATTCTTGGTAAGGGGACCTTTTAGAACTGAGAGACTCTAAATATATGAAAGAGAAACTTCAAAATTGTTTTGTAAGCATATTTTATAGTCCAGCTACACATTTGTTGCATTTGAAGCTTATAACATATAAAACTCCAATATGGACTGTTGAACATTTTAAAGAGCTATAGAGATATTTAGTTGACAACGATTTAGAAGCTGATATAGATACTCTTACTACAGATTTCGGAGGAGAATATAAAAGCATATTTGAAGACTATTTAATTAAATTTAATGTATCTCATAGAGTCGTATTATTCGATGATTTGTAACTAGCGCCTATAAATGCTATGTGTAGATATATTAGAGGCAGAATTTAGAAAGGTATCCAAGAATTATCTGAACTAAGCGATGAGCAACATGATAGTGGACAAGTATACATTAACTAAGATCAACTTGAAACTATTCTTGATAATCTTATGAAATTTCACAACTTTGAGAAGTCTATAAGACTATATTCGAAGGTTCCAGCTAAAATTACTAGAGAAGAGGTTGATGATGTGAATGCTGTAAAGAAAGCTTAGAACGATGAGTTAAATGATGTTTATGATTTTAAGTTAGGAGATATTGTTAATGTATTGTTGTTAAAAGAGAATTCTAAGTTTGATAAGAAACGTGAACGTAAATGGAGCAGAGGAACATATAAAATTATTAACAAAATAGGAAGCTTCTTTCAAGTAATTCCAGAGCCATTTGATTTTGATTAGTATGTTCAAACATTCAAGCTATAACGAGGTCATCCTTGGGGCATTCCAGCTTATCATAGAAAGTGTTATTAGTTGAAGTTTGCTAAAAATTAGACGCTATCAAAAGAATATTATAGCTATGAGCTTGAAAATACAAATTTCTATACATTCGATAGCATTTAAGCTGCTGTGAACAATAAAGGCTAAACTGTAAAAATATATGATGTATTAGAGCATGCTGAAGATATTAACTATCGAATCAAGCCAAGTAGCTCTAACACATTTATAAAGGATCATTCAAAATCTACAACTTATTCAATCAAGCCTTCGTAGCTAAAAGCTTATAATAAATCTCTTATAACTCCTATAGAAGACAAATATTTATTTGGATTGGATTTACCTCAATTTTACCTGCCTGTGTTTCTTATGAAGTGATTTTTTCTGTGTATATAAATGACAAATGAACTAAAGAATTATAGAAATATAAATAGAGTAAATTTTGATAAAATATATAATTCAATTTATTAAGATATATTATATCATAATATAAATCGTATATTCGATAATATGGATAGTTATACACATGCTTTAGAAGAACATCATTTAAATATTCTTAAATCAGGAAAATATGATCATTTATCTCCTGAGATTTATATTGTCAAAAAAGATTATATTTAATAGTTTATTATATATTCTCAAACTATGATCGATAAAGCAAATCAATTGATTGAATTAGCTGATTTATTTGAAAAGACTTCATAATGAAAATCATAATTATATTTTTTAGATTATATTAAACAATGTCCTCTAAAGACCTAAACGTTATACCAGCGAAAGTAACCGCTGTTGAATCATTATCAAACGATGTATATGTATCTTCATCTCACGATGGATTATCAATTAAAGTTGTACACGTAAATAAATCTGGAAGCAATACTATAGATTTCGATCATTTAATTAAAGAAGGCAATTCAACTGAAATCTAATGGGAAATTTAATGTCTTCAAAATTCTGTCTTATCTACTACTAACAGTGGTATCAAATATACTATGCAATTTGGAATAAAAATGGCCGCAGCTTCATTTGGAAGATATTATTGGAAGAATGGCTTCGTGTACTTCTAGAAAGCAACAATAGCAAGTTATGCTAATTTATCATTCACACTTGCTCCTCCTGTTGTAGTTTGTACTACAGCTATGAACTCTACATTCCCAATCTATGAAAGTATTGTTAACTATAATGGTGAACTCAAAACAACTGATCTATTCAGAAAGTCTATGTTCTAACAAATGTTGCTTCCAAAAGACTATTAAGAGACTATGAGCTAAACATGGTTTGAAGGCGATACTATTATGTTTGATGAATATGTACTTCCTTACGATGAAGCAACTAAACTTTATATTGACATAAGTACTCCTGCAAATTGGGATACAGCAGCTTGTAAAAACAATCAAATCAAAAAGCTTTCTGATGACTCATTTATGTGGACATTTAGAAAAGACTTCTTCATACCACTCAATATGCTCAATTAAGTATTTAACTATTCAAACAACTTCTATACTAACACTATAAAGAAACAAAGTTTATACATAATGATTAGAACACAATTAAACTCGTTAGCAAAATGCTTTGGAAGCTCTAAAATATTTAATGAAGAATATACAGGAATTGGGCTTGTTGATTTGTAAGTTGTAACTAAATCATCTTAAGTTGTTCAATCAGATATGGCTAAGAAGGCAAATATTATAATATAAAATGGTATTGGAGTTGAAGTTAGACCAATGACAACTATGTACACAGATTAAACTCTTGTATTACCATCAAGCTCAAATCATATGAGTGTTGCCAGAGCAGCATTAGTAATTGAACTTAAAGACTAAAATACTGATGACTCAACATATTTACACTAGAGATTTACTGGAATGTCTGCTCAGGATATGCTCGATTATAGAAATCAATAATTGTTAGCTGAACAAATTAACAATGGCGTTACAGCTGCAATAACAAAAGCTCCTTTGTGTACTTAAGACTTTGTGTTCTTTGGAAACTATAATATACATCGAGGAAACGAAACCTATAAACTCTTTACGAATGACTTACAAGATTTGCAGTCTTTCAGAAATGAAATAATTAGAAGTACTAATATGAGCTAATAGTATGATAGAGGATTATCTCCAGCCTTTAGTAATATGTTTGAATGGTTATCTAAATATGCATTTACATTCAACTCTTTAGAACAGTTCTCTATGGATGAATGCACAAGCGATGTCGTAGGAGATGGCTACAATAGTATATAAAATTCACTGTTCTTCTAATATCAATTAGTTGAATATAGAAACGGACGCAAGACTAATGATGGTTATTGCAACAGATATTTAACACAGCCAACAGCAGAAACTATTAGAGCTCAAAATATGCATGCTAACTAAATCAGAATTTAAGCCTATACTTTCTATGATACACTATTGATGTACGATATGAACAATGGCTAAATCAACATTAAAGACTTCCAGTGAACATGATTTGCTATTTATTTTTTGACTTTATATAAAGATGATTATATACTATGAAGGTACTCAGAACGAAGAGTTTTTGTATACCGATTGTACATATTATGATGAGCTAGCATAAATAGATAAAGAAGAATACGATATCTAGCCCATAGTTAGATTTAGTTTGCCAGGGTTGTTGTTGAGTAAAGCTAAAATATTATTAAACACTAAGATATCCAGAATAGATGAATCAACTGGTTTGCCAAAAATTGTATCAATCGACTATGAAGTTGTGCTTGATGAGTACTTTGGAACAAGATAAACAGAGTTGATATACTTAACAGAATTAGCAGACTTGATATAAGAAGCTGCTAGAAAAGCTCTTAATGATTCGGACTTTCTTGTTAAAGTCGATCCAGAATGGCTAACTAAACATAGTTTATCGAGATTTAGATTCACTGGCAAATAAACTATAATGAAGTTTCCTGAGTAAGAAAGTTATTGGCTAGCTAAAATGTTAGGAGCGAAACCTTTTGTAAGCAACAATTATGTAGCAGGAGCCAATACTGATAATGAAGGCAATGAAATTGATGCAAATGGCATGATTACCAAACTAAATAATAAAACTATGTACATAACAAATTCTAATGGAGACATAACTTTTGATTATACATTTTATATCAACTTTATAAAATCTGTATTTGTTACTTGTAAGTACATCACTAAATAAACTGTGCTTGTAAAATATAAAAAGTACATTATACTCAGACATGATTTAGATGTTACTCCTTTGGCTAGAGTCAAAATTACAAGTGATTTCTTATCAACAATTTCAAAAGATTAGTTGTACAAAGGATTATCAATTTGCTTTTGTGATGAGAACTTTAAAGAAATTCCATTGGATCCCAATACATTTTATGAAATTGAGTTGCATATAACCAAGTCTAGAAAGAGAGCCTAATTAGAAGTTGATAGAAATACTATAACTGCTAATTAAGCAGCTATATATGAACGTAGAGCTTTAGATGAAGAATATAAACAACATTAAAGAGCTACATAGCAATTTGAATTGAACTTCGAAAATAATAGAAAATAGTACGAAACTGATTATTAGATATACAAGGATTTAAGAGAATAAATATTAGATAATAATTAATAAAAGAATGATGCAATGAATACTTAAAATTTTAATAGTGGATAAGTTTCAAAAGACTATGAATTCGCTTATAATTATTTTGAAGATTTTATATAAAAAGGCATCGAAAATTTATAATAAATAAGAAATAAAGAAGAAAATTTATACAAATAAGCATGTGATTTTAAGTTGCCAGTATAAGATCAATATAATGCATCAGCTGAATTATCTAGATATTACTAGACATCTGACGAGTAACCAAATTTATAATACAATTATATTAAATTAGCTGAACAAATTAAAGGAGCTCAAACAAGAGTTATATCAATGATTAAAGGAGGCTATGGAGATTATGTAACTCCTGTTAATCCAACAGATGAAGGTTTTAAAGCTGAACGTGATCGCGTAAATAATATTTAAAGCAGCAACCTTAGATAACGTGCTCAAACAGCTTTATAAGAATTTATGCTTAAGAACTAATCATTAAATGAAGCTATGAAGAATGGTTTAGATTAAAAGACTGTAGATAAACTTAGCACAAAGCATAAATAAGAATATGAAGATACATTAAATAGATATACTTAAGATGTTTAATAAATGTAGAATGAATATAACGAAGACATAGCTGAATAAGAAGCTTATAAACTATATTTGTAATTTAAAGAATTTGAACAAGACTAGAAAGAAAATCCTGATAAAAAATTAAAATATAGTGATAAATATTTATATAAAACAGAATAATAAGTAAGAGAAGGATTTAAGGGTATCGCATAAAAATATGCTAAAGCTTGGGGAAAACAAAGTCCAGGATTGGAGTTTAATCCAGGCGATGTAGAAAAATATCTAGAATATTCTAAACAAAGATATTAACAGGAATAATAACAGAAGTAATAATAAGAGTATATTGAATTATTATTAAGTACTGTTGAAGATAAAAATTATATAAACGTTTTCAAATAACTTCCAGCTGAATAGTAATAGAATGTACTTAATTATTTAGATCAAGGATTTAAAAATTATCCAAAAGAAACTTAATAATAGCATATATTAAATTTAGATAAATTAAAGCATCCAGAAAAATATTAGACTTAACTATTGTTTGATGTTGCATAATTACCTAAGAAAGAAAAGCCTAACAAAGTTCAACTCGATCTATCGATGACTAAATAATAATAAATAGATGTTATGTTAGAAACAGTAGGAAGAGAAGGCTAAGATTACTATTATGATACTACTGATGAAGGAAGAGATTAAATGTTCAAATAGTTTTATGGTTTAAAGTGATTCTTAATTTTTAATTAACTTTTTTCTATGTAGGTTAACAAAGATGACTACAACAACTGAGAGAGAACTTGGATGGAGAATTAACAAAGAAATAATTCCAGAAAGCAAAGATGAGACTAAAGAATATAAATGGTATCAAAGCACTGGCTGGAAGCTCGTAAATAAAGCTAAGGTTTAAACAAATGAAGTTGATTCAAATGGTGTTCCAGTTAAGCCAGAAGATATTCCAGGCAAGGTTTGGAAATTAAATTCTAAGAACAAATGGTGTTCACACGTTGATATGAGTGATAGAAATAATAAGCCATACTGTAATAAGAAAGACAAAGACTATTTCTGGAATGAGAAAGTCAAAGCTTGGAAGCTCGCAAATGTAGTGTATGCTAATAAAGATGATAAATATAGTTTTGTTGCTAGTCCAGTTAAATAAGAACCTAAAGTTGAAACTAAAGTTGAAACTAAAGAAGAACCTAAAGTAGATGATTCTAAGTTACGTTAACAAATGATTGAACAATAGATTGATAAATATTTTCAAATGAAGGAGCAAGAGAAAATACAACAAGCTCAAGTTTAACAAGCTCCAGCTTAACCAGTTCCAGTGCAATAAGCTCCAGTATAACATACTAAAGTTGTATTTGATAATCCATTATTAAATAAATATATGTGAGCTTCAATATAATGATATTATTTTTTGTGTACAACTTAAAATGAACATCATAAATACATTTGATGCTACTGTATTATCGGATTTAAACGGTAAGTTAACCGTAAGCGGCCCTCCTAATTATAAACAAGATGATTTTACAAGTCTATTGAGTGTACGTGCTGTAGAAGACATATTTGTTGTTGATGGCAAAATCACGTTATATGAAATAACTGATGCTGGAAAAAGTGAATTAGGTTGTAGAAGTTATGTACACAGATAATTTAATAATAAAAACGAATTCATGCTTGATTTTAATACATACTTCATAAATAAAGATGATTAAATTATGCTTATAATGTCAATAGAAGATAAAGCTTTTAGAATAGCATTTTAAGATGGATACGAAAAATGTTATTTAGAATATGAAGGCAATGTTTAAAAATTTATTGGTAAGTCCACTTAGTTAGAAGTTATATTAGATGGTACATTATATATAGATAGCATCGATAATGATCCTCTTAAATAAATTCTATTAACGTTTACAAAACAGAAAATCAATACTGCTTAATAATTTGTTGATATAGTAAATGCTAAATTCGATAAAGTGTACAAAATAGTTTATCATCCTGAAACAAATTAATTTTAAGAATAATATTTAAATGATAAATAATATAAAGAAATTAATTATACTGGTAATCTTAAAAGGTATTTATTAAGATAATCAAATAGAATTTTAAACAACGAAAAGCTTGAAGATAGTATGTAGTTAAATATAAAGTATCTATAAATCAAATGTGATCAACTTGAATGTGGAATGGCTACATATCTGCTAAATCCAGAAAATGGTAAGTTAGAAGCTCAATTTGGATCGAATGTACTTTAAGTACTATGTCCTAATTAAATGAGCTATTAAAGTAAGAATATGGATTTGCATATAAAGTTGCTTTAGAATATGCCTTTAAATTTCTATATACAAGATCAAAATAATGTTGATGTAGATGTATAGTATATTTTGTAGATGAGATTTTATAAATAAGATTTCTTTCAATAATAGTCAGATAGCGGAGTGACAGCTATCGAACGTCATACTAAGAAATAATTATTTGTATATTTAAGTGAAGATAATAGATAGTTTAAAATTAATAGATAGTTCAATCATATAGCTATTGGATAAGCTTATGGAGACATTGGAATTCAAGAACAAGCTAAAACGTTTATTAGTAGTTATATATACAATTTAAATATAAACGAATATAAATTTGATATATTGCATGCTTATAAGTATAATATCGAAAATTTAAATAATTCTGTATTTGTTTGGAAATAGGTACCTTCTGACTGTTTATTGAGATTTGATCTATAAATTTATGCTACAGAGTACGATTAATATACAATTGAAAAACAATAGAGACTCAAGACAGATTAAAAACCAAATATACTACTAAGACTCTTTGTAAAATGAATTTAAATATTATTTTTTACGACATTTAAAATAATGGAGCTACCAAATGATTAAGGTTCAAGTTAACTATTAAATAAGGCAACTGATTTAGCAAATTAAGCTGTAGACGAATTAGTTCCAGAAGACTACAAGCCATTCGGAAGATAAGCTGTATAAACACTAGGATAAATTCCAAGAGTAGTATAAGATTATAAATTAGGGGGAATGATGCCTCCAAGTTCTAAATTAGGTGATATAATGAAATCTAAACCATTAACTGGCTGGTAGAAGTTCAAACGCGGCTTTGGAAAATTCTTTAATATAATAAAAGGTCCTGCTTCTAAATTGATTGGAGCTCTTCCATTTGGATCGTTTTTATAGAAGGGAGCAGACGCAGCGAGTGGATTAATAAATCATTTCAAAGGAAAGAAGTGAGCAAATATAATTTTTTGTTTATAATGTAAAATGTAAATGAACTTAACTCTTATGCCTTTGAAGTTTTATGGATAACACGAATTTGATAGATATTTCTATGATGTTGAGATGTAGTAAATGTATAAAATTAAAAATAGCGTGACTCATTAGAAAGGATATAAAGTTGAATTGGTAGAACCTAAGTATACTGGAGCATATTTGTATTATAATTGTTTTAGTATTTTGAATGTTAGAGTGAAGGTATCTGTTATATAATTGTAAGATGCTTGTAAATGAGTTTTATTTTTTGCATGTATTTAAATATATGTCGATATAGGTTTTGAATGATCCTAATAAAGGCATTATAAAATGTGAAAAGTTGATAAATGGCTTACAGACTATAAATTTTAATTAGACGAACAATTAAATACAATTTGATAATTATAGCGTAAATGATACTTATTATATAGATACAAGCACAGGCAAGACCAATATGCTGTTTGATATTAATTAATTGGAAGGAATGAAACTTAAAGACTTTACTATAACAAATTTGAACAGTGATGTTGTAGAAGTGTAGAATAAGTTGACTATTAACTCTATGGACATTTATATGAACATGAACGAACTAATTAGATAGAGCTAAGCTTTTAAGATTAGTATCGAGAATATAAATATGAATTTGATAGTGAAGGCATAGTAGATAACTAATTTATAAGAGTTCTAGTAGAATCAGTTGAATGTAAATAAAGAGTTCACGGATAAATTTACTTAGTAGGCTAATTAGAACTTGATATTTATGAATGAGTTTGAAGATCACTTAACTAGAATATAGAACTCTGAGTTGTTTCAGGCTAGTTAGCTGTTGATGAATACTGAGCTGTAGAATAGTTATTAGATTTTGTTGAATAAGACTATTGTATATGATAATAATTTCATTATACAAGACGATTTGAATAATAAGATATCGGATAAAGTTAAAGAGCATCAAGAGAGATTGGATGTGATTGGTCCTTGTGTTCACAAGATAAATGATGATTATGTTACTCATAGTGAAATAACTGGATTTGCTTCTGAAGGCTCGATTATTGGTTTGTCTGCAAGTATCGCAGTATTGTAGACTTAATGTATTGCTATGGATGTAGGAATAGCAGCAGCATAAAGTACAGCGACAGCAGCAGCGGCAACGGGAGCGGCTAATAGTGGATTGATAAGTACATTGTAGAGTTAAGTTGTAAAGCTAGAAGGGGATAGTGCAATGTTGACAAGTGATATGGCAACTGTGAAGTCTGAGTAGACAACTATAAAAGTTGATGCAGCATAAGTTGCTAGTGATTTAAAGAAGTTTAAGTTAGCGTAAGGATTTGCTGATGCAAGTTTATAAGGATAGATAACTGATTTATAAGTTGAAAAGGCTGATAAAGAAACGACTTACACTAAATTAGAAGTTGACGCTTACTTTGTTGCTTAGACTGATACAAATAATTAATTGAATGGAGGAATTTTATAACTTGGCTCAAGTAAGGCTGATTAGATAACTACTTATAGCATATCTGATGTTGATTCTAAATTGGCTTTGAAGGCTAATGTAGTTGATGTAAACACGAGCTTAGGACTTAAGAGCGATAAGACTTATGTTGATACTGGATTTAATTTGTATGGAAGTTAGTTGACTACTTTGAAGACAAGAGCTGATAATGTTGATATATTAAATACTACTTAGAATACAAATATTACGAATTTATAGAATAGTACAACAACTTTGAATAATGGAATGAATACAGCTTTTAGTAGATTGTAAGTAATTGATAATTTAAATACTTAATAGTCTAATAGTATAGTTAGTTTAACGAATGATAATACAACTAATAAAACTGATATAAGTACATTGAAAACTGACACAACAACCTTGAAAGCTAAATGTACAGAGATAGAAGGAATAAATACAGTTTAGACTACTGATATAGTTGCTTTGAAGACTAGATGTGTTGATATAGAAACTTTAAATACAACTTAAGATTCTATTATAGAAATTCATACAGGAAACTTCAGATAAATAAATGATAACTTTACAGATGTATGGGGAAGATTAGATAAGATTGAAACGACTAATTTAGAAGGTGTAACGAGGAGATTGGATTTGTTAGATGTAAATGTTGGTGATATGATGCCGACTGTTGACTTCAATAATAAGTGGAGAATGAATGAAGCTGTTCCAAAGATAGCTGCTTTAGAGACTGATAATACAACTAACAAAACGAATATAGCTAATTTAACAACAAGAGCTAATGAATAAGATTAAACTAACTTGACATTTGGTGGCAAGATTACAACATTGTAAACTGATAATACTAAATAGAATAATGATATATATAATATCAACAATAATGTTATAACAATAGGTAATTCGGTACAGGCGATAAATACAAGAGTAACAAATTTAGAAACGTTTGTATACAATTTATATTCAAGAGGAACAGGTTGGTATAAGGAGGGTGATTTTGTAACTTGTTATGGAACAATTAGTATAGGCGGCGGAGGATAGCCAACAGTCTATTATGCTGTAACGATGGTAGAAGTATTTCATTATTCAGTTACAGTTAAAAGAGGGTCTAACTCAGGAGGTGGTTGCGATGTTCTATATGCAGAACCAGGACTTTCATCAATGTTAATTACACATGATTATGCATCTAACGCGTATATTAGTTGGGGCAATTGGTTTGTTAAAGGTAGGTGGAGATGAAAAAATAATGATTTGTTCATTAAAATAAATTTCTCTATTCACATAATTATTAACGTGTTATCTCTAATTACTCTATTTTTATTATTTCTTCTTATAATAATGTTCTAATATTTTTTATAGATTATGCATATTCTTAATCTCCTTTATAATAGTCTTAGGGGAAATTTATATTTTCTATGAGTTATTTGTCAATCATCTTTCGATTAAATAATTAATCTTATTATTTATAAACTGAAATATATTGTTATTTGATAAATTCAATTCGTTTTTCTCTTTATTAATGAAGTTCACAGAGTGTTTATGCCATTTTTATATTATATTAAAAAAGTAAAATTGATTGTTGAAAATATAAAGAACTTTCGCCAGCACCGAGCAGCGAAAAATCCCGACCGTAGTTGAGTGGACGGGATCTCTCGAAGCCAGCACCGAGCAGCTGTCGCTTGGCTCTGAGTGCTTTGGCTAAAATTTGACAGGATAATTAGAAGGGATATTTAGTTGGCAGATTTAATGGGGGAATTTGATAAGATAACTTTGGATACGTGAATCTACGTATGCCCCTGGCTTTCGCACCCTATATATATACAACAGGAGTGATGTAGTATATATTTTATTTATTATATAAACCATTTCCAAACAGTCTTTAAATTGTAAACGTGACTCGAAATTATTTATTTTAAATTTGTAAATTAAAGTAATTCCAAGAACAAAAAAACGACTCAGTTTAACTGTAGAAGAATGAGAAAATAATATTATATTACAGCTCATGAATGACAAATAATATATAATATTTATTTTATATAGAGGGGTCGCCAGATTTTAAAATTAGTGAATAAAGCAATTTTTCAAATATGCTCGGTAGGTCAAATACTTGGATTTGAGGGAAACTGATATAGTAGTTTAATAATTATAAATTAAAAAGATTTTTTATGTTTAGATTTTATACCATATCCAATATTCGCCAAATTACCAAAATTTTATAATTTGAACATGGTTCGAGATATAAATATACATTGTTGGGATAATAATGACCTTAGGCCAGAACATCTATGATTTTAATTTCAGTCATTTATTATTGATATTAGCGTAAATAAAAAATGTTACATCAAAATACTACCTATTACATTCAATCTTAAGTAACGAGAAAATATCCGATCGATGGGCCTAATGTGAAATAATGTCTGACACAATTTGAATAAGTATGTGAGTTTTCGTCAAAATAGTTAGTTATGCCAAAGCTGCATATGATTGAGCTGGACTCAATTTACGGGTAACTTCAAATGTTGTATTTCACTATGCAGGTACTCCAAATATAGCTGTAGTTGGACTTGAAGAAACAAGTTTTACAGTAATCATTGAAGATCAAAATTTAACGAAAGTATAAGTTAAATGAGCCAACTTAGCTCCGCTAATTCAAGAGTGATCGACTTTATTCTTTGAAATACTATAGAACAGACGATGCTAGTATTTCCTTCTCATATAAATCCATTATTTCACAAATGTCAAGATAAATAATATTAGATTCCAAAAATATAATGTTAAATAATAACATACTATGCAATTATTTTAATAACATTATGTGTTTGTTTGAGTTTATAAACTGATTTATCTATATAATCAAATATAGAATATATTCAATTTATATGAAGTGGGAAATACTTAAAAGAATTTTATTATAATATTATGCATCAGTTAATTTTAAACTAGTTATAATATAACTTTAGTCTTTTTATTGGTTTATTTGCCTCAGATATTTAGTATTTTATTTTATGTTACAAAAGTTGATGATATAGGAAATGTTTACTTTTCCAACATTACGGCAGCTGACGCGCCTTATGTATAGAAAAGTAAACTATTTCCAACGCATCACGAGGTCTCAGAATGAATTTCCATACATGTTTGAAGTGAAAAATAATTAGTATTTACAGAAATAATATTTAAACGCGTTATCTTTTGACGAAAATGATGAAAATGATGAAAAAGAAGAAAATGATGAAGTTTTTGGTGAAGACGCAAGAGACATGTCATTATTCTGTGATAATATATAAAATATTTATCAATGCTCATAATTACACCACCTCTAATGACGACCTCAGTTAAAGCTGAGCAATAAGCTTATAAAATTATCATAGTTTAGTTTTTTCTTTTAGTCAGAAATCATTTTGGTTATTCGTGTTAGAAGTGATGTCTTATAAAATTATCAGAAATAATATTAAAACATGATATCTATAGAAATTTTTAAATACAGTAAAGTCTCACTTACAGGATTCTTACTATTTACATTACAAATAAGAATTGTAAGAATGACTAAGAAAGCTATGATACTCTAATTATATCATAAAGATCAGTTTTATAAAATAGCATCACTCTCTCATAAGTTTATCACAAGATATCATATGATAAGAATCGTAAGAATATTATTATTTACAGTAAACTCTCACTTATAAGATAAGAATGATAAGAATTCCAGGAAAGACATATAATTCTAATTATATCAAAGAGAACATTGTATTAAACACCGTGACCTCAGATAAAAGTTTATCATATGTTTCTCATAGATAAGAAGGTTTCACATTACAAATAGGAATTCTAAAATTATTTTTATATCAAAATTAGCAATTAATATTTCCACATCAAACGAAGAACACTATCATTTTTTTAATAATTTATAAACAAGATGACCGAATTAGAGTAAACAAACAACGTTATTGAGACCGAGATAACTGAAAAGAATCCGAATATGATCGAAGTGAATGAGCGAAAACACAAGGAAGACAACTTTGATAGAATGAACAAAGATATCTAACCAAAAGCTAAGGACGGATATGAATACAAATTTGGAAAAAACGGATGGAGACAAACTAAGATCATCACAGAAGAAGAGAAACAAGCTAAAGGATAATAACTCAAGTAAGCTAAACAATTAAAAGCTCAAGCAGCGTAATAATAAGATTAGAGTCAAGATTAGATTGAAACAATCAAAGATTTACAGAAGTAACTCAAACAGATTTCAGAATAACTGTTTACTAAACAACAGGATAAAGAAGAAGTGAAACAACCAATTAAAATAATGAAGACCAAGAAACAGAGAGAAGTAAGAGTTATAGACCCAAGAGTTAATAGTATTTTATAAAACTTAGGTTACTCACAAATTAAAATAGAGGAGTATTCTGACTGAGTGATATATTTTTTTGATTTTATTTAAAACAATGTTAAAAGATGATTCAATAATTTAACTTTAAGAACAACCTATAAACATAATGTCATATGCTTTCATAGGCTTTTTCGGCTCAAAAGGCAAAGGCAAATCGACTTAAATGTTTAGAATGAGAGATGAGTATGTTAAGTAATCAAAATTATACAACTATGATTTAAACAACCCATTCATACTCAACGGACCAATCACACATACTTACTTTGTATCACCAACTCTATAATTTGATAAAACATTCAAAAAGAATGATAACAACAATACCATTCAAATAGAAGGAACTAAAGATAATATTTTACAATTAGTTTAACAAATCCGCGATATTAAAAAGGAATTACAACCTGTCATGGAACTATAATTATAAGTTAGAGAATTCTTTAAAAAGAGTAAAAATTTAGCATAAACATTAGATAGACAGACAGCAATTTTAGTGATAAATGTTTTGAAACAGATTGAAAATATGAAATAAAAATATCCAGAATTGATAATAGATGAGACAGATAAAGATATAATTTCTAATTTGAAAGAGTTTTATAGTCTTTTAGAAGGAAAAGCTATTTTATCTTTTATTAGAATGCCTAAAATAATATTGATATTAGATGATATGAGCTCATGCTCTTTATTTTGTAATGTTTAGGAGAATGAGTTTTACAAGATGATAATTTAACAAAGACATTTGAACATATTTGCAGTATTTATAGCAGCACATGAGATGTCAACATTATACGGACCATTCAAGACTTAACTAACAGGTTTTCTATTATTCTAAGGTATCAATTATGAAAAAATGAAAGACTATTTCTCTTAAGTATAAGAATTATAAAGTGACTATTTTTCAATGACAGATTTTATGAACTTATACAAATACAAGATTTGCGCAGCACATGAGAAGAACGATATCGAGAAACAGAAATATATTCACAAGTTTTTATATGTGATAATTTGCCCGACATCAAAAGTGTATGAGGGTTTTAATATCAGATTGAAGTGATCGAAAAAATATTTTTTGAAGTATCATTTAAGCGCTAATTTTCTATCGCCTGATAAATAGTCTATACCAGAATTTATTATCGAACCCGCGCCCGGGACCATTGAGATTAAACCTTAAATCGGTTTACGAGCAAATTACCAGAATTTACCAAGACCATTCTTAATTTTAGACCAAACACCTTATTTCTTTTTAGCCTAATTCATAGTTACGTCTGATACAGGAGGTTTTTCATTAAGTTATCTCTATTCGCGGAAATTTTTAATAGAATTCATAGTTTCCTCTCTAACATT
This sequence comes from Hexamita inflata, assembly GCA_963988835.1. Lineage (NCBI taxonomy): Eukaryota > Fornicata > Diplomonadida > Hexamitidae > Hexamita > Hexamita inflata. The sequence continues at coordinate 126,570 of CAXDID010000386.1, read as the reverse complement.
GTTTAGAGGCCCTCTTAAATTCTCAGGAACAGCTGTATCAATCAAATTTTTAGAAATATCATTTGCGCCATTTTATAAGATATCACCTAATTATTTCTATGGAGCAGGGCTAATTTTCAACATAGGCCTTACACCTGTATTTATAGTCTGTTTCAGTTATTACATTTTTATCTAATTTCAAAAAAATATTTTCTAAGCATGTCATTTAACTAAGAGTCTTAAAATCAAATTTGGATATTTATCAACTTAATATCCGTCATTATCCTCAAGTCTGAACGTGACATAACAATTAAGATTCTATCTATGTCAGAAGAACACTGATGAATTCATATCCTCTAAATTTATATCTTTGAAAATTAGTATATCAACTAAAGAATTATTCATGTAAAGACTATAAGTGAAATCATTTTAGAATTTACCGTATTTCAAATAGTGATATAGAATATGGTCTTATGAAACAGTAATAGACTTTATATTGGCATCAAATTCACGGATAAAGTTATCAACAAAAGTTTAGTCTATGAGTCTATTTCTATACTCAATATAGTGTATATACAAATCGATTTCTTATTGAACATCAGAAGTATCTTTAAAACTTACTTTCCCGTTATTCTAATTCAAAACATTATTTGGAGACAACTATCCAGATATTTGTTAAACAGAGAAGTATGAGAGCTATGTAACTAAATTTATTTTAGGTTTGAGCTAAATGAATACTTATTGTTTTAAGTGTATAGTATCAATGCACTCACAATTAAAAAACTGAGTCTTAATATATATCTAATTTAGAGTAAATGCGTTATCGTCTTAGTCAGTTATCCAGAATTTGAACACTTAAGGTTTAATGAGTTTGTGATGCATGTCTATAGTCTATGCCTCAAACTAAAAGTTATTTGATCTGTCTAAAATCATAAGAGCGTCAATTGTATCTGATCCAAATTGAGAAGTATTTATGAAGTCACATTAAACTTTCAAATATTTTACACGCGCTAAGTTTTACTAAGATAATGAAACCACTTAATCTTTCACAAGAGTTTGTTATTTATCAAATCCAAATATGTTTTTATAGTTTCCAGTCATATTAATAGAACAAGAAGCAGCAACACCTTTCATGTTAAAGTATTTTTCATCAACTTAAGTAAATAATATTTCTGTTTACATCTTATTAATTTGATCACATAACTCTTATAAAGAGAAATACGCTGATAATATGTTTGTTTATATATAATTATTAACAATTATTGAACCTGAACACTCAGCTGTGAGATTTGAACGTATTGAATGAAGTATCATATAATCACCGTTTCTAAAAGAAGGTAAATATATCTAACTATATCCTTAGTCATTTGTTTTAGCTATGACAACTTATTATTAGGACATTTTTATTTTGAATCAAAAAAATTTTAATTTAGTCTTTGTGTCATTTGAAACAAGAAGCTAAACACCCAGAAGCTTTAACACTAATTTTCAGAATATTCTAAGCAAGCTGTAAAAGTTATAGTTTCGTATTGTTTTTAATAGTATCATCTATCATCTTATCTAATAAAGTATCAGCTATTTATTGAGTTATAGAAGTATCAGTTATCAAAATAGTTTTAAGTCTAAGTTTCACATTGAATTTTCTAAGCTCACCAGCCTAAGTCTCATTTTACCATACATATTCAGCAAGAGAGCATAATTGAGTGATCATATTCTATATCTCATCGCTATTTATCTTATCATTGATATATTTTTTGATAACAATATCAGAGTAAGTATTGAATTTCTGTAAATTAGATTATTCCTCAAATTTTACCATAGAAGATTTTATTGAGTTATAGTCACTCTCAATTGTAAGAGTGTTTTATGTTTGTGTCTAATCAGCTATAACAGCTTTAGTTTGTATCACTTATCTATCCATCATTTTTATTTCAAATCAAAAAAATATTTTTTAAGAGATTGTTTGTATCATCAGACATAAATGTCTTCAGACTTTATATCACTAAACTAATTGAGCTGTCTGAGTAAAGTTTTCATCAATAGACATATTCTATTTGTTTGGTGTGAATTTCAAAACACAATCATATATTTGCATTACTTCGATATTGATAGGTGTTGACGGATCAATTAAAGTCTTAGTGGTTTATGTTGACGGATTATATGCTATAGCTTTTTAACTATTCTGATAATAACCTATTTTGAAATCAACATAAAGCTTTTGATTTATAGAATCAACACCGTCATTTACAACATCCTCATTAGTGTCAATACTGAAAGCCTCTAAATTTAGTGTCATCAATGCATATTAACACATCAGTTTTAACATAGAATCATAATTGATCATTCCGCGTGAATATTGGTTATAAAGATTTAAACCTCTTAACATCTCACATTTAAACTAAGTCATGTTATCTAAGTCTTAACTGAAAAGAGCATTTGATCTATTTCCTTTCCATAAGTTAAAAGTCTAAAACCAATTGAATTCCTCATTCTAATCAAAGACACCATTGATAATTTTAAGCTATTATTCACCGTTAAAAGGTGTGAAACGTTATTTCAAATACATAGAATCATTTATCTTTGATCCATCAGTTAGTGTATACACAAAATTCTCATCAGAAATATTCATTCCAATTATAACATCTGCGGTTGATTGATGTCCTCTATTTAATAGTCTGTGAGATGAGAGTGTTTGATCAATTGATGGTAATAGTTCTCTATCAAATTTCATATAATGATATGAGAAACCATCTTTTGAATTTAGTTCTGACTTTACATACTCACTATCTTTTGATACTAAGACTAATTCTAAGTCTATAATACCTGTTTCGTCTTCTTTTAACAGATTTGTTGTTCCAAATATTGCGGCCATCTTACTTTGTTGCATAAATAGATTCAATCTTATTTGTTCATAACCTAATACACTAAGAGGGAAAGTATTAGTTGAGTCAAAGATTTGATTAATAACATTGAGAGGAATTGTGTAAGTTTTTGTAAAATAGAATGTGGCTGTTGATGCAATTGTGTCTGATGCTCTTGGGGTTCCTTTAACCGTTTTATATTCGCCTTCTATTGAATTGTCTAAAAATGATATATCAGCTATTTTATAATCTAAATATTTTCTTACTCTCTTTCCAGCAGCATCAGCATATACATATGGAAGAGCATAGAATTCTAATGAAGGAAGATCACCATTGAACCAAGTTTAGTTATGAGCGTTTTGATACTCATTCGGTAACTGTTATTGCATACGCGCTGTTTATCTGAAAATATCATCATCTTAGTTTGTGAGATTTCTGTAAATGAACTATGACTTATTGAAAAGAGCACATGAATTCATAGGAGCAGCACATATAGCTATTGATGTAACTGATGTATCAGGAACCCATTTATCAACATCAAATTTGTATTTCTAAAAATACCACCAAGGGCCAAATCCTTAGTTTTGAACATAATACTTTCCAAATTTATGTTATACAGCTGTTACAGCTGAAGAACTGTTATATGTTACAGTAAGAGGAATATTTAGAGCATATTTCATTGTATATGATACATACGATTGATTTGAAGATAATAGACCTTTTCCAGTTACAATCGTGAATTAGAAGTTTGCATTTGGAGCACTTACACAAGGAGCAGCAGATGAGAAATATGGAAAGTTTTCAGCTCTCTATCTATTGATTACAGCACCATTTCCGTTATTTCCTAAGCTCATAACCATTGTGTTTCCTAAGTTTTAAAACTTTTTTACGTTTGCGGGTATAATTTATACTTTATCGTCTGACATGATTTTTATTTCAAATTAAAAAATTATTTTTTAAGGTCAAAAAATAATGTCAGCTTTATCATAAGACAACAATCTAATTCTAAAAGCAAAAAAGATAAAATACGGAGGTCAAAGTATTGATATCACAAATGACAATCATATCTAATTCAATGATATCTTAAATGAGAACAGTGTTTATATCAATACTAAGAACAACTAATCAAATATATAAATTGATATCAACTAATTAGAAGGTAAGACCTTAAATAATTTTACAATCAAAAATTTCAGATCAAATAACATAATCATATCATCTCAAATAGATGGAGACTTTGATTTAGAACAAACTATAGATGAACTAATTGACGCACATAAACTTAACTAACAGAAAATTTTAGAGATATAAACTCAAATAGAATAAAACAAGATAGCATAAGATCAAATAAATAACATATTTGGAACTGATATCTAAAATATAAATTCAACAGTATTAAATCATTCTCAATAGATTCAATAACTATTTTTAGATAACAATAATTTTAAAGTATTCTAAACTCTAACTGAAACACGTTTGTTACAAATAGAAACTAAGAATACTGATCAAGACACAACATTAGATGCACATTGGTCAAAAATATTAGAAATTATAGCATTATTAAATGAGATAGATGCAACTTATATCACTAAGTCAGATTTAAACGGTTTAGCAAGTGAAGCATCTGTCATAGGTTTGGGTATCACAATTGGAGCTATTGGTATTGAAGCCACAGCAGCAACAGCGGCAGCAGCAACAGCTAATGCAACAGCAGGAAGCGCACTTACTATGTCAACAGCGAACGGGACAGCTATAGCATAGTTAGTTACTGAAGTTAGTTTGTTATCAACTAAAGAAGCATTGTTAGAAGGAGATGTGTCTCTTATAAAAGCAGATAACATTACAACTAAAACTGATTTGTTAGCAACTAAGACATCTCTAAATTCTTTCATCATATCTCAAGGAGTTATAGATGCAGAGATGTAAGCGCAGATTACAACATTATAAACTATGAAAGCAAATAAAGCAGATTTAGATGATTATGTTTTGAAATAGAATGACACTAATACTTAGATCAACACAGGTTTATTAACATTAGGATCAACTAAGGCAAATATATCTGATACATATTCTAAATCAGAAATAGACACAAAGTCTGAAGACATTTATGTCTTTATTGATACTCAACAATTAGCTCAAGACACTATAATTTCAACTAAAGCAAATATATCTGATGTTTTCACTAAGACTGAAATTATATCTAAATATTATGATAAAATAGATTCAGATACAATATTTTAACTCAAAACTGATTCGGATATAGCTTTAAATAATATGATGAGTCTTATAACTAATTTAGATGAGACTAAAGTTAATGTGACAGATGTATATACTAAACCTTAGATAGATACTCTTATCTCAACTAAAGCAAATATATCAGATGTTTATACTAAGTCTCAAATAGATTTATAACAATAAGCTCAAGACACTATAATTGCAACTAAAGCTAACACATCTGATGTATATACTAAATCTCAGATAGATTCTTAGTAAAAAGTATAAAATGATGCTATAGCTTTGATATAAGCAAAAGATTCTGTATAAGATAATGATATATCTAATATGAAAATAGATGTCTCAAACAATAACACAAATGTTTAGAATTGTATGATCAAAGTCACAGAGAATACAAATGATATTAAAGTAATTAAATCTGATGTTACTGTTATTAAATCTGATATAGTTACTTTGAAAAATAGCAGCAGCAATATACCATATTTAGAAGGAAGATTGATAACTTTAGAGAATAAGTATATAGATCAAAATATCATAGTTAATGGCACAAAAAATTATTTAGAATAAACTATGATTCCTGAATAAACATCTCAAAACAATAATATATAAACTTTATAAAATCAAATGTCATCAGTTATAGCTGTAAATAATGATTAAGCAAATAGAATATCATCAATAGAAAACTCTATATCAAATGATTAAGCTATGAATAACTATTCTTTCACTATGTATGGTGGTCTGACTATTAAATTCGGAAAGATGGATGTCGGTGGGGCATTATCATAAAAATCTCTTTATTTCACAAAAGCTTTCAAATATGCTGTAAATGCCGCATTTGTATCGTGTTGGGGGAATAATAATTCAGGCGGCGGCGCTGATGTGGGTTATATTGTCGCTGATCTTTTAGGTGTTACAATCACAGCTGATTATGCTAACTCAGGCGGTAATAAGTCTAATATATATTCATGGATGGTTATCGGTATGTGACACAAAATCAAATATATAGAATATACTTAAAAACCTTAAACTATTCTTTTGATAAAACATATTTTTTGTTATTTGATCCAAACCAAAATTCTAATTCACTATCTGTCATTTAGTTAGATTGATATCTTATCATTGATAAAGGCACAAAGAATTTACCATAATCATTCTCTATTTCATAAAATATATTTTTAGAGCCTTTACTGATATAATCTTATAACTCTTATAAATTTTTTATAGAATGAAATACTTATTTTATATCTATGACACAATCATTTATTTTATTAAATTGATACAAACGTGTATCCTCTTATTCATACGGATAATATAGGTCATTTGGTTTAGATATTTTCATTTCATAATATTTACGTCTGTAAACAGGTTAAGCATACGGTAAATCATCAGAGTATCTGTGTGTATCGTTTTTAGTTTTGCCTAAAACATCTTTATACTTATTCATATCAAAATTTATAGGTGTAATCATAAAAGTTTAACCTTATTTATCAAATATTTAGAATATTTAATCACTCCATTTTTTCAAACGCTTCTTTTCTTTATCCTCTCTCTTATTTATGACCTATACATAGTTTCCAATTTAGAATTTATCAGATGCGTCAATATGCTTTTTGTTAAGATTGGTTTTATATTCATTCATGACCTCTAAATCGTCTCTGGTTATATTTTCAGGTGTCTTCTTATAAAGAGGTATTTATCTTTTAAAATTATGAAACTCCATAAAGTCTTCGCATGCTTTCTATACATCAATTGAATCTTATTTTAACAGGTTATTAATAATGCTATTTCTAACAAATGATGAAACTCCGTTGATGGCGCTCATTGATTTGTGGTCATTAGCATCTTTGATTATTACTCTGTGTTAGATATTATTTTAAAGTAAAATTTATTGAAATGATCCTTTGTATTCGTTTCCTTAATCAGTTGTAATTGAATCTATAAATTGATCTTCAAATTTTAGAATATAGTTTTGAAAACTTATAAATGAATTAAGTATTTCTTTCGGTGTTTTGCTTTAAATACTTTAAACAAAGATTCTGTGATTCGCTGGGTTGTAATATGTTGATATAATTAGTTCTGGTATCTATTTAGAAACATATTTAGAATCTTTTATAAAAATATTTTATAAAAATCATCGTATTGAGAAATATAAACCATTTTTGACATTTTTATTTTGAAAAGAAAAAATAATTGTTTGATTTGTTCATTAGTTATTGAAAAGTCCTTTCTATAATTTTAATATTGATATTTAAACACTGTCATTTTACTTATTTTGACAGCTGAAATAATAATACTCGTGACAGATAGCTGGTCTCACTTCTCTTATTCTAACTCCATTGTTGAAATATAATTTATTCATTGTCTCGCTCCAATAATATCCTTCAAAGAAATTACATGAATAATACCATACTTCAATTGCGTCTTCTGGTAACTTATTCACAAAAATAAATTTATCTATGTATCCATTTTTATTTTTATTATTATCACTTCTTGATACCCATCTCAAATTATAAACATTATTATTAGACTTAACTCCGTCACAATGATCTATTTCTGAGTAATTATTAGGATTTTCTAAGAAAGCTTTTGAGACTAACTAATGAATATAATATGTTTTCCTAATTTTATTTTAATAGAGATCAATTGCTAAATAACCGTCACATCTATCACGTTATTTTAAAATTCTTCCCGTTGTCTTATTTCTTACTTATCCAAAGTTAGATACTTCATAGTTTGGATAACCTAATATATCTCTGTATTCTTCTATAATTTCTTCTTAAGATATTTCTTCACTATAGATTGATTCTTCGTCATAGTTTGATTCGTTTTAACTTGGTTCTGTATTCATTTGTTATTAAGAAATAAAAAATTAGTATAATTTCTAAAAAATAATATTCATTCTTTATCAGCTAAACGCTTGAGTATTACATCTGTAAATAATTATTTTGATTTTAGTTTTAAATTAATATCTTAAATTTATTATCTGAGACTTTTAATCATTAAAATTTACCTATCAATTAGCTCATAACATCTTGATATTTCATATTCTTTCAATTCTAAATCGTTCTCTAAGTCATATATTTTATTCATACAATCTTCTAACTCATCGTCATAAGAAAATATCATTTTCTTAGAAATAAAAAATATTATTCACTCTTACCTCAGTTATACAAATTGTTCTAATTTATCTGCTTTCTTAGATAGATATGATAACTAATCGTATAAATAGAATAGAGCTTCATCTATCTCAATTGACTTCTATCCAAAATCCCTAACGTGTTTAACTTACAAATTTAAAACAGAAAATATCTTATCGTTAGTTTCATCAATCCAATCACAATATAGTTGATACAGATACATTTTAATTATTTTAGAAAAAAATGATGTCTCATTTATGAATAAGATTATAAATATTTACAGCTAAGCATAATATGTTCATTGTTAAAAATATATATTTATGATCTTTTATTTCTTCTTTAATAACTTCTTATTTAACAGTCTTATCAAATTTTTCAATATCATTTCTTACTTACTTGATCTCATTCTCAATTTTAGATAAACAATATTTCATATCGTTCTATTCAATTATAATAATCTCATGTCTGCTTATAGCTTGTTTATATTAGCGCTCTATTGCTTCTTAAATATATTGCTTCATCAATTCTTCTTCTGTCATTTTATTACAAATAAAAAATTTAGATATGAAATCATTTTATAAATGTTATACATATGTTCAGAAATAGAGTTATAAAATTTATAGCTATAAATATTTTATCATCAGTTGATATAGGTTTAGTTTATACACTTGGTTGTTTTATCTATGATGTCTATTTAGATAATTATAGTTCTCTTAGCTCATTATATTCTTTTGTTTTTACAAATAAATGCTTTCGTTGTTCTCTTATCAAAGTCTCATGTTCTGTCATTTCTTTAAAAGCTTAAGCTCTTAGATCATCTAAATGCTATTACATCTATTCTAATGTTTGTTCTGGGTTCATTTGTTTCTTATAAATAAAAAATTTATCATTTGTTATCAAAATTTTAATGTTCTCTTAAACTCAGACAGGTTCATATAGCTATAATCATCCTATTTCTTCATAAATACTTTTGCGCTGCATAAATCAAATTCAATTGCTTTTCCTTCAGCTAAATCTTAATATAATGCTATTACATCACCTTCATATAACTCGTTTGCTTTCTAAGTGATACACTCACCTGTTACTCCTTTCATACGTTGGTGGTAATCGTAACAAATATCTCCATCTTCATTCTATACACACAGCTTCACACAATAAACTTTCTTAGATATATAGATACCATCTTCGCCATATAACACTTTTCCCTTGTCAGATGAAAAGTCAGAATGAAATTGTCCCATCTTTTCACCTATAAGTTCTCTCTAATATTTTTAACTCATCTTACAATATTTACATAGAATCTGTGTCTTGATAATATATATTCAAATCTAAGTCTTCAGCTAAAGTCATAACTTCATTCATAATACGTTTGCTCATTGATAATATCTAAATTCCAATATGATGATATCCTGTTTGTTCACAGCATTCTTTTTCTAACTTTACACAGAATTTAGTTCCATATTGTTAAATACTATTAATCTAATCATATTTCTTAAATAACTCTTCTAACTATGTTTCTTCAAAAATTTATACAGTTTCATTTCTATCTCCTTCTATTGTTTTACCATATGAGGAATTGAGCATCAATTTATAAATTTGTTATAAAGGGTTCTTTGCTTTTTTACATTTAACTCTTTCTTCAAACATATATTTAATAACTTCTTAAATAGTATAATCTCTCTCCTTGGCGTATACACCGCTTATAATTTCATACTTATAATTTTATCTCAAAACAGCTTCTTACAGACCAATAGTATCTAAGAAATATCTATTCTCTTCGCTAATATCATTTGTAAACTATCTAACTCCTTCAATCTTCTAACTTACTAATGGAAAACCTCTATGTATGAAATCGTCTCCTTTAAACAATTTAACTTCTAAATATAAAGTATTTTGATCTTTTGAATTCTTGACTTCTGTTATATCAAATAAGTTTTCTTTAACGTTATAATGCTATATCATTTCTTGAGTTAGAGTGTATAGCTTTCCTGCTGGATAATATGTTCTATACTAAGCGCTTGGATATAAACTAACTGCATCAAAGTCTAACAGCTTCTTTAACAATAAGATTTGTTTTTAATTATTGAGAGTCATACATCTGCCTCCAATTACAAACTGTTATAAGAATTATCTGAGTAAACCATTAACTTTACATGATTTATCAAAACAATGTTTCTTTAACTAATATGAGAGAGCTAATGAGGATATAGAGATATAGTTAAATAAGTTCATATCCATATTATCCTTGAGTAATTGAGCAAATTTCTATACACATTTCTATAACACAATTACATCTTATTTACAATAATACAAAGCATACTTTTACATATCAAAATGTTTATCATCTAACATACAATCGCTTTTCTTTAAAACTGATATAAACTCTTATTTAGAATGACAGTCTATATACTTTGATGCTTCTTCTATATCACCGATGTTATTCAAATATCTTTCTTCTGTATAATAGTTATAACACATAATTTCTTTTTAGATAACAGACTATTCTTCCTTACTAAGAAACATTTCAGGTAACTTACTTAACTTTGATGAAATCATGATATAAGAATCTCTGAATACAAATTATATTTTAAGACCTTGTTTATTGTATATTGAGAAACTAAATTATAATACTTTTCCATTATTTTGAATCATATCATCAATCTAATATTGTTCTTTGAGTATAAACTAACAATCGTAAGATAGGTTGTGCATATATATTAAAACCTATTTATCTGGTAAGTTGTTCTTCTTCGTGATATGTCTTTCATTCTCATAACATTTATGAATGTATCTAACTAAACCATTAACATCTCTTGAGCTCTTAACTATATCTCCGTCAGCCCATACACACATATAGCATTTGTGTTTGATATACTCGCCTTAACTATCTATAGTGAAAGCCTCGGTATCAGCATACAATATTTTATCAAAGTGGTTTTCTTTTTCTTTAAATTCTTTAGTTTCTTAACAATAGTCTTCTGCATTAGCTGGTGCGCTAATTACTTACTTGCTATTTTCTTTGTAATTAAACTCGTTATAATCTTTTATCTCTTCAAACATATTTAGCTCATGCATCATTCTGATAATAGTCAGACTATCGTTTTTAGACTTATTTTATGTGACACAAATATTAGTTTATGTCTATCTAACTTAGCTAATATTAGTGTTCTCTAAATACTTTGGATAAGTTTTATATTTTTCATAGTTGTTTAACCAAAAATTACTTACTTCTATGTTTGTATCATAGATAAAATAGTGTTCTTTGTATAAGCATATATGAATAGTCTGTTTTTACTATTGTCTCTGGTCATTAACATCTCCTTTAATTTCATACATTCTAACTTATTTATTTGATTCTTGATATACGTGTATATGAATAGGTCCGATGTGCTTAATGTTTTTGATTTGAGATAGAGAAAATAGTTATAAATTTGATTATACCTAAACTAATATAGCTTATAATTCTTAGTTAGAATATTAACCTGACATTTATAACGCGTATATAAAACATTATGATTTTCTTGATAGCTCTAAATGTTATTCTAAATTATTTCCAATTTAGTATCTTGAGAGATCAATTTGAGGAATTTTGTTTATAAAGTTAAAATAAGCTCCTTTGTTCTTCTTATTCGATTTCTTATCAATATTTTTAACTAAAGATTCTTATATTTTATCCTATTACTTTTGTTTTACAATTTTATCTATATCATCTAATTTCTTCTCATTTTCTAAAATATTTTTGTTGAATACATTTTCAGTTGTAAGTATTTCAATCTTGTAAGCTTATAACATTTGATACTCTAATTTCTAATCACTTCCTTCATGTGTTAATTCTGTATTGATACCTTTACGTATAGCATTAACAATGTTCTAAATAAGTCTATCTTTAATCGGATATACGAATATAATTGTTTTACCATTGTCATCTCTAAAATATATTCTAATAAATTTTCCTTTATATTACTTCATTATCTCGTCTAAGTGATACTTTATCATAATTCTATTTACATCACCTTCATATCTAATTATACCCTTACTCTCTGGTTATTGAGCTAAATATTCTTTAATACGTTGTTAGTCGTAACGTCTTATCTATTATTCTAACTGCTAATTTTTCTATTCTATTTTCATCTTATAGTCTTCCTCTTGTTATTTTAATGCTTCGAAATCAGGCATGATTCTTTACATTTCATCTAATATTTTGAGTTTCTTAATTTTGTTCTCTATAGTTTTCTAACTCTTTTCTTCAAAATCAAACTCTTATAAAAGAGATATTAGTTCTGGAATAGTCAAATTGCTAATATTGATTTAGTCCATCTGTGTTTTATTAATGTTTAAAAAAATTATATATAAGTATCCATAGATATAAATATCACATTTTATAGTTTATAAATTACTCTAAAGTGATATCAGGTTATAACTCTTTATATTGTTTCGTGATGTTCTCAATTCTGATTCTATATCTGATAGTTTCAATTAGCTCATCAATTGTAAATGATACAGGATGTAAACCAAATGTTGACTCGAATAAATATTCTAACTTCTCACTATCATCAGGTGTATTTTCTATGAAATGTTTATAGAATGTTAGTTGATCTCTATACTATATGATATCGATAAAATTTCTGAAATAAGACTCTTTATAATCTTGTTGTCCCATAGCATGTAACTTCATATGTTTCTAATGACTCGTATTGTTGTCATCAGGTCTTACTTCTAATAAATTCTATACGTTATTATCGAATTAGTTAAAATTCTTGTGGTGAATAATGTTCTATGTCTATGTATCAAATACTAACTTGTGTAAATAGGTATTGTTCTTAGTTAGATGATAATCTTGTTTAGTGATATCATTTATAAACAAAGCGTCTGACTCTATTGGTGATGTATAGCATATCGGAATATTGAAATTAAATATTTAACTGTTAACTATTTTATATGTATCAGGATAACAAAGGTATATTTAGAAACTTTTCATTACTAATAGAGGAATTAGCTTCTAAGAAATAGAATATAGCTCTGGGTCTATTAACACTCTTATTTAATGATAGTATTGACAATGTTTCAAAATATTTATAAACTTAGTTATCACGTTATCGTTTTTTATCTATACATCAAATCTATCACTCTTCTTTATAAACTCAAAACACTTGTTTATAACCTCGTGTTCTTTACTATTCATGTTGTTAATGAAATACTCTTGAGTTATATCTTAGTTCTGTTCTGATTTTATCATATGGTCTTCAATATATTTGGTGTATGCTATGAGTCTCTTCTTGTTAGGGGTTTCTTTCTGATAAGTTGATATCAATAACTTTAGTTCAAATATAGATATATCAAATGGTTTGTTTGTATCTAATTACTCATAAAACTCTTTAGATTATAGCTTCTCTTTAGTAAAATTTATATATAATTGTTGAAACTTCTTTTTGTTCATTCGTTATAAAGTATATGTGGTTCCATTCTCGTGTTTTATTTTGTATTTTGAATCTTTATAGTTTGAAATTAGATTTCTAAACTTTGATGTCATCTCTCTGAAATCAGATATTACTTTGCGTTTAGTATCCTTGGTTACTTCTAATACTTTGTCTATTTGATCTTAGTCTATATCAGGTAATTATTATTCTTGATCTTCTAAAAACTATTAGATACTTGAATAAAACTAACTTCCTTTAGAGAAAGAGTTATCAGTAAGTTATTTAATTAGTCTTTCAAAATCTTCTATATCAGCTGATTTAATTGTTTACATGTTTATTAAGAAATAAAAAATTATATGTTATCAAATTGTCAAAAAATATATGATGCAATTTACTCACTAACTCTCTTCTTCACTTTCTTCTTTTTTGACTTATTTCTTAATTGGTTTCTTTGACTTAACTTCTGGTTTAGTATCTTCTTCACCGAAATCAATTTCTTTATCTAAAATTACAATATTAAACTCTTTCTGAATTCTAATCAAATCTAACTGTTTAATTTCTCTCAGGCTAACTCTGTATTATTTAGTCGGATAGAAATCATGTTGATCTCCTGCTTTAGATATAAATTCAGTTGTTTCACGGTCTATATAAATTTTGATAATAGACTCGTTTTGAATTTAGTCTTCAATCTTCTTCACAGTATAAATAAAGTTATTAGTTATTTCTAACTTTTTGACTGGTTTCTCGTCATTAAGCAATGCTATCAATAAGATTTTCATATTTAATGATTTTGGATTGAATTTATTATTTTTGTTAACTCTCTTGTTCTTTGCATCTAAATAAATAACGGCTTAATCAAATTAGACGTCTGTATTTTCTTCACAATATTCTATAACGCTTTATGGTTTTAAGTAATTCATGTTTCTTTGTTTCTTAGAAATAAAAAAATTGATATCATTTATATTTCTTGTTAAATAATCTGTAATAAATCTTGTTATATAATGACATATGATCATCACGTTTCTTAATAATTTCTTCAAATTAATTATATTCTTCACTAATAACTTTTACTTCTTATAATGTTTTCGTTAACACTATTTTATCCATAAGATTCTTAAATATATAATCACTTATCTGTTATGATCGTTATGGTTGAGTTTCATACGCTTATTTCAAATGATTCGGGCTCATAAGTTTTAACTATTCTTCAAAAGGAAATTCTGGTGGTTATGTAAACACATCACTTACTTATTGTTCTTCTAATGGTTATTGTTCTTATACTTATGGTTCAGTATGATTTTTATTATATTATATTCGTTGATATGCATCCTATTCTTCGGAAACAAAATAGTCTATATACTATTATTCAAATTTTTCTAAAAATTATTCATAATTTGGATTATTATTAAGAAATACTTCTTTATCCTCTTCAGTTTAGATTTACTATAATTGATATATAAGACTTTTAAAATATTGTTTATGACGTTCAATCTCGTGTTCAGATTCTAACTAATTTTTCAATTATATATTTTCAGCTTGTTCTTACATCAGTTATTCTTAAAGATAATCAAATTCTTGATAAATTTGTTCTGGATCGGTTTGTATTTAATTATCTTGCATTTGATTCTCGTTTTTAATTATTGGAATACCATTCTTATTAGTATCTAAGTTCCATGATGATGGTTACTCAGGTTAGTTTATGATCTCTTGTCGTCTCTATTCAGCTTACAAACGTTATTCAGTTCCGCTATCTATAACTTATACTTCATCTGGGTCTCTTTTAACTATCTGTGGTCGCTCTGATTGTTATTATGGTTATAAATCTTATTGAGGTTATTGTTATTGTTGAGATACAATTTCATTCGGGTCTCTTTTAACTATTTACGGATGTTAGCTATCGTTAAGTTCGTTAATACTCAGGTTACCTTATATAGTTTGTCTATCACTTAGAGCTATTTATTCATCTGGATCACGTTTTACTATTTTAGGAAATTGACCTTCTGTTGTATCACTTAAGTCTTACACAGACATCTTTACCTCATTCTTATTCACACTGAGTAACATTCTCAATCTGGATTCTTCTAATTCTTCTATCTCTTCATCTAACATTTAGACTCCTTACAAAAACTATTGTGCTTTCAATTATTTCTTTTTAAACATGTTAGTCAATTTAACTTTCTAACCTTTCTTTGATTATAACATATCATAATTTTAGTTGATGATCATCTTATATTCATTATCATTTGGAATGCGTATGCTTGATGTCCTCCATAAATCTTCTTGTTTCTATAAATCGTTTTCTTACTAAATATAAATATTTTGAGCTTCTTATTATGCTTACTGCTCTTGTTCAATATATTATTGTTAAACTGATGCTTGACGCTGTTGTTCTAATTATTTTTTATACTCAAATTCTTGTTCTCTAAGTATACGCGCTTCTTCTTGTTATTGGATTCGCATCAATACTTTCTTACTCTTGTTTATATACAGTTCTAAAGTATATTCGTCTCCATTCAGTTATAACTCTTGATACATTTCATCTTGAAACTAAACTCTGAATCCTTTGATAAGTTGATTAACTTGAAATGTGACAATGATATCTGATGTAACTTAGGTTATTGTTCCTGCATTCCATGTTCTAAATTGTTTCAAAAGTAAATATCGTTTCTAACCTTGATCAATAAGTGTATAATCTTAGATATCATAACAATTCATACAGATATACTTATAGATATACGGATACAAAATATTTGTTGCGGTTATATATCCTTGATTATCGCGTTCATATATTGTTCCTTTAACTAATCCAAAAGCTTTACAAAAGTAATGGTCATCTGATTTTAGTGCTTTGAAATTTGTTGCTTTGAATTTAAGTTTGTTGTTGTTTAAAAAGTAATCGTTGTCAATCTCATATTTATAATTCTCATCTGATAAATTTTAGATAAACTATAGTAATTGAGTCTCGTCGTCCATCTTTCTTTTAAACGGTAACAGCATCTCAATCCAATCACCTTGGTCGTTCTAAATACTATATCTATTGTTATTGATAGTATATTACGGCGCCGTGAATGTTAACTTGATATTTGCTTCTATCTCATCGATTTCGTATTCACAAAGTAATTATTGATCTTGTTTTGAAAAAGTAAGTAATTGATCCGTTTCTTTGCCTTGTGTGCTCATAATGAGTGTCATTTTGTTATTTAAATAAAAATTTATTTTAAGATACGTCGGATCGAATTATTAATCTAAAATTTACCAAACTTATTTTTATCGTATAATATTACAAATTCTTTAAATATCTTATAACTTTCTTGACTTTCTTGACTTTCTTGACTTTCTTGACTTTCTTGACTTTTATAAAATATTTTATATATATTATCACAGAATAATGACATGTCTCTTGCGTCTTCACCAAAAACTTCACCATTTTCTTCTTTTACTTCTTTTTCATCATTTTCGTCATTTTCGTCAAAAGATAATGCGTTTTAATATTATTTCTGTTAATACTAATTATTTTTCACTTCAAACATGAATGGAAATTCATTCTGAGACCTCGTGATGTGTTGGAAATAGTTTACTTTTCTATACATAAGGCGCGTCAGCTGCCGTAATGTTGGAAAAGTAAACATTTCCTATATCATCAAAAGTCTATGATGAAATTGAAATATAATCTAACTATTGATTATTGTTGTTCGTATTGACCAAATTAATTTATTAATAGATTGTAACAAAACAATATTATAATTTAATATCAAAATTGCCGATTTTCTAATCACAACAAAATATCAATAAAATGCAGTTTTTTACTGCTTTTGAGGTTATAACACAAGTCACTATTAATATGCTGCAATAGAGCTAACAGCTCTCGATACACTGCATTTACAATTATTCATTAATATACATAAAATGAATAGAACATACATTATCATTCGAGGTAGAAGTAACCGTAAAGTATATTTATATATGATAACGTAACTAAAATATTATTAAAATATATTTGTGTTTCTTATCTAGATAATCAAATTATTTTAAACATAACGAAATATAAAAAAAAGATGTTAAATCACACATAGTAAATACATTAAAGCTGTTACATAAATGAGGAAGCAGAATCACTTAGATTGGAAAAAAGATGAAAACCATTTTAATTAACTGGAAATTCACTGACCACGAGAATTATTAAAATATATAACATATGGCACTGAAGCTAGCCAAGATTTTTCGAAGAAAATAAGGTATTCAGTATGTCGATGCTCATGTATTTAAACCCCAGCTTATTTTAGAATATTTTACCTTTTGTTCTTAAACTAGATTAATATATGGCATATTTCTTCAAAAAATGATATTATTTTAATTATATTTACTTAGAATAGTGCTTTTAATTATCTATATACAGGAATTTTCAACAGACACTTGTTATTTATATATATTCATTGTATAGTCTTTGATTACATTTTTCATTAGTGAAGTGGAACATTATAATAGTTGTTGTTAAATATTTATTTAATAATGTTTTGTAAAGTGCCGCTTTTGCAAACTGATTATTTGAATATTTGAGAAACGAATATTATCAGCTTTACATATTATTGACTCTTGTTGAAATTTTGTAATACTAGTTTAATATATGTAATAAATAACTTAGTATCTCAAACATTATATATTATAACTAAACTATTATTAAATAGTTTATTATACTGTATTTTGAGTCTTTTAGTTTTCATTTAAATAAGAAACTAACTTGGGGTAGACAGGGACTTTTCCCTATCTCTCTATTTTAACAATTAGCTACATGGTTGCTATTTCATAGACTATATTACACAGAATTTCTTTAAAGAATTTAAGATGTGAAATCATTAAAATAATTAAATTTCATATATATGAATATACATAGTTTTAATAAGATATCTGTTATATATCGTGTTCTCTATTATATTTAAAGTACTCTTTTCATCATATTTATAACATTTAGCATGGAAAAAGACAAAAATATATTGCTAGCAATAATCATAATAATCTATGTTTATAATATCCATATACTATAATATACTAATACAATATTATTTGAATTAAATTCAACCTCTTCAATAAGTTATAATACAAATCAAAATATATAATATGAAAAAGTAAGAAAAAATTGAAGCCAAAACTTTATCATAAAAAATTGATGGAGAGTGCGAACTTACTTGTATCGTTCACTGTATCATTGACGGTTCAAAAGCTACCTTAGTTTTTGATATATAAGCTTAATATATTTATAAAAATTAAATACTTTGAAATCTTATTAAATTTTAGTATAATAACTAATTATATAATAAACAGTATTATTGGAAATACATCATAAAATATTGTTCAAAAATTTAATCAAATTTAGCACTAATTAATCTTCGCATATAATAATATTTGAGATGTATAATAATTATTTATCTATTAACTAAATATGCTCTGATGTATTAATGATATAAAATATATTGTACGAATCTATTTTAATATTTAGAAATCAAATATATATTGAATAGTAAAAGAATAGAAAATAAGTTAATCTAAATAACTTACTAAATTGCGCGTTATTAATAGATAAATAATATCTCAATTTTCCCAGCGTCGTTTATATTCTAATTATTAAATTTCCATTTTGCTAGATTTTCGATATTTTGAAATACATTGAAATAAATTCATAGAATACAGCACCAAGGATAACAAATTAATATTTGCTACTAAGGTTATAGTCTATGTTTCTTGATTACCAGTAGCCTTGCCTCCGCACGTTTATCTTTCATTTGAAACTATTATATAATTAATGGATTATCTATTCGAGTACTGTGTCTATTTAATTTTTAATAGCTATATAGTGTTGCTAGTTATATATAACATAAAATACATTAAATCAAAATTTCACTCCAAACCGTCCAGTGTCACACGTTATTAAAATATATATTATTTTTACTTGGCTATAGTAAAATAACCAGTATATATTTATATATTGCGTTTAGATGTATTGTTGGATTGTTGTTGTTGAGTGAGTCATGTTATTATATTTCAAATATTTCTACTAAGTATTACATCCGATTTCTTACAAAATAATAAAATTCACTACATCGATCTACATCGTCAGTATTAACATATCAATATTTGCTTGTAGACTCATGTTATCATTTCTGGCATATTATAATAAGCAACCACTTCACAATGAGTTAAAAGGAAGCTCTTCAGTTCAACAAATTCCTTCTTTCACTCAATAATAACTTCATTTAATACGTTGTTACGAACATATTACATTACACATAGTGGAGCATTTAAACTATAAAAAGACAAATACTTGGATAAATCAAATACTTATGAAAACTAAAAATTACAATATAATTGGTGCTAGCAATATTATAATTAGACCAATTTCACTCAAACGGCGGTGAACGCAGGATTTGAATAATTTTGATTCATAGTATTAATCTTAAGCTTGAGATTCTTGTTGGAATTTCTTCTGCGGCACACGAATGCCGTTACAACAACAGCGGCAATAACAACAGTGATTAATGGAATAGCGACGAGTAAAGTAGTTTTGACGGCGGGGCTCATGCAGTTAGCGGTGCATTTTGGCTTGCATTCAGAACGAACCAGAACTTGAGCAGTTGTGCACGCGGTAACGCATTGCTTCGAATTATTATTTGTTACATTGATCACATATAACTTTGAGCAGGAGGACTGACAGGTGAGCACTCCGGAAACAAGGGAATATGCGCCACTTGAGCATCTAGCGGAGCAAAGACCTGACGTCGAATATGGAGTGGCCCCAGTACATGAAGCAAGGCACTGCTTGGTATTGCCGTTGGTGGCGTTCAAAACATAGAATTTACATGAGGTTTGGCAAGTAAGAACAGATCCAACTAAGCTGTAGGCGTCAGTCGAGCATTTCGAAACGCAAGCGCCGGTTTGATAATATGGCGTGGTAGCTGGACACGCGGTAATGCATTACTTGGTGGCGCTGGTCGCGTTGGTGACGTACATTCCAGGGCACGAAGCCACGCAGCTAAGAGCGGCTCCTTACACTTGGTAAGTTCCAGTAGCGCACTTGGCCACGCAGGTAGTAGCCGAGTCGTTATATGGAGTTGCGGCGGGGCAAGTTGCTGAGCATTGCTATCCAAATATGAAATACGCAGTTGGACAAGCAGCCATGCATTGTTGAGAATTAGAGTTAGTTGCATTTAGAACGTAAAATTGGGTACACGACGCTTGACAAGTCAGAACTCCGGAATCGCTGGCATATGCTCCAGAAGCGCAACGGGCTGAGCATAATCCCACGTCAATATACGGGGCTGTTGTTGGACAAGCGGATAAACACTATTATGAGTTGCTGTTAGAGGCGTTCAAGACGTAATATGTGCATGACGCCTGACACATAAGAGTTTGGGCCCCAGAGACGACTGAATATGCGTTGGACGTGCACTTGGCTACGCACGCGCCAGTTTCATAATAAGGGGTAGCTGTTGGGCATGCGGTTATGCATTACTGAGAGTTTTAATTAGACACGTTTAAAACATAGAGACCTGGGCAAGAAGCTTGACATAAAAGATCCGAACCAGAAACGGAATAAGCTCCGGTCGAGCATCTAGCAACGCAGCTCGTACCTTCTTTGAATGGAGTCGCAGCTTGGCAGGAAGTCGCGCACTATTATCCAGCCGGGCAGGCTATGGAGCATTCGAATTTACCAGTAACGAAAGTTGGGTATGAATCTGGGCAAGCTTCGTAGCACGTGACGACTCCTGAGATGTTGGTGAAATAGGTATCGCAGTCCAATAGATTTATCGTTCCTCTGGCCAGAGTTCCTCTTGGATATGCTGTGGTTTCTGTCAAATCAAAGTTCTTTGGTAGAACGGTGTATGCGAATTATTCTGTACAATAGCTGTTGGAACCGATTTCGACGAAGAAGAAACCCTTATCACCCCATCCAGTTCCCCATGAATTCTTGATAACCCACACGTTTTTACCGTTCTTGGTTCCGTAGCCAACGAAGGTAACGGCATGGTCCATTTTCCAAATAGGACAAGGGGCGTTCAAGATAGAACCACCTTAATAATAATTGAAAGTTGCGGCAGTAGTTCCAGAGCCAACTAACATCGTAGAAGCAACTGCTATACCTCTGGAAAGGTAGGACTTGATGGTCTTCACGGTCGTCGCGTTGAAAATAGATGCGTCATCGTCGAAGATCTTCACCACCGGAGTCACCTTGGCGTTTTGGTTGCACCAAGCGGCGTACAAACCTGAGTTGTTGAGCATCTTGACTGGAAGAAGATAGTTGTCAGAAGTAAGCTTGGGAGCAACTGGAGTCCCGGCCTACCAAGCTGCTTGGTTAGCGGCATATGAGTACGGGAAGTTTTCAGTGAGCTCGATGGTTTGGATTGGAGCACGTAATGGAGTGGCTTACTACTTGTTTCCGGGAACCATGATGTAGGTTTAGATAACAAAGTTGCCACCGTTGCAATAGTTGCAGCTATCGCAAATGGCGTTAGAAAGCTGGAATTGCTCAGACAAGCTCAAGGTGGAGCTGTTGGCTTTGGATTGCCAGAAAGCATTGAGGTTTTTCTTGTCTCTCAAAACAGCATTTTCCAGAACAGCCATTGTTTAAAACATATAGCAGCTTCCACAAGAACCTTGATTCTTGGCTGGAGTAATCAGTTGCATTTCTCTAAGATCAACAGAAGGATGAACAGTGGCTAGATCTGGAAGTGGGTTGACGGCGGAACAATAGTCATTTCTGGCGGCTTGAAGTTGGTTCAAGCCACTTCTTGCTGTTTAAACCGTTTCTGCGTACACAACGTCCATTCTTTCAACCAGCCCAACAGGGAGGTTAGGATCAGTAAGCAACAGCTCTTGGAGATCCTTAAAGTTGGCACAGAAGATGCTCTTCTTCTCTTCTTCGTGGCTACCGTAAACTTTGTTGAAAGTAAGTTTATATTCGGCAAATGCTTCGTCACATGTCATCGATGGCAAATTATTTTACAAAGTAAAGAGTAACGCAATCATAATATGGCGTGAGAAGTGGAAGAAATATAATAAACAGCTACAAACACGATATTATTGAATATCTAAAGTAATACCACGAATCTTAAAATGTTTATAATACGATTGAATAAGATAAACAATGGTTAAACAGTTTAAGATTATGAACAATCTGTTAAAATATCACAGGGATGCATATATCTGTTATATTTATCTACCAATACATGTTTATTTGGTGTTTACTGTTTGTTTACTGTTTAAATTGTGTATTTTAGTAAACATCTCTTCTTGTTTGTATCAAAACAATAATATTTCATCTTTGTCTAAATAATTTAATAATAGAACGTATAATAAACTAAACTAATATTTATATTACTCAGAATACAGTTAAGTGAGCACGACAATTTTCTTTGTATTTCGAATTTGTTGAGTTTTAAGACGAGTTAAATTAATATAAGAAAATATGCATAAATGTAAACAAATATAATAGAATTCATTTCCTCAGCGAATATACTTTAAAGTTAAGTTAAATATCATTAATAAATAATATTAAAGCCGGCTCGTTGGTATTAAGTTTTAGAACATAGGGCAACACCTAATTCAATATTTGCATGGCTATTTCATAGTAGTTGTCTTTTTGTTTTAAACTTTGCGCGGTATTTAGGCACTTTTTGAATTAAAATATTACATCTGACTCGTGTAAATCAAAGTATTGTGGTAGCACAACACGGGCTGCCACTGATAACAACGACTGAATTAAAAATGCTTGTTCCTGTTGGGATCTGTTTAAATAAAATTCTCCTAATAAAAATGAAACGCTGTACAAATCGGTGACATGCAAACAGCAATTAATTGTGTATTTTAATAGCATTGCAACTTGTACATCCCTTTCTACGTTCTTCAAAATCATTGATAGCAACGGATCGAACTGATTAATATAGTCTATCACCGTTTACGAAATTTAAGTATGGTATTCAATCCTAAATTTAGTTTTTTAGTACAACTTATTGGCAATTTAATTAGAATAGTGCATGGATCTGTCTGGATCATCAAATATTAGTTTGAAATCAAGGGGAATACTGTTGTCGAAATCAATTGCTTCAATTAATAAAGATATATGCTTTGTTGTAATTTGGGATGCAAATACAACTTCGAATATATCTGTGAGACCCTGATAGTATAATTTTTATACACTGCTAGGGAAACTGTTCCAAATTGTATTAAAGTATTTTTCAAACATGACTTATAATGATTTGTATATCAATTCATTTTACTAATTAAATATTTGATTGAATCTTTAAAGTCCTCTTTTTATATCAACTTGTATAAGTTTTGATATTTGCATTTAGCTTACACTTGAATTCGACTATTTAATATTCTATTATTTCTATATCATATTTGAAGTGAAACTCTATGTTATTTTTATGTTCGTATTAATATTATATTAATAAATATGAAAGTTTCTAAACTAAAAGAGAAATTAATGTAAAAATATAAAATAGTAGTTTGTATATGTATTTACATATATTCTAATTGATTAATGATGTTTGCCTTAGTCTACATTGTCCAAATATATTTAAAATGCAGGAAATATACAATAATATACAGCAATCATCAGTCAAGGAGAAAATGAATGAATCTTCAGGCTTTCCTCATTCAATTTGTAACTATATATATGTAAACCTCCCACTCCAATGTACAAATAACTGAAGTACCTTCACTAGGGGTCTCAGGGCCAGACCATTCTGAGTCAATAAAACGACATTCTCTACGTAATCAAAATATTAAGAAATTAAAACAAGAGCTCCGAACTGTAAATTCTCAAACTGCTAAATCACCCAAACATAATTAAACTCCGCGAATCGTTTATTTAACAGAGACAACTCCATTTGGTTTTCGAGTACGCGAATAATGGTTCCTTACAAGAGTATATTTAAACTAATTGTGTTGATATTGATTTGATTTACTAATTAAGTTTGCAAATTACTAACGGATTGCAGTATATCCACAAACTGGGAATTATTCACAGGGATGTGAAACCGGATAATATCCTGGTGCACAAATAAGATGACAAAATAGTTTTCAAACTCGCAGATTTCGGAGTGTCCAAAATAGATGAGCAAGCACAGACACTAACCGGAACACCATACTACCTTAGTCCGCAAATATGCAAAGCGGAACAATACGGAAGCAAAACTGATATATGGGCCCTAGGAGTTGTTCTTTACGTCATGACCACAAACGAATTCCCATTTTCAGGCGGATTTCTTGACCTAACCAAAAATATCTGCACCGGAAAATACCCTGGGATTAAAGATAAACCTGAATGGCTAGTTACACTTATAAGCATGTGTTTATAAGTTCAAGAATGCAAGAGACCAAGCGCAGACGAAATAATAAGTTATTTGCTGTAGATTGAATAAAAATAAAAAGAGGACGTATTATTTGATGTTCAAGAAGTTGAAGTATACGGATAAACAGAGGTGTATTACTCCTCCGCCAATCGAAATCAAAATTTGTCCAAAAACGAAAAAATACCCCAAAGAGCTCGAAGCCTATTATTGGGCGCAGTATTTATCATCAAATAAATGAAATTATGTTCGTTTTATTGTTAATTATTTATCAAATTCATTCTACTACATTCTTTCTCATAATATTATTACATCTTCGTCTTCGATAATTTCCATTTGGCTTGTTGCGTTTTGTTGAATATTATATTGTTGTTGTATTTGCACTTCCTTGTCTCCTTGTTCTGTTGTAATGCTTTTCATGTCGTTTCCTTGTATTACGTCCATTCCGTCCCATGTTTTGACTCCGCTGTCTTTGTATATCATTTGGAACGCGGATATGACGGCTTCTGGTTTGAGTGTGTGAATTAGTGGTTGGTATTTGCAAAGTTTCCACACTCCGAACAGGTGTTTGAAGAATTTTGGCAGGGTTACTGCGTCAATGTTGTTTGCGCTGAATAGCATGTACATTGGTTTGTTATCGCTGGCGAAGTTGAGTTTTGCTGGTTTGTATGTTTTAACGTAGCTCATGAGGTCCTGTGTTTGTTTTCGGCGTGCGTTGATCATGTTAAT
The DNA here is from genome assembly GCA_963988835.1 of Hexamita inflata. Classification (NCBI taxonomy): domain Eukaryota; phylum Fornicata; order Diplomonadida; family Hexamitidae; genus Hexamita; species Hexamita inflata. The sequence continues at coordinate 100,867 of CAXDID010000386.1, read as the reverse complement.
GATTTATTGCAGAGCTTCCATGAACAGTTGTTCCCTGTTCATGTCAATTCTGACCACGTATTCGAAGGTTGCGTAAATTACCAAATATTCGAATTGGATTTGAGTTAAGGTCTTCGTAATCGCCTTTTCGTTCGTAAAAACGGGTTCGAACATGAACTTTTGCAGCTTCTTATTCTCGTTTTGGGCGCACATGACCAGATTCTTGAACAAATAGTCGAGGGCCGCGAACGTTTTCAATTATACAAAATCGGCTTGAAACCTGAACTCACCGTGCTAAACGATCAGGTCGTTGTAGTCAATCATCTCGTAGAGGGAGAAGCCGAACATGCGCTGAATCTCGAACACGGTCATCACCAGTGAGTCAAAGGGAAGGAACGTTACGAAGGAATAAATCAGTTAGTAGCCGTTGTAGAGCGCAGCGGGAAGGATTTAATGCGAGATCTGCTTCAACGCGTCAGACATGGAATACGCGAAGTCGAATACCTGATAGAGCTCAGTCGCAACATCAAAAAAGTCAAGAATGGAGTACTCGTGATCTGAGTGACCGCCAAAAATGAGCTCGTTGTATACCCTGAAGTGATCGGACGGATGCAACGGCTTCTGCAAATGTGTTATCGCCAAATACACCTTCTCCATGTACTGCTTAAACGCAGTCGTCTCCTAACGCAACTTATACTCAATCGTCTTGTACAAAAGTGATTTATCCACCATATCAGAATGAGTCGTCAACGCCTAGTTGCACTACGAAATTATGTTAATTATTGACGTACTAATGTTGTACGGAGTGGGGTCAATTCTACCGTAACACAGACGGAATATCTTCATCACCGTAGAATCCATCAAAAATTTCTTGTTGTACTATGTAGAATTCTTATCTGTTAATAACAAGCAACCTTTGGCGTTTTAAATAAACACAGCTTCGCTTAATTGCGTCAGTGATAGTGAATTCATTAATAAAGTTAAAGAATCCAAACAGTCATTTAAATCAAAATTTATCTCTGCATAGTAGAGCTATCCAAATGTAGAAACAAAATCTGCTATATTCATTGAAGTGGTTTTGCAAAAATTAAAATATAATAATTCATAAATAATAATAAAACTACTTCAAAAGTAGTAAATATTAGTAGTTTACTAAAAGTAAAGTAAGTAAAGTTTATACAAACTATTTATAGTCAAATAGTTAGTATTTGTTATCTATTATACCAGTTTATAAAGAAGATCCCTGAAGAGACCATTCCGCGAGTCAACTGCTTGGATTCAACCGATAGGACTAACTGCTTTGCTACCCAGTACTTCAGTCAGTTCGTGAAAGACCTGACTCTGTTAGAGCGCCTGAAATTTAGAAATAACTGCTACAAGGCAGGGTGTGTCATCGGAAGAAGCTACACAAGCTTTATATATAATAATTCATAAATAACAATAAAACTAGTAGTTTATGTGAGTTATATTAGTATATTTTCTTAGTTTATAAAGTAGTCTTCACTCACTCACTCAGTCCCAAACCTAAATTGATAGCATTTAACAGCTTCTTTAAATTACTAAATATTCTATTTCAGGTCCTTTTGCATTTCTAACAATTACTTTATTTTCTTTCCATCAATTATATTTTTCATTTTAAATTCGTTCCTTGATTACACGAACCTAACTAACTCATTTATTTTCTTATTCTTTGTTTTCTCTGTTGTGAATGAACTCAAATTATTCATTCTGGTCACGTTCAAAGATAAAATTTAATTATGTCCGGTCAGGTTTATTCTTTGCAATTAATTATTCGGCTGTTTTAAACTAATAATTGAACTTTAAACGTTTAACTCTGGAGTGGAGGGAATGCAAGATAATCGTTTCGCCTCAATTACGTTCAAAACATCGCAAAACGTGTTCCTGAACAAATCAGAACCACGCTTTGAAAATCTATAACCGCATTTAATTAAAGATAACTTTTGCACATTGAGACTTTTCACTCCAATGTGCGTTAACGTGCAGTAGTCAAAAGTAAGCTCGCTAAAGTTTCCAGTGAATTCTATTAAATACACATTAAAATTGTACAAGGTGAGATTAATATACTGCCATTTAACGCATTTTAAAGCGGAAATAGTGAAATAAGCTCTCCGATTGGACCTAATACTTATCGCTAAATTATTAAAACGATAATTCTTGAAGTTTGCCAGAAAATCTTACGTTCTACTTGATATTTCACAATTCACAGTGGAAAAGTTATCAGTTAATTGATTAGTAAACGTACAATCTGTGAAAGTCACACTTTGCCAATTTCCAAATATGCTGGAGAGATCTATAGTTATGCTATTCAACACAATATTTTTCAAATTAGTCATATCTAAGGCTCCATGAAAACTGAAGTCGAAACTTAACAAGTTATACTGTTTGTTTTACGAATTATATTCTCTACTAACATTAATGCTAGTTATACTACCATATTACAACTGACTTAAAGCAATTCCAGTTGAATTTACTGTAACCAAAGACGCGCTTAATTTATCCGTTAGACTTCCTGTAAAAATACAATTTGTGAACTTTAAGTCCTCAAATTATCCTTGAGCTTTACTCAGATCTATTATGCAATTCTCGATTTCAATGTATTTAATATCAGTTTGGTGTGACTTCAGAACGAACTCGAGTCTTGATTATATATTATGTTGGCCATCTATGCTAACTTTCAGAAGTTTCATTCCTTCGAACAACTTTAAATCATTAGAACAATTCGGTTCATCGTTATGTTTATCATGACTGCTTGACATTCTTAGAGCATTTCCTGTTATATTATATTTGAACATTTGTGGAGCGGAACATTATTTTATTCAACAATTTAATAAGCTTATAATATAACGGTTCTTTGGATATGTATGTTTTAGATTTAGTCTCTTGAAGGAACAAATATAATAACATGACAACAGCAACAATAAATCTAAACGCAACTAATAAATATACTAGGTATTTTACTGTTAGTAATAATAATATATATTTTAATAATTTGAAGAAACTGATTAAAGAGTTAGGACATTGTTCCCCGCTCTAAACTTAGAAGCACTACGCGTTGCTGTTGATACCTAGTCCTTTGATTCATACCAGCCATCCAAAAGATAGTTTCAAAAATAACTTCCGAGGTCAACAATGTTAGTTCAAGTGCCGAACTAACTTAGGTTGTCGGAGGAGGCTATTCAGAGTAACAATCCTAGAAGATGATGTATGATAATGAGATTAGTTTGCGGTAGCGTTATTGCGTAACTAAGTTTGGATTTGTGGATTGTCATGATTTATGAGATGAAGATGGAATGATTGAATTGAGCCTTAGGACTATGATAAGGTTACAGTTAAGTGAGTCATTTTATTATTTTTACTTGGTCATAGTAAAATAACTAACTAACTATTTATATTTCTAAACATAAAAAGACACATATATAAAGTTAAATATAATAAATAATGTTTCACTCCATATGTTACAATATGAAAATATCGGATAAATTCATGGAGCTTTTCTTTTAATAGCTCTTATTGTTTAAATTCATGAGAAAATTTTAAATAATATATATTCTGAAAGCAATAATTAAAAGTTGTCAAAATATATTAGGCAAATCCATGTATCTTTTAGTGGCATTACTTTTATACAGGGCTTTAAAATGCATTTATAATTAAATTAAAAAGACCATACGCTTTCTGACTTGTTTAAAATGCTTTTATTTAAATACATAGAATAATAAATTCCATTGACAATTACATTAATTCTTTTGAGTTCTATGGATGAATATAAATTACAATATTGCACAGAGAAATCCATTTTTAGTTAAGAATTTATGTAAATACCAGTTATATATGGTAAAGGAAATTAGTGTGGTTATATTGTTCATCAAGTAATAAGCAATAATTTCTTGTAGCTTATGTTTATTGTTGGTTATATTATGATTAAAATTGTTGAAAACATAAAAAATAAATAAATTATAGTATAGTATTTATAATTGCATTATAGTTTTGCAAACATAGAAAAAGTATATATTTATTTGTTAGTTCTGAATCTTGTACTTAACTATTTTGTAATAATGTAAACATCTATACAATAAAATTCTGTTGATTTAAATGTATTGTTAAGAGTAACATTAGATGCCGGATCTTTTTATTGTGGTAGTTTAACAGCCTATTATTTATATGATAGATATCCACTTAAAAATATAGGTGAAACGAAAATTAGTAGATTTTTTGTCTAATATTTACCTAAATAGTTCTGGAGAAGTTTATTGTTCTATTTAACTATTGTATTAAATAGTGTAATAAATACGCAGCTATTTAAAACAAAATTTAATCTAATCAATATTTATCATATTTAAAAACTTTTAATGTTAATAACACTTGTGCTAATACTTGGAATATAGGTAAGTGGACGTGAAACAATAAATATAAAGTTTTTGGATAAAGTAAGTGAATTAGACATAAATTTTCTTCTTATATCAGAAGTTGTTACTTTTGGTATTGCTAATAGTATTGGAGATATACAAATAGGTCCGTATAATGGCTCAATTATTCTATTATCCGCTATAGGAATAATTACATTGGTTTTATTTACATCACAATTAGTAGATTATCTGTGGAAAGATATTATAGTTAAATTTTAGCTAAAATGATTATATTTCTGTATTTTGAATTACAGGTAATACAAACCTACATGTAATAGAGATTTAGAATTATTATTAAATCCGTGAAAGTTTTGAATTATTTCTTGTTTATAATTTTGATTAGTATAAATATTGTTAAAAGCTAGTCAAAATTATTAATAGTTTTTATCCTTAATGAGATCTAGCTATTAATTAGATACCATTTGATCTGCTGAATTCTTCAACTGCTTTCGGACCGTATTCGTAACCGGCACCTCTATCTGAAGGCTTAAAATACTCAATCATGTTTTTCGTTGTTGAGTCAAGTCATTTTATATTTTATTAATTTTATGTTTTAAACTACTACAAAAGTAGTCAAATTAGTATTTGTTAGCTGTTGTCACAGTTTATAAAGAAGATCCCGGAAGAGACCATTCCGCGAGTCAACTGCTTGGATTCCACCGATAGGACAAACTGCTTTGCTACGCAGTACTTCAGTCAGTTCGTGAAAGACCTGACTCTGTCAGAGCGCCTGAAATTTAGAAACAACTGCTACAAAGCAGGGTGTGTCATCGGAAGAAGCTACACAGGCACTGTGTGCGAAAAAGTGGTTCAGACTATTACAGGCAGAAAGAACATACTGGACAAAGCCATTGACACCTGGATCGGCGTCATCAGGTACATGCGCAACCGCGTGCAAGGCTACTAAAAACTGCAAAAAGACTTTTGGAACGACGAGGTCCAGTTCGAAGAAGCCTAGAAGAACTACTGGCACCAAAGGGCTGTGTACGAACTGGAACGCGTGGTCGAAGTCGTCATCGTTGTGGGAATCGCGCTGGCGTTCTGCCACCACGGGAAAGTGCTGTTGTTTGGACTCTTTTGTGCGATCGCCCTTATGTTGATAGCATTACAGTGATATGATATATATGAATAGAATAACAATATTGAAATACGTTTCAGCATTCAACCTTTTCGTCAAAAATCGGTCAGGATAGCTTTTCATCATTCGAAGTGGGGTTGCGTTTAATGTTTAAAATATTTTGGCGCTGTATATTGAAAAATAAGACGATACTCATTTGAAGTGTTTTTTCTCGTACTTGCTCCAAAGTTGGTTGTACGCCATGATGTTTTCTGGCTTTTGGCTTAGCCAGAACCTTTCGAAGTCCACGAGTGTGGCGTCCACATATTTTACAAAGTCGTCGATGACATTCTCGGAGAAAGTGTGTTGTACCAGAAACTTTGGATTCTTCTTCATCGTCTCAATGTACTGGTGTCCTATGTTCAAGTAGCTTAGCGCAAAGGGGAGACAGTCTGCGTCCTTGGACTTGAACTTCTGCATCTTTAGATGGGCTTCGGTTCTCAACAAACAATGCAAAGAAAGCAGCCCAAATGAGCGGAAGTCGGTAACTGGAGAGTTCTTGCGCTGGAAACCGATATCTGTCCAGTTTTCTACCTTGAACTTTGTTTGAATCAGTTCCAGAAGAGTTACGTGATCGTGTGAAGTTTCATCAAAGTTTATTTTGGTCACATCAATCAATTTATTCAGTGCGCTTATTTGTTACTGAGTTGGTTATTTATTACGTTATTTGAAAACGATTAAAATCGTCAATAAAATCAGAAATAGTGATGCTAATACATTTCTTGATTGCATTAATGGATGTGGAATGGTTTACAATTAGATTAAATAGTATAAATACTTGAAAATATTACAATTTCAAGAACAAAACTGTTCAAACACAGATAATAGATCAAAAGAGCCAAAATACCTGAGCCGAAATATATAAATAGATCAACTCTATACTAATTAGATGCTCATCACTATAAATATCAACAGACCTATTTTTATTTGTCTTTCTCAAATTATAATGGAATAACTCAAATGTAATCAAATGTACAGCAAAATTTAACAAATAAATGAAGTTTAACATAATTAATTGATACGAAGAAGTATCAGTACGTGTAAAAAAGAATAAATGTTGTATCTAATATAATCTTACTACAATCCTGCAATGACATGAAAGTTAGTGATAGAAATATATGACATACAAAAATATAACATATTTTCACATATTTTCACTTCATTAATGTTCTATATAACAGCCAGGAATCCAAGTCTATTAATGTGCCCAACATATCATAAAACTTTGCAATATGATAGTTCAGACTATAAAGAAATCGAATACTAATTAACAAGCAATATTTAACCATTACGCTTTATCTATGGTAAGACAATTATGGATAAGCACTATTATGTTTTTGAAAAAGTTACAAAATCTTAATAGTTATACTAAAAAATTAATATAAAACAGTTAATATTTTACCCAGAGCCACCAGTTATGTTTAAAACTACAATGCTGCAAGAATTAAGATATTGTTATGCTTCAACTATGCCTTAACCTGAGTTACTAGTATTTAATAGACATTCAGAGACATTACAAAATATTTAGCCAGCCTAATTAATTTCTGGATATGTCTTTACAGTCAATAATTATTAACTTGTTTTACGTCGATTAACAGATAATTCTGGATGTCGCTATCTTTCTCGTGGTATTGATGAAAACTATATAGCAGCCAATTCAGCAATTATGTAACTGTAGAAATTACAGCCACTAACTTAAACTATAATAGTAGATAAAGTTGAAAGAAAAGTTGTCAACTATGTTTGTGAGTAATGCTTTTACATGACTCGTGGATCTATTCCGATATATTTTTCATAAAATCCACAGTACAAGCCCAAACCTAAAGTAGAAATTCACGAAACAAACGAAGAAGATATTTAGAAATCTTTAGAGCACTTTTAAAATATCATCAGCTAGGACCTGGAATTTGTCCCTAAGGCTTCTTAGTTCAAGTGTAATGTGCAAACTTTTAGAATAATTGATTTGCTTCACTTCAACAAGCTTTCCAAAGCGTACCAAGATTTATCGTCTGATCAATATGTCAATTTCAACCTTAATAAGTAACCGTAGCGCGTGCTATCACAGTTTATTAAGAAGATTCCTGAAGAGACCATTCCGCGAGTCAACTGCTTGGATTCCACCGACAGGACTAACTGCTTTGCTACGCAGTACTTCAGTCAGTTCGTGAAAGACCTGAATCTGTTAGAGCGCCTGAAATTTAGAAACAACTGCTACAAAGCTGGGTGTGTCATCGGAAGAAGCTACACAGGCACTGTGTGCGAAAAAGTGGTTCAGACTATTACAGGCAGAAAGAACATACTGGACAAAGCCATTGACACCTGGATCGGCGTCATCAGGTACATGCGCAACCGCGTGCAAGGCTACTAAAAACTGCAAAAAGACTTTTGGAACGACGAGGTCCAGTTCGAAGAAGCCTAGAAGAACTACTGGCACCAAAGGGCTGTGTACGAACTGGAACGCGTGGTCGAAGTCGTCATCGTTGTGGGAATCGCGCTGGCGTTCTGCCACCACGGGAAAGTGCTGTTGTTTGGACTCTTTTGTGCGATCGCCCTTATGTTGATAGCATTACAGTGATATGATATATATGAATAGAATAACAATATTGAAATACGTTTCAGCATTCAACCTTTTCGTCAAAAATCGGTCAGGATAGCTTTTCATCATTCGAAGTGGGGTTGCGTTTAATGTTTAAAATATTTTGGCGCTGTATATTGAAAAATAAGACGATACTCATTTGAAGTGTTTTTTCTCGTACTTGCTCCAAAGTTGGTTGTACGCCATGATGTTTTCTGGCTTTTGGCTTAGCCAGAACCTTTCGAAGTCCACGAGCGTGGCGTCCACATATTTTACAAAGTCGTCGATGACATTCTCGGAGAAAGTGTGTTGTACCAGAAACTTTGGATTCTTCTTCATCGTCTCAATGTACTGGTGTCCTATGTTCAAGTAGCTTAGCGCAAAGGGGAGACAGTCTGCGTCCTTGGACTTGAACTTCTGCATCTTTAGATGGGCTTCGGTTCTCAACAAACAATGCAAAGAAAGCAGCCCAAATGAGCGGAAGTCGGTAACGGGAGAGTTCTTGCGCTGGAAACCGATGTCTGTCCAATCAATGATGAATTAAAGCATAACCATAAAAAAGCAGAATTTTAAGCGAAAATGAAGGAACTTTTATTAAACTAAAGAGAATACAAAGTAACAAGCAGTATATAATATAATATCACTGAGTTTAATATAAGATATACATAGATTATATTAGATTGAATTATACACAAACATAAAATACATAGTAAACAAATATTAAATACATAGATTTGTAAACAAATCTCACCACTCCTTGAAATAGAATTTGAAGAAACACTTGAAACATAAGATGAAGACACAGACCGCAATTAGACAGATGTAGATATGACAAAAATAGTTGTTAAATTATAAACCTCTTTAACACATGGTCTTTCCGACGATCAAATCCTTATAAATAAAGTAAGGTATGGTAATAATAATTTATGTCAATTCTTTATAAATTAGAAGATTAATGCTTTCCTAAATGTCCTATTCGATCCTTATCTCTACTTATTCGCGAATTTGTTATTAACTGTGCTAAGTGCAAAAGTCAGTATTATTGTCATGCTTGTTATTTATAGTTTGTAGTTATCCGTTAATTTAATAAATTTCATTAGGTGCACTGTGATGGCATAAGTATATGAATAATGTCTGGGTACTTAGGTAAAAGTAGTAAGAAATGGATAAGAGCGACTTATTACGTAAGATTAGTTGATTGTAGGCGATTTAGTTATTCCAATGGGCTAAAAAGTAATGGCTGATGGCTATTTGTATGAGTTATAAGCAGGATAAGCTAAGCAATCAGTTTTCTATTCCTCAGCTTCAAATGAAACACCAAAGAAGCTTTTATTGATAACTGTTGTTGGAAAGGGAACCAAGTATGTAAAATGGATGCGTAAACTGTCAAAGCGTTAACAAATAGCCTTCGAGCGACGTTTGGTAAGGTTACTAACAATTTTCTTGGTTCAAATAGTAGTTAGAAATTCGTAACAGATTTTAGGTTTCAAAGTAAATCTGTAATGGGTGGAGTACGGTTTGATTCTGGTCATAGGCAAAATAAAGATAGGCCGGAACAACGATTAAATAATTTAGTAGGATGAGGAGAAAATGAGTGGTTTGATTACTAATGATAATTTATTAATCATAGTACAAAACAGGGAAATATAAATGTATTTTGTGGGCCTATTAAATTTTCTTGATATTATGTTTTAGCTTCTTAGCTGGTTATTATTCTCAACTAATCGTCAATTAAATAGTCATTGAAAATAGTAAAAATATTATCTATAACAATGTAATAACAGCAGCAATTCACGTCAAGCTTTCTATAATTTTGTTTTTGAGTCCTTTAACGTTGCTCAGGTTTCTGCACAGGTTATACTTTCCACATATTTCCTCTCTGTCGATTATTTGAACGTTTATCATCGGTTTATTCAACCCACAAACATCATTTTCTTCCTCTTCGCTCATGTTAACTGTTATGATTAGGTCGGCCATTTTACTAATTCTCTTCTTTTCCTCCTTTTTGAACCCGAAAAGGTCAATAAACTGAATTGTTATCAGTTTCTCACCAATTCGGAGCAAAACCTCAGAGAATTGGTGGCCGAAAACGGGCGGTGGAGCGGAAAAAGTTCTCGTCAACGCGTTTATGACAAAGGACGAATTTTAATGGAGAGGAGAAAGGACGAGGATCGTTTTCATTTATATTGGTTCGTAGATTCGTATACATTTATAACTTATAAATACCTCATTAGTTAAATAATGTGCTGTTTCCAACAATAATAATTATAGTTTAATGTTCGTTAAAAGCTTAAAATGTTAAAACACTAAAAAACGAATTGAAAATCAAATAAAGGGGTATATTTATTTATAAGGGGGTTGCATCATTCTATAAAATTCTTGATAAATGATTACACTCAATTTTTGTAAGCACAGTTAAGAAAGCATAATTATGTGACCTAAAGTTAAAATTACGACTATTATAGACGTAGTTTACGGCTATATTTATATTATATTCTTTAACTAAGTTATAGGACGAGTGTAAAATATATTTTTCAAATCATATTAGAAAGTATATTTATATTATTTGGTTACTTTTACATATATAATATTTTAGTTTTTAAACTCCAAGTTAAAATATACAAAATATTCTTATATACGCATTTACAAACCGGCGTAAATGTACATGAAGCTGTCATATTTGTGCTCAAAAAATGGTAATCAATTGCAAATTATATATTTTCACTCCATCAATGAACACATAGTTAATAAAAAATATGTATTGTGTTGATTCTAACAAGTTAGTATCTAATAAACTCTTATATTAAATAAAAGTTGATATATAACGAGGCCTTTAACGATTCAATTAAAAGTTTTAAAACTAAGAAATTATAAACAAATAATTGTAATTAATGTTTGAGAAATATTTTGTATTACTTTGGTAACAATTGCCACAAAACATCTAAGTACTATATTACTAAGGACTGACAGATATTTTCGAAGTTGTGTTCGCATCTTAGATAAATTCATAAAATATTCCATTGTTAATAGAAGCACTTAAATTTGATTGTAATATCCCTCTTGATTTTAAACTTATATTTAACGATCCCCACATATCGTTTAAATATTCACTTAATGTTGCAAATAATTTATACTAGAAAACATTGTTCAATTTTGAATATCATAATTAAATATCTTACATGGTTTTAACATATGTGAAGCAATTTGACCCCTTATTATCAATGATTCTCAATTATTTAAGTACCGATGTATAAATTGTAATGTTATTAAAATACACAATTAATTGCTGTTTGCACGTTACCGATTTGTACAGCGTCTCATTTTTATTAGGCGACTTTTATTTAAACAGATCCCAACAGGAACAAGCATTTTTAATCCAATCGTTGCTATCAGTGGCTGCTCGTGTTGTGCTACCACAATATTTTGATTTACACGAATTGGATTAAATATATCAATGTAACTATAAATTCGAACATAATTGTTTTGTTGTAGAAAATGTAGAAACATATAATGATATTGCAATGATTATTTTAAACTAAGTATTACCTGGTTTAATGTCACATTAACCCAATGAAACTAATATGATTGTATTAATATAAGATATAATACAAAATTTGAAATAGTATATGAAGCGGAAAAGTTAGTTATGAATACATACGAATTTTTTGTTTAATAACTATATTTATGATTTTTTCATTTATTTTATTTGAATTGGGTTATACCCTAAACCAGCCGATTTTGAAGCAGATTGAACTATAATTATTAAAAACAATAACGCTTTTATCAGGTCGTAATAAAATGACTCACTTAACTAATTATAATACTACATAACCTCGAATTGAACCACCCTTGTTCGAATACAGACACTTGAGCAGTTTTCAAAAATGGGTGTCTATAAGTGAGAGCAAATCTGGCTAATTTTGATATATTTTCTGTGTCAGATTTTGTTTTCCATCTCAGTTACAGACACCTTTTCCAAAAATATTCTGAAAATTTTATCAAATTTCTGGTTTCTTGATCTAATTTACATAAATTACCATTATATAGAAGATTAATTAGCATATAATTTATTTTATGGTCATACAAAGTTCAAAAGCTCAAAAAAAATTAGTAAATACAAAAGAGATTTACAATGTTCATTCACTTACAACCCCTTTTGTAGTTCAGTTATAGACCTTTACTATAAAATATCGAAGGTGTCGGTATCTGAGCCCTTCGGGTGTCTGTAAGTGAAAGGGGTGGGTGTCTCAATTCGAGGTTATGTAGTAACATATCACATGGTCACTTTTTCTCTAATCATATTTATTAATAATAATTTATTTATTAATAGATATTCCTCTAACCAAATATCTCTTACTGCGTTATCACACGCCAAACTTAATATTGCTCAGTGGGGGCAATGCCCACTATACTTGTAAATGAAAAGATAAATGAACCTGAATATCTCTGATAAATTTTTAATTACTAAAAGGTAAAAAATTTAATTTTTTGACTAAAGTGTATGTTGTTTGACTAGGTCATCTTTGGTACAAAAATGACACCCTAATTAGATTACAGAAAATATTATACATTATAAACAGAAATTACACGCAACCCAGGTTAAGATCACATTAATAGTTGACCTAGTTATGATAATATACGCCATATGATGATTTAAAGCTTTCTTTAAGCATATTATACTTTTTATAAATGGGTTTGAATAACACACTTAACCGAATTATTAAACTATTTAGTATATTAGTGATAAATATAGAGATAATGAAAAATTATTTTTATAATCTGTGATGTTTAAAGATATGAGGTGGTAAGTTTGTACATATTTAGCTTGTATTCCATGTATACAGTGGAAACAAAACTTGACCTAGTTAAACTCGAGTTGACACAGTTTCCACTCCAATCAAATGAGAGTCGTTATCGTCGGATGTACCCATGCTGGAACAGCAGTTGCCATGACCTTGAAGCAGCAGGATCCAAGTATTGAAATCACTGCTATTGAGAAGAACACCACCGTTTCTTTCTTATCCTGCGGTATCGCCATCGGTGCCCAGCACAATATTCCAATGAACAAGATGTTCTACAACAGCGTTGAGAACATGAGATCACTTGGTATCAAGCTCTTCATGCAGCACGAAGCCACCTCTGTCGACTATGCCACCAAGACCGTTCACGTTTCATCCATGACCGAGAGCAAGACCTTCTCCCTCCAATATGACAAACTGATAATTTCCTGCGGTTCTGCCCCAATTATCCCACGTTTCGCCGCCCAACCAATTCCAAACGTCATGCTCTGCAAGAACTTCGCCCACGCCGAAACTATCACCAAGTACGTTCAAGAGTTCAAGAACACCGGTAAGAGCGTCTCTGTTTTAGGAGGTGGTTACATCGGTATCGAACTCTGCGAGACCTTCGCCGAAAACGGCTTCAAGGTAGACCTCATCGAAGGTGAAGACAGAATCATGAAGAAGTACTTCGACCCAGAATTCACCACCGAAGCCCAAAACATGCTCGTCAAGTACGGTTGCAACCTCCACTTAGGCCAACTCGTCGAAGCCATCACCCCAGTCAACGGAAAGATCACCCTCAAGACCCAAAAGGAAGAAATCCAAGCCGACGCCGTCGTTTTGTGCATCGGTTTCAGACCAAACACCGATATGTTCGTTAAGTCTGCTGTTGACCAAAAAGTTGACCTTCAAAACAACAGAGGTGTCATTACCGTTAATGACTATGCTCAAACCTCAGTTCCAGATATTTACGCCGTTGGTGACGCCGCCTGCGTCAAATATTTCACTGGTGAAAACAGATACATCCCATTAGCCACCAATGCTGTTAGACAAGCTATCGCTGCTAGCGCCCACATTTTAGGTGTTCCAATTAAGCTCCAAACTTCACAAGGTACCTCTTGCATCAAAGTCTTCGATATGGGACTCGCCTCCACTGGTCTCACCCTTGCTGATGCCAAAGTTATGTATCCAGGAGAAGTTTCTTCTACCAACTTGAAGACTAAGACTAGACCAGAGTTCTTAGACGTCCAAGATGTTGAAGTTAAATTGGTTTATAAGACCAAGGGCCACCAATTACTTGGTGTTCAAATTAGCGCCGAAAAGGCTGGTGAACTTATCTAAACCGCTTCACTCCTTGTTCAATATAAGTCTACTCTTGAAGAAATCATATTAACTGATTTCTAATTCAATCCATGGTATGGTAAGCCACAACACTGTTTGTAAGAAGCTGCTACTTTAGCTGCTTTCGGTGTTGAGGGCGAAAAGTTTGAGTGATCAAAGCTATATATATTCAAACAAAAATCAATAAACAAAATAAAAATCACATTATTTAGAAGCATATTTGTAAATAGTCTGTTACAGATATGTTGTTGCGGTACGCTTTGTGAGACCCTCCTCTCGGTCCCACTTTGTACTTTAACTAAATATCAGCTGGTTGCTTCCTAAACCAGTTGTGGAAGAAAGACTTGATTTACGAATAAGTTCTATTCAGATGCTGTGTATACGAATGGAAATCGTTTCCGTATTATTATCACAATTATATGATAATAACAATATAACAACAGATTCATAATAAATAATTTTTATTTAGTGCAAATAAAACACAAAAATAGAATATTAATTTGTAATTTGTACCAGTGTTCTCATTTATCATAGATTTATAAGGCAACTTCAATTCGTTTAGGTTTTCGTATCTTGCACAACATACCTAAAAAATCTAACGAGCATGAAGCAAGAGAATTAATTAACGTCACTTAAATCCTTCTTATAATATTACTTCAAGAGCTGCCTATTGAAGCACATGTTGCGGTTTTCCAAACCATTAATTGAATGCAAACTCTTGTTAAACTACTTATTTAAGATCCATTCCACGATTAATCAGAATTGAAGCGATTTGTGAAACTTCAACAGAATTTCGATCACCGACTACTTGTGCTCCAACAAGTTATTTTGTATCAATTCTATAAATTATTTTTACATGAACGTTTTCGTTTATGGTCATAAAATCAAGCTTTTATAGTTGTTTAACTGTATGTGACTTGACATTATCAGCTCCAAAGAGTTATTAAGCGTGAGCGGTACTTAATCCAGATTGAGAAAGAACTTTATCATAAACTCTAACAGCCATTGTAACTTCAGAATCGAATGTTGGTAATTGTGGTATTTTTGCGTTAGTTTAATTTATAATATCGAAAGCGGCTGAGATTCCTTGTCTCACAGCGTCTTAAGCTAACGGCAGGAATATTTATTCACCATGGAATCTCGTGATTGCACAGCCTCCGCATGCGTAAACGTCTGGAATAGATGTTCTGGAGTTCTTATCAATTTTAATGGCATCTAGGATTGTTTCTAATTCCAGTCCGTCTCTTTGTGCTGCTTATACCAGGAAGTTGGTGCTTGGTTTGTCTCCGATGCATATTACGCATGCGTCAGCGGTAATGAGTTGATCTTCTTGTGTTTTGTTGTTGAATACGTTTAGGTGTAGTTTCGATTGAATTTATTGCAGTGATTTTACTTCCGAATTCAACGCCAGTGTGCATTTTGGCCTGATTATTTCTTCAACGATCTCGCAGATGTCTTGATCGAAGTATTTTCTGAGCACACGCGGGTTCCTATCAACTATAATTACTTTGAAGTTATTCTGGGCGAACGATTAAAGTAGTTCAATTGCTGTGTACCCACCACCAATAATTGCAACCACTTTGTCCTGGTTTTTGTTTTATTTGAAGTATTCCTGAAGTTTCAGCCCGTTTTAATACGATTTAACCTGGAAAACGTTGTTCAGGTGGTTAAAGTTCTCGGCATATTTTGGAACAATGGGTTAAGAACCGGTGGCTATGATCAGTTTATCGTAAATAAGTTGCTTTGTTTCATTTACAGCGCTTAGGACTGTTACTGATTTTTACTTGAAGTCAATATCAGTAGCCGTGTGCTCGAGCAAAATATTAATTCCGAGCTTCGTGAAATCGGACGGCTGGTGCAGGAACATCTTCTCAAGCGGAATTCCGGACTAAAGGGACATCGCGATTCCGTAACGCATGAACTAGATGTAATTATTCCGCTCAATCAAGATAATCTCAAATTACGGATCACACTGCTTCAAATGCAAGGCAGCCGTGGTTCCAGCATGCGTCGCACCTATTATTACTATTTTCATTTTAGGATCGAAGTGGAACATACGAATTATTTAATTTAAATACTGAAAATCACAAGGGGTCAACTTATAATCTGTTTATAAAGGTGTTTACAAATTTGGTTCAAAATAATCAGAAAATCAAGATAATAAACATACATATAGCTATACTAACAAAAACGATTTTAAATCAATCTTTACCACATCAATTATGAGAGTGATAATTATCGGATGCACATAAGGTGGTACTACAGTAGCTGATACAATTCTTAAAGTTACGTAAGATGTAGAAATTACTATCATCGAACGAAATTCTAAAATTTCATATTAACCATATGGAATAACAATAGCTTGTTAAAACCAATAATGCGTACCATTGGAAAAAATGTTTAATAACTCAATTTCAAACTTCAAAAAACAATGCGTTACCGTTTATTTGGAACATGAAGCAATTGATATCGATTTTAACAACAAATTTGTTATTATACAAAATCTAACAAACGAAACTAAAAAATAAGTTGAATATGATCAATTAGTCATTGCCACAGGTGCAATGCCTAAAATACCAAAATATTGCTAAGGATTATCTCACATTGAGAATGTATTTATGTTGAAAAGTTATTCTTAAGGAAAATCACTTCAATAATATATTACCAGAAATAGACACAAGGGTAAAAAGGTTGCTATATTAGGTGCAGGCTAAATAGGTGTTTAAATGATCGAAACATTTGTTAAAAATAACTTTTATGTAAAACTTATAGAAGGAGAGGATAGGATTATGAAAAATCACTATGATAAGAAAATTTCTGACATAGTAACTAGTTTTTTATAGGAATAAGAGTGTGAAGTACATTTTGGCAAAAAAGTTGCAAATATACAATAAAAAGAAGAAAGCAACGAAATTGTTATCACTATGGAAGATGGCACAGAAATATATTCAGATGCAGTTCTATTAAGTATTGGATTTACAGCAAATACATCATTTTTATTAAAAGCAGCAAAGAAAAATAATGTAGCGTTAGAAAATATTGATGGTGCTATAGTTGTTGATCAAAATTCTCAGTCGTCAATAAATAATGTTTATGCCGTTGGAGATTGTGCGTGTGCTAAATTCAATCCAACAAATACATAACAATATATTCCATAGGCAACTAATGCAATCAGACAAGGTGTGTCTGCAGCTGCTAGTATTTTACATAATTATGCTACTAACTAAAAAGTTAGTTTTGATTTAATACCCTCAACGGGAAGTCAATATTCATCTGCTGCTAAAGTATTTGATATGGCCATGGCTTCCACAGGACTAAATACTCACTAAGCAAAGGAACATTTTCATGATGTTAGAACAAGTTAATTAACAATTTTGGAAAAACCATTATTTTCTGAATCCAACCAAGAAGTTACAATCAGAGTTATTTATAGAGAAGAATCAAAAATTTTATTAGGGTGTTAAATATTTGGATAAAAGAACAACATTGAGCTGATTTAAATAGCATCAGTATTTATTACAAACAAAATGACATTGCCTTAAATTGCTTAACAAGACTTTGCTTTTAACCCGTGGTTTGGAAAACCTGTTCATGTAATGTAATAAGTAATTCTGTAAGCTTTGTTAGGCGTGTAATAAGAGTGAAAAATGTACGCTTCGTAGTAATCATCAATATAATTCAATTATCATTCAATATAAATGCATCACGTTATAATAATTTATACTTTATTCATCTTTATTCAATAAAATATATTTGTTATAACATAGCCAGTAATACATCTTTGTATGATGTGTTTTTGCGATAATTACATATAATGACCAGCAATCTATATTATTATCTATTGGATATAGATGACGTATCATTATAATTTTAATAAAATAACAGAAATAGAACGACCATCGACAGTCACTGTTTAAATGGGTTTTTCAAGAAGAAAGTCCGTTTTGGGGTGTACGAATGTGGGGATTGCTATTATAGGCTATATTAGAATCACTGTTGAAATATTAAATGTCTCTTGTTTTGATTTCTTGAGATATACAAAATGTCATCATTTTGGATATATTTAGATTTTGTTTGACAATTCATTTTTTATTATCGTATTTACGACAGTTTTAGAAGCTCACACCACAAAGATGCATAAATTTATTGGGTGTTTATTAAATTATTATTAATTTTTGAACAACTAAAATACAATATAGATATCATTTTGTTTATAAGAAACAATAATTGAGCTTATTATAGCTATAAAATTTAAATAATATAAATATAGTAATTAGGTAGCTTTTATAACAGCAGATAATTTTATAAACATTGCCAACAGCTAAAATTGTTTTTAATGTTTAAATATTACAATATGCATTATATATATATTATACCGAGGTCAACAGTGTTAGTTCAAGTGCCGAACTAACTTAGGTTGTCTGAGGAGGCTATTCAGAGTGACAATCCTAGAAGATGAGGTATGATGTTGAGATTAGTTTTGAGGTAACGTTATGTGTAACTGAGTTTGGATTTGTGGATAGTCATGATTAATGCGATGAAGATGGAATGATTGAATTGAGCCTTAGTACTGATGATAAGGTTACAGTTAAGTGAGTCATTTTATATATATATTATATATATATAATATTTATATAATATTTATATAATATTTATATATATATATATATATATATATATATATATATATATATATATATATATATTATATATATTATATCATATTTATATTATAATTGCCATAAATTATATAGTATATCACTATCAATGTAATCTTCATTAAATACTTGAACACTAGCTTGTAGAAGTATTGTGAGTAACGTTTAACGTGCTGTTATTTTATTATCAAGCTTTAATAACACAACTTTTAATATTGATTGAAATGCTTCTGTTCTAAATACAAGGGAAACACACGCATAGATTAAATATTAAAAATTAAACATAATTTTTGCTTAATCATATTGCTTTGTTGATTAGTAAGTATTACTGTATGATAGTATTTTTTAGTTAACTAAGAGCACTAACTCTTAAAATACTTAGAGAAATTTAGAATAAGTACTTACAGCTATATTTTATCAGTTTCCCAACAATTTTTACAGATCACAACAAATTATTTAATTTCGAATGACTCATTAGGAGTGGGTATGAAATATTTTATTAATATAATGCAATTATATGACTATTATTATGTTGTTTAATTCATTTATTTTTATAAATTCATGTTTCCAAATTTATATTCAAATGAAGGCTATTATTAGTAAGTATCAATTATATGTGTTGGCTTCACTTCATATTTCCTCCTCAAAATAGTGATAATTTTACTTCTTATATTATATTAATATATGTTTTAAAAGTCCGTTTTGATAAATTCCAATATATTGTAGTAGTATATGGTTGCAAATACAATTTATTTAAAAATTGGCAGAACATTTTTGTTTTTCGTTTGCGAAATATACGATAGTATCATTTTCTAAAGCGCAGATGAGTACTAGCGAGTGCTAGGATAAGAAATACGTCAATAATCATTGAGTTTAGTGAAATCAGCGTGTCTTTAGCTAGTTTCTGAGATAAGTTCCACGTCGGTCATTTATGAGGTGGATTGCGCCCGGACAGGGATTCGAGCGGAATATTTCGGAAATAGATGAGATGACATATGAAATAACAGTACATACTATCACTTACACACCTCTATTTTTTCTCCAGAAAAGTTCCAAAATCCACATCAAATTTTTTGGCTTTAGATTCACTGTCGATGGTCATGAAATAGATTTGTTTAAGAACTAATGTTATCATTATACCTGTATTCTTAAAAATTAACACAAGTATGTATATTTAACATAGAAGTAACCTATATCAGTTAACAAATATAAATAGTCTAATAAATTAAAATATTAATACATATTTTTATTACTTAGTAAATATTTTAATAAAATAACCAAGATAAGTGTGTTATATTTGTGTTGAGGAACAAATATTATCATTATTATATGACTGTATATTTATAAAAATTATACACAAATTTTTATAAACCCAAAAATAAATGTATTAGTTAACAACTATTAATTCACTGTCATAAATTATTATTTTAAGAATAATAGAAATAATATAATCTTAAACTGTTTATTTAACAAAAATTATAAGACACCACATATTATAACATTCGGGATTCAATATAACAGTATAAGACACAACATAGTATTTTGTTACCACTTCTCACACCATATTATGATTGCGTTACTCTTTACTTTGTAAAATAATTTGCCATCAATGACATGTGACGAAGCATTTGCCGAATATAAACTTACTTTCAACAAAGTTTACGGCAGCCACGAAGAAGAGAAGAAGAGCATCTTCTGTGCCAACTTCAAGGATCTCCAAGAGCTGTTGCTTACTGATCCCAACCTCCCTGTTGGTTTGGTTGAACGAATGGACGTTGTGTACGCAGAAACGGTTTAAACAACAAGAAGTGTTCCATTGAACCAACTCCAAGCAGCCAGAAATGACTATTGTTCAGCCGTCAATCCACTTCCAGATCTAGCCACCGTTTATCCTTCTGTTGATCTTAGAGAAATGCAACTGATTACTCCAGCCAAGAATCAAGGTTCTTGTGGAAGCTGCTATATGTTTTAAACAATGGCTGTTTTGGAAAATGCTGTTTTGAGAGACAAGAAAAACCTCAACGCTTTCTGGCAATCCAAAGCCAACAGCTCCACTTTGAGCCTGTCTGAGCAATTCCAGCTTTCTAACGCCATTTGTGATAGTTGCAAATATTGTGGGGGAGGTAACTTTGTTATCCAAACCTACCTCATGGTTCCCGGAAACAAGTAGTAAGCCACTCCATTACGTGCTCCAATCCAAACTGTCGAGCTCACTGAAAACTTCCCGTACTCATATGCTGCGAACAAAGCAGCTTGGTAGGCTGGAACTCCAGTAGCTCCCAAGCTTACTCCTGACAACTACCTTCTTCCAGTCAAGATGCTGAACAACTCTGGTTTGTCTGCAGCATATTGCAATTAAAATGCCAAAGTTACTCCGGTAGTGAAAATTTTCGATGATGACGCATCTATCTTCAATGCAAGTACCGTGAAGACCATCAAGTCCTACCTTTCCAGAGGTATAGCAGTTGCTTCTACGATGTTAGTTGGCTCTGGAACTACTGCCGCAACTTTCAATTATTATTAAGGTGGTTCTATCTTGAACGCCCCTTGTCCTATTTGGAAAATGGACCATGCTGTTACTATTGTTGGATATGGAAAGAAGTTTGGTAAAGACGTTTGGGTGTTAAAGAATTCGTGGGGAACTGGATGGGGTGACAAGGGTTTCTTCTTCATTGAAATCGGTTCCAACAGCTATTGTACAGAATAATTCGCCTACACTGTTCTTCCAAAGAATTTTGATATGACTGAAACAACAGCTTATCCAAGAGGAACTCTGGCCAGAGGATCAAATTTATTAGATTGCGATACATATTTCACCAACATTTCAGGAGTTGTCACATGCTACGACGCCTGCCCAACCGCTTATCCAGCTTTTGTTCCAGGTTTGTTCGAATGCTCCGCATTTTGCCCAGCTAATTAGTAATGTGCTACTTCCTGTCCCGCCGTAACTCCGTTTAAAGAAGCAGGAAAATGCGTAGCTAGATGCTCAACTGGAGCCTATTCCACATTTGGATCTGAACTTATATGTCAAACTTCTTGCACAGGGTTCTCTGCTTTGAACGTCACTTATAACTCTCAAGAATGCTTAGCTTAATGCCCATCAGCCACACCATATAACGATTCTACAACTACATGCGTGGCCAAGTGCGCTACCGGATCCTACTAAGTTCAGGGAACCGCTCTTAGCTGCGTTACTCCTTGCACGGGAATGTACATTACAAACACGACTAGCGACAGCAAATAATGCATCACTGCTTGTCCAAATGAATATAGATATTACGAAACTGGCGCTTGTGTTGTTAAATGTTCATCAGGTGCATATAGCTTGGAAGGATCAGTATATAAATGTCAAACATCATGTAAATTCTATGTTTTGTATCCTGATAACACTAGGCAGTGTTATCCTTCATGTACTATTAAAAATCCATACTCAACAAATGGCTCATGCACACCAAGATGCGCAACTGGAGTTTATTCGTTCGTTTCTGGAGTACGTACATGCTAGGATTCATGTCCAATATATTTCGTAACTAACACGACTAATAACAATTCCAAGTAATGTGTTACTGCGTGTACAACAACTTAAGATCTGGTTGGTTCTGAATGCAAACCAAAATGTACAGCAAATTGTATGAGCCCTGCCGTTAAAACTACTTTAATCGTAGCCATTCCATTGGTCACAGTAGCTATTATTGCTGTTGTCGTGACAGCATTCATGTGCCGTAGAAAGAAGAACACCAACAAAGGTCTCAAGGTCAAGATCAATGAGATGAAACAAAATTACACCAACCCGACATTCCTTGCTGTTTGAATGAATTTGGTTGACAATAATAATATTCTATTTTAATAACTCTTTATATCTAGGGGGTTCAAAGATGAGCTAAAGCATACATTTTAATACTTTAGAATATCGTTTTAAAACACTGTGGGTGTCACCATGGCGGAAATAGAGCGAGAGCACCACACCACAGATGGATGACGAGTTATAAAATTCACATAACTTCTTATGAACAGTATATCACTGAAAAACGGACCACGCGATTTGATGATTAAAATACTCAGCTAGGCATCGAAAGTTTAATTCTGAGCAATTTATATGTATGATTTCTTAACATTTAAGAGTTACGGGTAAAATTAGGTAGCTGCAGAGTCGCTGATGAAATATAAAGCTAATTAGATAAAATTATATGTGGGCAATGAACAGTTTGTCATAAGAATGCAAACTGAATTTCTTGTAAAATTAGAAAACTCAAATTCTGAAGGTTGAAGCGGACGCTTTGGAACTCAATCTCAATTGTTGGTGCACATCCAGAGATACTCTGGAAATCATAACAACTTTTGCATCTAGTAATTATTTGAAGATTTATTCAGATAGGACAAATCTAGACCCCCGGGTTTGAAATATCTGACTTATAAACTTAGACAAACAAAGTAAAAACAGATTACTGAAGATTTTTAGGAAGGCTGTCTGGATGAAATTTTGGGATTTAGAATTTTTGTGTCATTTGAGCGTCAGTTTGAGAGCAAAAAATATGAAACGCTAGCAGAATGATAATTTTGTCAATGTTTTAACTGATCTTTTAAGAGACACTCCCAGCTTTAGTCTGTGTTGAGATTTCATGTGCGTGTCTATAAATAGAAATTTTAAGAATTTATTTATTTATATTATTTGAAAATTAACATATTTTATTCACTTCACAAATGAAAATTTAGTAATGCTAAATCTGAGTTAATAATAATTAATTTCAAATCGTGATTCACAAAACCGTAGCCATGTTTAACTTATATGATAGGCCGCTTATATAAACATAAATTCATCTGATAAATTATTCATTCTTTAACAATTGCACGATTTGAATTCAAATACTGAACAATTACAACCTTCCGATAAGCATTTATTACTAAAACAGATAAAGGAAAATGAATAGTTGAAAATAATCTATTTACCTCAAACTATTAAATTATCATTTACAAGAAGAGTAGTTTGGAGTGTTCTGATATTATTATTCAGATCTATATTATATAATAATACAAAACAGTCATTCAAACAAATAGTGAAAATCTGAGATATTTTCTGATAATTGAGGATTGACTATAAACTTTTACTTATTTCGTTCTCGGCTTAGACTATATGCTCGCGTTTCCCGAATTTAAAACAATTTTTGAGATATGAGATTTTGCTGATAAATAACACTTCAAAATAAAGAGATAATAGAATCAAAACGAAATTCACTTTATATAATTGATTGCTTAGTCTAAATATTTATTGATAACTGCAACTTAACTATTTTCTCCACAATATTGTAACAATTACCTAGTCACAACCAATAATCTAATGCAGTAGCAAGTTAATATTTGCCGTTTCTTGGTTCTACTAGATGTTACGTGAAATGAGCCATATTTTACATCTTCTTCGTTTATGAATTACAGCTACTTGAATATGATCTAATTAAGCGCCCAAGAGAGCGACATCAAATTAGTAGTGAATCCTTACGAGTATTCCGGGTACAACACAGCCTTTTTGGTTTGTTGTGGCGATAAGCAAATCTCTGAATTGTTGAGTATTTCTTCAAAGAGTGAATATATGAGGCTTGTAGTTTCTGTGAACACGCTAAAATTGAGTTCTTCCAGTCCTTCTTCGTTTCTGGTGAAATCATCAACGATTATTTTAATATCGCCCATCACGTCGAACAGACTCGGGATTTGTTACCCTTTCTTCATTCGTGGAGTGAAAAACATGCTCAAAATCACATTAAGAGCTTTATACTATAAATTTTATAGTTCTATCTTTTGAAAATAATAATAACATGCTAATACTGAAATTGTAATAATATTAGCAAGTACAATATGTGAAACACCTTTATTTTGTTTTCTTTTTTAGCTGTGTTTAATACTGTTTATTTGTAAATATAAGGTTATAGTTAACTTAACTAAGTTAAGTGATTCATATAACTTATATTATTTTGAATAGATTCGATATCAGTAAAAATAACTCGTATTCTTAGCGTAAGAATATTTTAAAACTCATTGTCCTATACTTGCACAACAGTCTTTATTCGTACAATATATATTGGAGTGGACAATCAATATTTATATCATAATTACAGTTATAACGCCAATAACACTTTTACCACTCCAATGCAAGCCAGTCCTTGCGCCAACTGCAGCTTGAACCCGCAATCGATTACTTGTTAACGCAGGCTCCGCACGTTTTCTTCTCCGTGAGGACGCAGCTTGCGTTCAAGGCGCTGAGCTTCATCAGAGAAATGGACTTCGAACTGCTCGTTCTGATCGCGCGGTACGAGGGCGGGCGCGTTTACGTTGAGAAACTCGTTGACTTCGTTCACGACTCGCAGCCGGAGGTTGTTGTTGGAATGGCGGTTAACGATATTCTGGTTTAAATGTAGTGAGATGTTGGAAAGGGATTTGTGCTTGAGAAAATATAATGATAAATATAACTATATAAGGGAATAGATTTATTCATAAGGGGGTTGCCATTTTCAACCCCCTTGTAAGTGAAATGTATCCAAAATGTATCCAAAAATAATGTTGTATTTGCAAGGTTTATGGCAAAAAAACGGGGTTAAAACGCATGATATTTGGCACTCGCTTACAAGGGGGTAACTTCATGTCCAACCCCCTTATAAGCGAGTTGACCAACCCCCTTATAAGAGAAAATGCGACCCCCTTCTGAGTGAGGTTATGTAGTACCTTTTCAAGTTGAAAATTCCTAGAGATTGATTTAGTTAGCGTTTAAAGGAATTGATAACAGAGCATAATATGTTAAATCACGTATACACATTCAAAACACGTAATTCCCATACTCAATTAAAAGATCTACAAAAGTGAGGAGGTTTGATAACGCCGTGAAAAACATTTTGTGAGAGAGGAAGTGTTTATATCCTTTGGTAGATTTTTCCTATAGTATTTTTCCTATAGTCATTTTATCGCGTAAGTATGCGTGTGAGTGTATATATGGTTATGTGACAAATTAGCATATTTGACGACTATATTTACAAAATTCTAAGCTATTTGGGGATTAGAACTACGTATTCAAGTCTCTATATTCATAAGAGTTTGAAATGGTTCTTAGTAATGAATGAGTTACAAGTGAATTTATATGAATTTGAATTTATTTGGTTATCATAATTGTATATATTTCTAGAAGAGACGATATCAGAAGTACGAACGGTGCTCTATTCTTCTTTTATTGTTTCGAGCTAAACGTGCTTAAACTTGGCAGCATAATATAAGTACCAGTAACCAAGGATCGTGTGAAATAATAATATAATAACAAAATATATTCATTCTACACTATACTTTTGAATTGATGAGATATCTATAAACACTTGAGAATTTACATTAACAGGACTTGAGAATCTGGCAACATATAATGGATTGAATTATGGACCCATTAAATCAAATATTTAGCCAACTTAATTATCGCATAACACCTGAGCATCTCCAATTAAATCAAAGGTTGGAAGTGCAGAAATAACTGCTGTATTACCCACAACTGACATGACAGTTCCAAATTAACGCGAACGTTCCTAGTTGTACTCTTAGTTTTTAGGATTAGTATTATAATAGTTATTGTGATCTTTAACTTCATAATCTCCGCTTTCTTCTGAATATGATAC
Organism: Hexamita inflata; assembly: GCA_963988835.1. Classification (NCBI taxonomy): domain Eukaryota; phylum Fornicata; order Diplomonadida; family Hexamitidae; genus Hexamita; species Hexamita inflata. The sequence continues at coordinate 74,352 of CAXDID010000386.1, read as the reverse complement.
TGACGACATGAATGGTGTGAATAATTATATATTGAAATATTTAATGTTAAAATTATAAATTTCAAATAATAGTATAATACAATAAGAAGAAAAATTTGGTCGTTCTGGGGATCGAACCCAGGACCTTCTGCTTATCAGACAAACGCTCTACCGGCTGAGCTAAACGACCACAATATTTTATATATTAATATATAGTAAGAATCATCTTTTCGAATATTTATAATTTGTTTGTGATACTAATAATGAGCTGATGATAAAATAAATCAGCTGGTGATAAAGTTATTCACTTTATATACCAGTACTGTTGCATATTGTTGCATTTTGACATGATTGTATTCATGTAAAATTTGTAATTCTGTATAATGATATGTTAATGGACTATATACATAATACTGTTATTATTTTAAGATTTACAAAAATTACACTAAATTGCAATTCAAATACCAATAATATTATAAATACATATATTTAGAGCATTATTTATAATTCCACTTCTTAGATTATATGACAGTGTGGTAGTAAAATTTTGGACAAGCCATAGGTTAGTTTTTACAAACAAAAACAAATTTGATATATGAGTCGGATGAAGACATCTGGAACTCTATGATTTCACTTAATGATAAGGACAAACGTGGTCTTTGGATATCTGTCGCCTAATTACTCGATATTCCTAAAAAATAAGCCCATGATTACTACCACAACACTTGGCAGAAAAAATTTTACGATTCATTTTCTCCATACAAAGAGCAAATGAAACAGCAATTAATTGAAAATTTAAATACGATGAATGTTCCAGAAGCAATTTAGTGCGTAATCAAATAATTATAGAATATGTACAATTAAAAGCGCTTCTATACACACGAAATGTATCAAGTTCTTTATGGCATTGCAAAGAAAATAAAGAAAGTAGATGATGAGTCGTTCATGATAAAGTAAATCCCAGAGTCAGACAGCAGAGAAAATTTTGAGTATAAGCTATCTATTTATGATGTTATAGCCTATCAAATGTGCATTAATTACAACTTAATGTGAGTAAGTGAGTTATGTTTAATTTATTGATTGAATACAACTATTTTGATTAATTTATGTGGATGGTTAACGTATGCGCCTAGTTAACGTTTTATTTGTTCAAAGACAAGTAAACGTAGTTCAAAATCCAAAATTTCTATTGAATATATAATTATTTAAATTAAAAGTAAGCATATTAAAATAAATGTCCACTTCAGTACCGCAAAATTATGTCATTGGATATGTCTGATTAGGTTTCGCAAAGGTATAATCCTGATCCAGTTAACAAATTTGATAGCAAACGTGTTAAATAAATATTACACGAGGCTCTCGACAAAAAGTTTTAAAACTGGAATTATGATCATTTAACTGCTATCACAAAAACCAAAGAATGCAGCAAATACGTATTCAATTAACTAGCAGATAAGGATCGAAAGACTTCTGAAAAATAAGAATCCACATATATAAATCTAGGAAGATACAAATGCATATGTTAAGTGTATTGCACTTAACTAGCTGGATAAGGTGTCAGAATCGCATCTAGAGAATTATGGAACCCAAATACTGATAACTTGATTAGCGAAACCGTATAAGGTAAAGATTTTGTCGCAGTCGGCTTGTTTTGGTACGTTTATGTTGAGTGAAGTTACACAAATGAATTGTAAATGATAAATTGAATAATTTCATTAATTTGCCCCCTAAATTAGTTCATATAATCCAGTTTCTTCTTCTTTTACTGTTTTCTTCCACTCAATATATCTAGCAACATGAGCTTCTGTTTCATTCGAGTTTTCGCATGGATTTTCGGTCAGGAATTGGTCAAAGTTTTGGAATATTTGAATGCCTCCGATTTAGCTGAGTACGTTGGCAAGTTTTCGTTCTTATCCGAGGACGAAACCGAAGCCTTCGTTGTCTCCTCTTCCTGCTCTACCAAGTCTGTGTTGTAGTATTTCTTCGCTTGTTTTTCCGATTGACACTGCGCTTTTGAGGATTGGGTAGTCCAGGCCTCTTGCGCTTTCGTCGGTGGCGAGTACGAGTTGTCCGTCAGCGATTTCTTGGTTTACGTTCAGGAATCCGCTTTGCATTGGGTTCCATTTGTCCATGAGCACGTTGATTGTGAATGTTTCTTCCTGTTGTATTTTGAGCAGGTCCAGGCATATGTTGCTCAGCATTTGGTAGTCTTCGAAGAAAACGACTGCTGGCAACTGAATGATTTGCATTTTGACCATCATGTAGAACGCCTTGAAGTACTCGTGTGTGTGAATGAGCACTGATTTGTAGTTCTGCTTCATGCTGTCAATTTGAACCAGCTGACCTGGCATGAGGTTAAGGTTGTTGAAAATGCTCTCACGAGCTCTCAGAGTGGCCGACATGAAGAAGTAGTTCAGTTTCTGGGCGTTCACCGACTGTAAAATGGAGTAGGCCGAGTTGTTCAGGTTAAAATTCAGGTTCTGGCGCTGAACGAGGTTCATGAAGAGGTCGTTGAAGAGGACCTGGTTGTTCTGTATTTGGTGGTCGGCCTCGTCTATTACAAGAGTTGTTTTCGTTTGAATGTAAATCAAATTCTGCTTGAGGAACAGTTGCAGTTGATGCGGAGTGGCCACTATGAAGTGGGATTTGTTAGTCGGAACCGGTTTCTGAATCAAACGGAAATCAGAATGCTGCTGGAAAAAGGGAATATCGGAAGTTAACGACTCAATCAAAGACGACACCTACTTGCACAAATTTAAGGACGTACACAAGTAAATTACTATTTAAGGCTCCTACTTGAGCAAAAATGGAAGCAAAGCAGCAAAGGTCTTACCAGAACCGCAAGGAGCTTGCACGAAAACGTTCTAGTCCGTGTTCAAACTCAGAGTTAACTACTGAATCTGGAATAAATTGGTGAAATTAAGCTACTCACAGTTTTTAATTAACTACTCTAACTACTTACACTCATATTTTTAAAGTTGTTGTTTCATGTGAAGATGTGGAAATATACAATTCATCATACAATTTATACTATTAAACCAATTTACCATTATTATTTGTTAAAGTATGTTCAAACAAGAAATGAAGACATGACAAAGATTCTATGAACTACTTGGAAATTAGTAACATCGCATGGGCTTTAGTAAATGAATGAAAGTTTGAATTTATCTTTGTAAATATAATGAAATAAAATGACTCACTTAACTGTAATTGTAATAAAATATATTCAGAAATATGTTCCTAATTTTCAAATATGTTTGATAAACTAAATTAAATTTAAACGATTTTCTACTAATACAATATAATTTGTCATTTTTCGATAAAGACTTTAAGGTTTCTATCGCTTTCTTTACAGTGGGCATCATGAAGTTTCTTAACAAGTTCTTCAGCTTTGTTTTAGCTTCTTAAAACAACTTTCCAAATGAATCCTCTGCGAGTCAATTCGACATTTTTAACGCCTATAGTTTCTTATACTAATTTTTGTACATCAGCTTCATCAGTTTTTGGCAAACCGCTTATAACAACAGTGACATTGTTGGAATTATTGTTTTTAGTAATTATAGTAATAGTTGTGGCTTTACCATTCTTTGGAGCTTCTTTTCTCTCAACTTGCTTGGCTACCTTCTTCTCTTATGGTTTTGGTTTGTCTTGCTTTTATTGTTTCTTTTCCTCCTTTTTCTTAAGTATTAACTATTCGAGAGATGGTTTCTCAACTACTTATGGGGCTATTTCCTCGATTTTTGGAGCTTCAGTCATTTTTAAAGGAGGGTGTGGTGACTTTTACTTTGGTAAATAATAATGTGCAATTAATGTAATACATCTATTGCTATAAGCAATTGATATAATACGTAAAATTGAAAGGAAATTGTGAAAATTATATTAATTCTTGTAATTATTAATTTGAAAATATATAACAATTGTGAATATATATTATAATAATCATCTTAGGCTGTCCCACTTCGCATTCATAACATGGCAGAAGAATTTAAATAAAATTGTGATGATATTCGCAGTCGTGTAGCTGCTGGCATTTAAAAAATTCAAAGAGTCGCTCAGGGAAGAGCTCAAGGATAAGACTCTGCTTCATTAGCTGGAGAGATTTAAAGTCTTGAATAAGACATAAAACAGTTAGAAAAACAATACAAATCAGTCATGGGAGATTTAGGCGATGAAGTCAAAACTTATGATGACAAAATGGTTCATATTCGTTCAAAGATGACAGATTTATCAAAACAATACAAAAATCATATGTCTAAGCAATATGCTCAATTTGAACCAAATCAGGTTAATCCAGAAGAAGCTACTGTTGAAAACATGCAAATTATGAAGAAATAAAAGGATGAAAACCTCAGTTTAGTTCATGAATAAGTTAAGGGACTTAAAAGAGTAAACCAAGATATTAAATAGGAACTAGACAAAGGTGATGAAGTTATGGACGAACTAAAAACTAATATCACTGATGCTAACTCAAAAGTTGTTGCTGTCAAAAATACCACTTAAGCATTCACTCTATATTTAAAAAGAAATAAGGCACCTTTCGGCTTAACAATATTAGTTTTAATATTCACAGTTTGTGTTTGGGCTAGTAAGGGATTCTGCACATGGGGTTTGAAAGTTAATTGTCCTAAATGAGGAATTTTTATTATATATAGTAAAGTATGAACCAATGCTATGACAATTGAAAGATAATGTGATGATTAGATAAATATATAAGTATAAATAAAATTTTTAAAATTTTTACATTTTGTGATGCATTTATATTTGGACAATATAGGTAAACATTGTTAACTATCTACCAATGAAAACTAAATATAGCTCTATTAGATATTTAATTAAAAAGCTACTTTGATTTAAAAAAAGAAAATATGATTATGTAGCTATTATTTTTGATTATTTGAACCAATATTGTAACTTTATCAATTTTAATTACTTTGCGAACTATTATACACCACATATACACTTTGTTCGTTAATTCATTTCTATAAATATTAAACATTAATTGTATTTACAAAAAATAAGCTTAAACAACCTTTGATCAATATCTCAATTATTTCACTTCTAATTTATCAATGAAAACATAATCATTAGAAAACGAACACTATATTAATTCTGGGATAACAACAACAACTATAATCGAAAATTAAATAAAAGTTGATATATAACGAGGGCTTTAACGATTTAATTAATTATTTTAAAGCCAAGAACAACTTGTCAGTAGATAGTTGTAATAAATGTTTGAAAAATATTTTATATTACTCTGGTAGTCATTACCCGAACAGATCTAATCGATGTACTACCAAGGACTGACAGACATTTTCGAAGTTGTGTTTGCATCTTAGATAAACACATAAAACATTCCACTTTTAATAGAAGCACTTAAATTTGATTGTAATACCCATATTGATTTGCAGCTGATGTTCAAAGATCCTTACGCATCATTTTTATACTCAGCTGGTATTGTTAAAAAATTATATTTGAAAACTTAGTTTAAATTTGAATATAATAATGAAATTTCTATAATGGTTTAAGAATATGTAAATTAATTTGACCCACTATTATTTATGATTCTCGGTTATGTAGAATTTGATGTAAAATTAGCTTTATTATTAAAATACACAATTAATTGCTGTTTGCATGTTACCGATTTGTACAGTGTTTCTTTTTTATTAGGCGACTTTTATTTAAATAGATCCCAACAGGAACAAGCATTTTTAATCCAATCGTTGCTATCAGTGGCAGCCCGTGTTGTATTACCGTAATACTTTAACCAAAACGATTCAGATCAAATATACTAATATGCAGCTAAGTTTACCGAGCACAACAAAATTATCAATGAGGACATTGATACGTATTATATTGTAGCTATGACAATAATAAATTAAGCTTTGCCATCTTTACTATCGCATTAACCCAATGAAAAGATTTTGATTCTATTAATCAATGATATAGTAAAGAACTTAAAAACCTATATGAAGAGGAAATGTTGTTAGTGAATTTAATTTGCATTCTATATTTTGTTGTTTAACGTTTTAATATATTCTTTAGTTATCTCTAATCACTCGTTGTACCACTACCTCTTTGGCATGACTCTTTCAGTGCTTTCGTAAACGCCCAGTTCGTCAATTTCTCTCATTCGTTGGTAAATTTCTTCCATTTTATTTTGGACTTTAATTTATTTGTGTTTTTCCTGGGCGTTTATTTCGTGTTCCGCCCGAATTTCGTCGTTTCTCCGTTTTTTCTCCTCTTCTTTCTTCTCTTTTATGTCATTTTCGTAGAAATCCCTCAGAACTTTTTAGTTTATTATTTCCTTTTGCATTTCCTCCAGTTTTTGCTCCTCGTAGATTTGGAGGTCTGAAATCGCTTTTTACAGCTCTAGTTTTTTGACACGCTCAAGTTCCAAGTTGTCTGTGTTTGAAACGTAAGCGTTTTAATAGTTGTACTGCCTGCAGGTGTCGTCGAGAGCTCTCCTCTTGATTTTGAGCTCTGACTCGCTCTAAAACTAGCGCTCTTCCCTCTCGGCTTGAAGACGAATGAACACTTTGTCCATGAGCTTGGTTTCCTCAACCAGTTGCTGCTTTCGCTTCTTAATCAGCTCGCAATAGAGAGTTTGACTTTCAAACTGGAGCATCTTGTCCTCAAGCTGCTTCTACTTCTGCGCTAATAAATCCTCTTCAATAGCTTTTAACTCCCTTTTGTAGTCGAATACCTCACGTTCACGCCCACGCTCCTTTTTGAGCTCGGACAAACGAATTTGCACCTCTAACTCTTTCTGCGTGAATAAACTCTCCTAGTAACGAACATTGCTCTCCAAATCTCTGAACTCTTTTGCAATTTAGGCAGCCATTTTCGCTTCAAGTAGCTCCTGAGCTTATTTAGCTGCTATTTCGGCCTATAGTTGCTCTTTGATGCTTAAGTAATTGTCTAATGCAGCTTTGTTTTACTTAATACGCTGTTTTTATAATTCGTGTTCCTGAGCTTATTCCTAAAGATATTTTTGGTAATCGTTGATCATAAGTTAATCTAGTTTCCTACTAATTTACTTTTCTAGTTCCTTTCGCTGCTGAGCATCAACTAATTGTTTATTCCAAACTATTTTAAGAATCTTATCGTTCATTTTTTGCTTTTATAAACGCAGATCATCGCAGTTTTCTTCAAATTATTAATTGTACTTTTGTTCATTGAAGATTTTCTTGGCTTCGTTTTTAGATTGTTAGTACTATTACACTTTTTCTTGCATATTGAGCATAATTTAGTCTTCAGTCGGTTTCCTGTTCTTCAACTCTTCTTAATATTAAATATATTCTTCGTTAAATAATTTTAAGAGTTATTGCCTGGATTTATTCTCTCTAAATTTTATTTTAGTCAATATTTCATGTTTAGTCATTCGTGGCGGTAAACGTAGACCTAATTTTCCATAAAATTATGCTTGCACCGATAATTTTTACATTTATGAAGAATATTCTGTATAATCGCGTATATTTACGTTTTATTATCTAATTGTGTTTATTGATCTTGGAATAGTTTGATCATACATTCGTTCTGATGGCAACATTCAATTTTGGTTCAAGGAGTGGTTTTACATTTACAATATTAACATTATTATACAATATATCAAAATATGATTTTATATCATTCAACATCTCCACGCCTTGCATCTTTTGCTTGTTTCTTTCTCATAGCTATTTCGCTATACAGATTTTCTCTATACTCCGCGACAGATAATCTTTTGTTATCATCTATTGCTGTTTAGAATGGAGCGTCCGCTACAGTTTCTGATTCAACAACTCTAAAATTGGTGAAAAATGGGTGTTCAATGCATTACTCAACTGTTAATCTTTTATTAGGATTAAACACAAGCAACTTACTCATTAAGTCTAATGCTTCATCAGATGCTTTGGGATAAAGTTCTTTGAGATTTTTCTTTTTACTTTATGGAAGTTGCTCAAGCATTGCTGCAGCATATGGAGATTTTAAGCTTTGCAAATCTTCAGCTGATGGTCTACCTGTAACTTGTAAAACAAGCTCAATTTGACTTGTAGCAGATGAACCTGGGAACATAGGCTTTTATCCTAACATTTCTCCTAATATACAACCAATCGCCCACATATCAACAGGCTTATCGTATTTTGGTGAACCCAAAAGCAATTCTGGTGGTCTGTACCAACGTGTTGCTACATAATCTGTATATACAGGATTAGCAGCTTCTTGGCTTGACGACTCTAATGTACGCGCAAGACCAAAATCGCAAAGCTTAAGATCACACGCCGAATTTAATAAGCAATTAGATGGTTTAAGATCACGATGTAAAAGACCTCCTGAATGTAAGTATTTTATAGACTTGAGTAGTTAATACAAGATGTATTACTTGTGTGGCTCTTGTAATATACCAGCTTGAATGACCTTATGAAGATCTGATTCCATGAAATCGAATATTAGGTAAATATCGATATCATTTTCAGCGCGTATAACATTTTAAAGTCTGACGATGTTGGCATGGTCAAACTGTGTTAAAAACATTACTTCTCTGTAAGTACGCTGTGAGTCAGTTTCATTTTAAAATGCTTGGAAGATCTTTTTAAGCGCAACAAATTCTCCGCTTTTCTTGTTCTGTGCTTTCCAAACGATACCATAAGCGCCTTTGCCGACTTTATGAACGAGCTCGTACTTTTTGAGTACGTGCTTTTCAACCTCTGAGTCGTCAGCTGACATCTGGGATGTGGAGTTTATTTGCATTGTGTGTTATTTTAGTATTTAATACATAAATAATTGCGTAATTATTTTTATATTGATAGATATCTCATAAATTTATTTTCAGTCGATTTCCTGCTCGTACGTGGCTTTAATCTGCATGGTGTCCAGGTCTCTGATTTTATACGTGATTTTGTCGCCTATATGCACTTCCGTTTTGCTCCTGATGAGCCAGCTGTCCAGGTGGTGCTCCCACCCGATTCTCCTATCATTATTGCTCTCAAGTGGTCCGTGGAGCTCTTTCTGCCTCCACCTTGTCTGGTCAAATTTCCTCCTCCTTGGGCTCACCAGGTCTCCTCCACAGGTGGCATTCGTCATTAAGTAAACGTTTTTGCGCTTGAAGCTGCAGAAAACGTGGTCGTGCCCTTGAAAAACGGCCCTGATTCTTTCATTTTCGTGTTCGTCCAGGAATTGCTCCATTTAAGTGGTGAATAATTTAGTTGAGCCGAACAAACCGGTTGAGTACACAGGTGCGTGCACAATGATGAACTTGTGCTTGTCATCAGTAGCTATAGCTTAACGGAGCCACGAGAAAACGGATGAAATTAGAGCTGAGTCGTGAATATAGGTCGGGCGCTAGAACACATAGAGGACGAAGACGCCAATGGAGCCGAATTTCTGATAATACGTTTAGCGGTTAATTATGTGATCAATGTCACCTCGCGTATCGTGGTTCCCAATGGCCATTATAATCGGACGCGTGTGAAAATTCTTGAACGTCTTGCAAAACTCGCCAGGAGTCCCGAAATCGGATATATCACCACCAATTAAATGCAACTAATAATCAGCACCCAAACGAGAAGAATACTTCGAATTTCCATGATGATCAGAAGTAACAATAAAATCAGTAATTATTTCAGGCGGATCGTATGAAATACTATGTGCGGTGTTTGTATGCGGATCCACCACAGATGCTTGAAATGAACTATTCGACACATGATAATTATGGAAACAAGAAGCTTCATTATTTGATTCAACAACCTGACCATTAATCGATAATTAAGTTTTAACCGGTTTTCGTGTCCACCAATGAATTTATATTTAATCTCCTACCGGGAAAATAAGCGGGCCATAGAAGGTATTTAATTTAGGTTGTGAAATAACTGTTAACAATAACGAAGATGCAAACACAAGAGATGTGAGAACTATCAGTGTTATTGATGATTCATTTGTTGAAATATTGAAAATAACACCCGATGCTATTAATAATATACCAGAAACTAACATATATATTCCCATGATAAGATTTGCACATAATAATTCATTGTAAATTCGCTGAAATTAAATTTTAAACAGTGTAAATGTAAAAAATTTTATTGATTCAATTATAAATGTTATAGCTGAGAAACAAATCGCTAATATTCTTAATACTAACATCTTTGATGTGGTAGTCAAAATTATTACGTGAAAGTTACATATACTAAGTGTTAGCTAAAAGTTTAATGTAATTAGAGTTTAGTGTCAGTAATAATTTGGATACATCTGTATAATTTAGTACCATCTTCACATTATTTTGACATTATTATTAATGGTATAGACCTAGTATATTGGTAGTAATTTTATTATCTATTTGCTATTATCTCTAAATGTAATTAATTGATCAATAACATATATGTTAATGAATGTTATATATCTATTGTCATTAACTTGTTACACAGAATCGCTAACACATTGTTGTATATATTTTATGTATAAGATTATTATGTATAAGATAGTTACAAAGATAACTTCTGAGGTCAACAATGTTAGTTCAGGGGGCCGAACTAACTTAGGTTGTCTTAGAAAGCTATTCAGAGTGACAATCCTAGAAGATGAGGTACGCTATTGAGATTAGTTTACGGTAGCGTTATTGTGTAACTAAGTGTTGATTTGTTGATTGTCATGATTTATGAGATGAAGATGGAATGATTAAATTGAGCCGTAGTACTGATGGTAAGGTTATGGTTAAGTGAGTCATTTTATTTTCTTTTATGTATTAAGATGAATGAATAAAGTAAAAACAATGATGTAAAATATCAGTTCGTATATGTTTATTTTATTTGATTAAATAAATAATAACTATAAGCAACAACCCACACCACACTATGTCTGTAAGATAAAAAATGTAAGATAATGAAATGCTGCTAACTGATGAACAAACAAATATAATCAAAAATATGCGTATAAGCTTTTATTAAGAAGATTATAACACTATTATGAACTGGATTTCTAATTTATTCCAGAAGAATAATATTGATAGTGTTTTCTAAAGTCAACAAATATCTATGGATTAATTATTTTTCACATTGAGCAGTTTTAATCATTAGTAATCGGAATAATGGGGAAGATTATATTCATTTTTGATTGATATGAAACCAGAACTCATAGAATAATGCATACAAGATAACAAAATTAAAATAGCTTAAATTCGAATAATAGCAGAACAATTAGGCGTTCAAACAGAAATAGAGGGGAAACTTGATAAGGAAGTTGTAAAACAGCTACAAACTCATCTCGAATCATCATTAACTATTGCTAATAATAAATTCATCAATAAGAACTTATAAGCTATAAATTAAAATAATAAACAATAATAGTTGATAGATATAAAAATAAGAAATGAGATATCTACTGATTATAGAAAAGTAGAAGAAATAACAAGAGAAGCTTTTTGGAATTTATATTGTCCTGGCTGTGCTGAACATTTAGTACTTCATAACCTTAGAAAACATAAAGATTTTATAAAAGAATTATCTTTTGTTATTGAGGTTGATGGAGAAATTAGTGGTAGTATTCATTACTCAAAATGTAAAATAGTAACTAAAGAAGGGTAAACTTATGATTCTATAAGCTTTGGGCCAGTATGTATTGCACCAAAGTTACATAGAAGGGGGCTTGGTAGAACATTAATTGAATATTCAATGTAAGCAGCTAAATAGTTAGGTTACTAATCAATCTTTATTGGAGGTTATCCATATCACTATCATACATATGGTTTTATTGGAACAAAGAAATATGGTATCGCTTTATCTGATGGAAATTATTATACTGGAATTATGGCATTACCTCTTTGCTAAGGCGCTCTTGATAATGTAAGTGGTACAATTAATTTTAGTGAAATAATGGTATAACCAGATTAAAACGAACTTATTGAATTCGACAATGAGTTTCCCTATAAAGAAAAGAAAATAGAAATTTGCCAATAGAAATTTGAAAAAGCTGTGAGCGAGATAGATACAAATAATTATGAAAAATAATCTGCGTTGTTTGAAGCTGTTAAAGTTTATGTTTAGAATCATCTTGAAATAGCATATTACTACGCTTTTTAAATGAGGGAAGATATTATCAACTAATCTGAATCAAATATCAAACAATACAAAGAAATTATTTAAGAGTCACTCGAATAAATGCAAATAATGAATTCAAGGATTCTAAACTGCATTATAAATAATAAATAAACGACTAATATGAAGAAGATGGCTTTAATCACCTATTTATTCTCAGCATAGAGCGTAAAGTGAAACAGATGTTCATTAAATATTAAACTATGCATATTTAATAGAATTACTCTTCTATGATTACATTCTTTTTCACTTGCTACATGTAAAGTTCCAAGTCTTTGTTTATAGTCACGGGTTCTCCGATATTTTCAATTTCTTTTAAATTATTAATACTTAATTGAGATATTTTAAAGATATTTTAAGTTATGATGGTCACTCCGAGCCAGCGTTGCTTTGGTATAACCATAAACAAAAAATCGTCACAAAGTCTATAATGGCCAGTGCTAAACCTGAAATTGGACATAAACCCTGTACAAGAAACTCTTAAATTAAAAATCCTAAAATGTAAAACTCTTAGAAATACGGTTGGTCAGGACACTTTATACAGGTATAAAAATAATGTATTCGGAGACTAAACTATAAACACGGTATCACTCAATTTGAAATCTACTATCTTTAGAAAACTCTTCTATAATTATTTAACGTATATTTCAATCATAAACACCTCCTTCTTTATAAACAATTATTTATACTTTCACTCAACAAGAACGGGCGACAGATCCCGAACAGCCGCTCGCGCAGACCGCAACGGACCCGTTCACGCATTAACTCACGGCATTTAAAACGATATTTGTGAGACTGAACTGTTTTGTTCCGATTAAGAGACCAAGATTGTTATCAATGCGTTACCCTTATATCTTTATGTGTTTGAAGCTGAGGTCGGCCATGTACACGTTCCCTGCTAGTAATCCGGAGAAGGCCGTTGATTTCTAATAATCAAGAGCGATTGTAACGTTATCCAGTAAAAGAGAAGCTGCAGAATTCGCACCGATCACGAGGACAAGAGCGGAGGAATTAGCTGCATTTAATAACCCGGATATGTTCGAGTTGTAGAACTCGCACTTCCCGTTCATGAAATTAATCGCGGACATGTTATAAGTAGCCGAAATGTTCACAGAAATAGACGAATCGTTGATATACACCTGATTCGACATGTTTGAAATGAACACACCGGACTACGAAGGCGCGTAAATCGAATACGTAACCAAATTCATGTAAATTACATCAGCATACACCAACCCATCCAAAAGAGCAGTCTAATTCCCAAACAAAATTGAAATATTACAACTCTCCATCGTCAAATTCAACGTCCTGCTTGAAATCACTGACATGTAATTCAAAGAATCAGCAAAAATACCAATGTGATACTGCAAATCAGAAACTTCAATTTTTGGCTAAAACCCACCTAAAATACCTATAAACTCAGAACCAGCGTTGAAATACACATTCATGTGAATCATATTCTTCTACATGCGCTCTCCCTCCACGAAAAAGCTATACCTAGAATTAGTAGGACACGATCTGTAATCTAAACTATTTTCAATATATGTATAACCTCCTATTTTGTGCTAATAATAACATAAATACTATTAACTGCTACCAGTTGGTAACGAAATTAAATTCATACGAGCAATTATTGGAACCTAAGTTTTTATTGCGTGAATAACGCAAATACTCAGAGCTTATTAATAACCGGAATCACAAACACAGATTCCGTTCGATACTGAAGAATATTGTGGACAAACCATGCACTGATTATTAAACCACGATTTAGAGGCATCATTACACACGCAAACATTGCTTGAATTAAATGTGGATCCAGAAGCACATTCACATTGATTGGTTACCTTGTTCCATAATGAATGATCTGGACATATTGAACAAACTCCATTATAAAAATGAGCTAAAATGTTATTACAAACACATGTCGATAAATCTAAACTTGCTGTGGCATCGTTAGGACATAAAGTACAAATATTAGTTAGCTTATACATATTGGAGCCACTACATTTGCACTGATTTGATGTTATATCATAAATTGCGCTGGAATCTAAACAAGTACAACTTGTTGTTATTTTATTGGAATCTGCTGGACATTATTAACAAGCGCCTGAATGTAAAACGGAATTACTGTCACAAATACAGTTACTTCCGTCAAAAACGTAATTAGTTGGACATAAACAAGTGCTAAAATCAGGGCTAACCGTAGAGCTAGATGGACATTAAACACAATTAGCTCCATCTAGGTAATAATTTGAAGCACATTAACATGTCATCGTGCTATAGTTCATTTATTTTCCTACTCCACAATCACATGTATTTCCAATGAGAGTTGATCCAATTGGACATGTTAAACACTAACCTGAATATAAATAATATCCACTAGTACATACGCACTAATTTTATGATATACTAAACTCAAAATTTGCATTGATACATGTGCATGTGTTGCCAACTTTATTCAAATTAGCGTCTGAAGGACAGAAAACACAAATGGAATTATATTCGTAGAAGGAGTTTGGGCAAACACATCCTGGATAAACAAAAATTTTGTTTTAATCAGAACATTGGCAACCAGTAAAATATGAGTTAACCAACGCTAATGTACCAAGATTTGTATTGAGAGTACAAGAATAACATACACCAGCATTATAATACTATAAAGTTGACTAACAATGACATACACCTCGTGCTCGATCAAAAGATGATCCAGTTAACTGACAATCACAAGTTGTCAGCGATCCAACAGTTGTTAAAATCGCTCCAGTTGGGCATTAAACACAAATATTATTTAGATAATATTCGTTAGAAGGTGAGCAACAACGTCTTTAAACATTGTCATAGCCGACCACACAATCACAAGCAGATTTATCAGATTTAGGTAAGGCACCATTCTCACAACGGATACATTACCAAGAATCAACAGTAGAATAATTATATGAGCTTGTATCACAAACACAAGATTTAGAAACCGAATCCCAAAGCATGTTTATCATTGGACATACACATGCATTCTAATCCAAAGTAACTGCTAAAACTCCACACGATACACATAAACTTGATGAACTATCATAATATTCATTAGACAAACATGATGTTTGCAGAGTTACACCAAAATATTGCAATATAAATAGCATTAAATTGTGGTGTGGTATAAACAAATATTGTATTAAAATATTTATAATTTATTACAAAATTGAAATAAATCACTCCCATAAATCTTAGAATATCTCAACAAGCTATAGCAAGTTGTATTCTTACTCAAAGCTTAAAGTATGCTACTTTACCATTAATTTGCAGTATATTGTTATTATCTGGTTGGGTTTCAATTGAATGAAGTTGTTTATTTGTTTAATATATGTTTAATATTATTAGATTTATATATTTTTTAGATTTTAATTGTGTATTAAAAATCCTGTATTATATTATTCACTTCTCAAATGATAAATTTGTTATTTTCCGTCCATGTAGTCGAACACTGACTGATATCTTTTGCAGACTTGCTCTTCTTTCGTTAGCTTTTCTCTTTTCATTAGGAAATCTTCCCCGATTATTACCTAGTTCGGGTAATTTGTGCAGTTAGTCTTTAACCTTTCTCGTTTTTTATATATTCATAGAAGGATGTGGTAATTAATTATATTCGCGAAATATAGTAAAATGGTTAGAATTTAAATGAAAATAGTCATTATCAAACATGAGAAAATACAAAATATAACAAAACAATGATTTATTAGGTTTACAACCGCATAAAAGTACTATATGTGAATTTTAAGCCTTCAATCACTATATAACTATTAATACATTATTCAATTATATATTTCTATTAAGGTGTAACATTCGAATTAAAAGCCGTACCAAATACGGCTTTTTCTGACCAAGTGGTCTACGGCCTCTGTGTTTTCACAAATGCGGCCGAAGTACGGCTACATTACAATTTGATGCCGTATTTGGTAGCCGCCCAAATACGGCCAAAAAAGCCGTAAAGCCGTATCAAATGTCACGCCTTAATTTCTATTTATTAAAATTAATAACAGTAGTTTTTATTCCACACCATCCATAAAATGCCATTTGTGATTCCATAAGCAAAAACAAAATCATTAAATATATCAAACGAATCAACAATAAAACCTAATATAAAACCAAACGAAAAGCTAGAAAGAAATTAAAATAAATAGGCGAAATAGGCTGCACTAGCTCATCGATTAAATCAATAATAACTAAAAATAAATAATAAGTTAATACAGCATTAAGAAGCTACTATTTAACAACTAAATAGTACAAAGTAAATATATGATAGTGAAAATTAGTATTTATAAGCAGTTGTTACTGCTGAAAATGAAGTTTAGAAAATCATCAAAGAATTTAAAATGTCTCCAACATCACAAAACGAAACCACATAAGAAAATGTTTTAAATTAATTGAAGAAATAACTACAAATTTAAAAACAACTTCTACAAAAGTAGGAATCTGAACTTATCAATTGGCAACAAGCTAATTACCACTTAGAGAATAACCTTGAAAAAATACAGTAGACTAATGTACAATTAGCAAAACAGAAAGCAGAATAACATTTTTCGTAAATATATAACGAAATAGAGAATAGAGGATTTGTGTGAGTACAATCAAGTGATACTATGTTGTGCTTTATTAATATTGAACAATATAGAAGTAAAAAGATTAATGATTTAGACATACTGTTTAAATTATATAATTTAAAACAAATTCGAATAAATGTCTACTATTTATTCTACTTGGTTTTTAAAATAACAGTAGGTCAACAGTGCGTACTTTCCACTCACTCAATGAGTGAATACGACAATTCGTCCTTTCATAAACTAAGAAATGTGTAGTACACTGAGGTGAGTAACAACTCAAGCAAGTACTTTGAAAATGTTAATGCGGGCGTCATGCCTATAATACCAGTTTCCTTTAGTCATTTGTACAATAATGAAAATTTTGATACCGAATACGCACTAGAGGGTTGCAATTGTGTGAAAGCGTTAGAAACACCGTATTTATGTAATTTTATGTAAAATGCGGAATTTAAAAAGTTTTTCGAAGAACTTCCGCTAAGACTATCTCATCTTGAAAAGATTAATCCAAGTTCTAAACAGCAAATAAGACAATCTCTTTTTGATAAAGCTATTTTGTTATTGAGTAAAGTTCCGCATTGCACTCAAACGGTTTCCCACTTCAATCCGAATTAGAGCGCTAAATATGATTTACATATTTACTAAGATTTGAAAAATATGTTTCCCGTGGAGTGGTAACAACATATTGAACCATAATCTCCTGTAAAGGAAAACGGGAAGAGAAACGGTAAACTGATGATAAATTTGAGTTTCATGTCCAGTTTTGTCCTTTTGGTAATTATTTTAATCGCATTAGCGCTATCAAAATCAATGTCAATTTTAGCAACAGCAATGGACTTGCTGCTTGAAATCCTTTCGGGAATCGTTTTGTTCATTTCAGTTAGATTGGCTAAACTAGGGATCAAATAAGGAGAATTCCAGTAAGCAATTCACTATAACAACCCAGATAACATTAAATACATTTACGCGTAAAGATACGAATCACTTGGCGTTCTATCATTCTCTTGCATTATGGGAACATGCTCAATTGTACTGGCTGCTGGTTGCATTGGTAAAATAATGTCAATTATACACGGAGTGGAATCAAACATTGAATTTGGGATTATTCCAATGTCGATTATCGTATTCACATTGTTTATTAAAGTATTTTTGGTTACAGGTTGCCACATCGCCGCTAAATAGAATCCACTTTAGAAAGATGCTCTATTAGCATACAGAGATGATCACAGAAACGATATTATGTCGAATTCGCTTGGTTTTATAGGAGCTATGTTGAGTTCTAACTTAAAGGGTAAATGGGAGTTATGCGATCCGATTGCTTCATTTATCCTTTCAATATATATTCTCTGTAACTGGGCTGGAAACGCACTGACGCAAATGAAGTAATTAGCTGGTTATTAGGCTGATTAAAAAGTACTTGACGATATGATGATGCGTTTACTTCACCAGTTTAATCCAAAAATCACTGAAGTCGAGGGATTCGTTGGTTATCAAAGCGGGCAGTAGATTGTGTTAGAGATTACATTGAAAGTATCTAAAACAGCAACAATTAAGCAGGCGCATGATATTTGTTAGAAATTACAAAATGGGTTCGAAGCTGTTCCTGGAATAGAAAGATGCTTCGTACACATGGAAAGCGATGACTGTAAAAATGAGTTTTGATCTATGTATTATATTGTGGTGTATATTATTATATTGTGATGTATAATATTGTGGTGTGGTATAAACAATTATTGTATTAAAATATTTATAATTTATTACATAATTGAAATAAATCACTCCCATAAATCTTAGAATATCTCAACAAGCTATATCAAGTTGTATTCTAACTCAAAGCATAAAGTAGTTACTTTACAATTATTATACTGTATATCACTACTGTCCGGTTGGGTATCGATTGAATAAAGTTGTTTATTTGTTTAATTTATGTTTAATATTTACAGATTTATATATTTTTTAGATTTTTAATTGTGTATAAAAATCCTGTATTATTTTATTCACTTCTCAAATGATAAATTTGTATATATCAATATCGACTTTATCGTGTTAATCTCCCGCAACAGTTGACTCAAGCGGGTTATATTGCAAGTGTGGTGCTGGTTATGTGTATTAGAACAATATTTGTGTCTAGTCGCAGTCTGTAAGCACGCTTCGATTAGCGTACAAGCAGAACTAGAAATATCTGTGTTATGTGCAGAACGTTTTGTATTCAAACTCAGTTATTCTCGATCCTGTTGATTTCAGCGCGTGTAAGCTTCAGAATGCTACTGATGTAAGTTTATTCTTGCACTACAGGACTATTCAGCGTGTGCGCATCGATTCAACAATAACTCTTAATATAAATTAATAATTTTTTGGCCTCTACGGCTCTGTATAGAATTCGCTGATTATTCAGCAGTCGTCCATTTCCCTTAACATTTAAAATTCATAAACGCTTTATTTTACCCTTCTCACTCCAACCACCACCTCTATAATCGTTTTCCAGGTTCAACTAACTGTAATTTCAACCGGAGTTTTTGAGCAGTTCTTGGGCTTAACCGATTTTGTGAACGTTTCCCAGATTATTTCAGTTCAAACTTCCTTCAGCGTGAATTTCAGCGGCGACTCGTTCGGGATCTCAAGGCAAAACACTCAGATAAACGTAACGAACAGCTCATTTATAAGCGTGTTTAAGAGCACCAATATATTGGACACACAGGCAAGCGGAATTGTCGGGTTTGCTTTTGTTTTAAAGGTTTATTACAGTAATATAAGTTTATATGTGACTGGGGTATAAACAAGAGTTGGGGGAATGTTCGTGCACTGCGGATACCAAACGACCGCGAATGTTATTGTGCAAAACGCGAATATTGGCATTCAAATCACGGTCACGTCAACAACGGCGTTCATCGGAGGGCTGGGAACGCTGATTTACGACAAATCAACTATTACGGTTTCAAACACGAAAATATTCGGGCAAATGAACTCGCAAACAAGTAATAATAACGCAGGCGCACTCATAAGCAGCAGACAAGGAACAACCACGTTAAGTTTTAACAACGTAACCATTAACGTATGCGGAGTCGGAAAACTACAAGCAAATATAAATACATGGACTGGCATAACATTCAATCCTTTAATTTGTGTGTGAATTTATATATTGAGTTAAATATTAATAATATAATTATATATAATAGAAATCAACTCATTCGCACCATTCTTTAAGTCTTATTAAATCGTCCATTTGTTCTTATAAAGTCATATTGAATAATGACATTGGAACATCGCCAGCTGGGTCGCAGCAGAAATATGTTTCAATTTTGAATTCAGAATCGCTAATACGAGTGTATTTATTAAAGTTCCAAACTGATCCTCTGATAACACCTTTAACACCAAAATCAGTTTCAATTTATACAGACTGTGAATAGACAATGTAATGTCCATCGATTTCTTTTGCTACACGGTATGCAACAAATTCACGATCCTTAATAAGTGGTACACCGGATTCGTTAACTTAATGGACAAGTTGAACAAGTGGCTTAAATGGAAGTAGTTCTTTTACTAATTTCTTACAATAATCAGTGGTTTCGCTGTCTGGGAAGTATGTTTGTTGTTAACGCAATCCATGACGTTCTTTTTTACTCATATTTGGAGTTATGCATGCTTCTTTCAAATCATATTGAATAGCTTTATTGATATCACCCTTAATAACTAAACTACCTTTAATAGCTTTAAACTTTTATCCAGCAATGGTTCCTATAGCACAAACAACGCCTGTTTTTAAAGTTTTATCAGCTTCAAAAACTGTTTGTTTTACAATGTCTTCAACCTTTTAAACAGTTTCTTCTTTCTGAAGAAGTAATTTTTCCCATACTTATGATGATATCATTTAGAGGTGTAGGAGTGGTTAAAAGTATACAATAAAACAGTTGATTATTAAACTAATCAATGAACAAATATCCTAAAAACCTATCAAAATAATACCATGAACATGTATCATAAAACTTTCTAGATCTATCTGGATCTCAAGAGTAAGTCAGTTTTGATTGTATGGTTCATCACCGAATATAAAATCTTTATAGATGGCTTTACAGGATAATAGGATGCAGGAATGATTTATGTAGTGTTTAGTTTACTTAATTTATTAAATCATAAGTTATGTTATCAGTGATTGAATAATGAATTCCACACCAATTAAACGATTAAAATATAAGACAAATTGAAACTTTAAAAATTGTAGTACAATGAGCGTATAAATTCATATTAAAAGAATTAATAATCGGAGAAAATATTTAAGTAGATTTCGGTGGATGTTGAAAGAGGACTTTAACGTTTCTCCCAATAATTCAACTTTACACAGAATAAATATGTTAGTTCAATATTTAAAAACATTTTTTAACAATACTTTATATATGTATGGAGTTAACTACCATATAAAGTATAAAAACTATATTATTAAGGAATTATCGATATTTTTGAAGTTGTATTTGCTTCACAAATATAAATGTAAAACATCTCTTTATTTATTGAGGCATTTAACTACAATAATGAAATTGATATTGATTTTGATCTTGTATTCCTTCAACCTAATATAATATTTAGAAATTCTGTTAAATTAGCTCAAAAAATATATCATAGAACAAAATTTAACTTCAAATACAATAATAGTATTGCAAAAATACTTCTCAAATACATGAAAGCCCTTGATCCATTATCATTTTAATTTATTTAAACAATGGAAAAACCAATATAAAATATAATGTTGTTATAGACAACAATGAATTGTGCTTTACACACAACAACGTTATATAATGTATCGTTTTTATTGGGAGAGTACTACATAAACAAATCCCAAAACGAACAGGCCTTTTTGCTTCAGTGCCTGCTCTCACTTGCCGCCCGTGTGTACTTGCCCAATATCTACACCTCAGATGAGACCGATTGCATCTACAAAGTTAGCAAGCAGCTGCAATCCACTGACAGATCGAATCTAGTTTTCACGGTCACGAACGATAAAAAAGTGCAAAACTTTGAATCCTATGAGGCGGCCATGCAAATCATGAACCAGGCGCTGCCGTCGATCATGCAATGCCAGGACAACGAACCGGTCCTGTACTACTTGGTCAAAGACATTCAGCAGAACTACAAAAAGTATTCGAAAAGAAAGATCGTTTAGCAATCACATCAAAAATGATCTTTTGCAGCTCCAGAAAACTAGCGTGGTGATACAATCATTAAAAACATATAGTACGGTTTATATTCTCTAAATAGATTAGAAGATTAAGTATGATTGAGTATATGGTATCGTTTTTGTAGCTAAGTTTAGATTTGTGGATTTATATGATTGATATTAAATTGAGATGGAATGATTAAATTGAGCTTTAGCCTAATGATAAGGTTACAATTAAGTGAGTCATTCTCTTGAAAACTGAAAGATGATTCTGTATCTTATCATGATTTTGGTTAGAAATGAAACGAAATATTAGAGAAAAAGGATGAACAACGTCGAATTTATTCTTTTAGAAAACTAAAATGAAACGTTTTAATTTTTGTCTCCACTCATTGTTTTCTTTTTTGTTCAGCCGTGTTTATTTGTAAATTCCGTTTATTTGTAAACGAATTTGGAATATAAAACTCAAGCCTATAGATTTTAATGATCATTCAATGATGAGGACTCATCTCAATGTAGGATAGAATTTGTACGTATGGGAAATGTAATGTATACTACTGAGATTAATATACTAAAAGATACCTTTATTTAACAGGTTTTACGTCATAAACATAAGATATCTGTCAACTCAAATCATTACGTGTCATTACATTAAGTATCATTTAAAAACGATTGAATACTATATATACATATCAAAATTATTAAAATATATAATTATAATATAATATATAATTTACGTGTACCATTTCAAAATTACATGTTAAAATGCAGTTATGATTATGAATGTAATAAAATAGAACTGCGCAATGAGTTAATTTAATTGAATATTGACAGTAATTTGTAAAAATAAATACAAGTCGATTTAAATAGAAGTCTTTTACGTTTTCAATAGCAATATAATTTTTAAGAAAACAAAAATGATCATATTGCTCTAAAGAAATATTTTGAAAGCTATTTTTTGTAGCTATGGTCACAATTACCCGCTAAAGCATAATGTCTTTACTATTAAGGAATTATTGACGTATTTGAAGTTGTATTTGCTTCATATTTGAATATCATAAACTTACCAATCATATTAGATTAAATGAACATTGAGAAATAACAATAATTGAGATATGATCTAATTTTTGGCCAGCCCCAAGTAGTATTTTAATATTCAATTAAATTGGCTAACTAACTATTCAAAAAAACTTAGTTTAAACTTGAGTACCATAGTTAAATCTCAGATATGATATTATAGTATACAAACAAGTTTGACTAACAAACATTTAATATTTTATAATCGGTAGAACATTAGATTTAAATATGTATGTTGCTTAAAACAACTATCAACTGCTGCTTACACGAAACAAATTTATATTCAACATCATTTTTATTGGGAGAGTACTACATCAACAAATCCCAGAACGAACAGGCCTTTTTGCTTCAGTGCCTGCTCTCACTTGCCGCCCGTGTGTACTTGCCCAATATCTACACTTCAGAGGAGACCGATTGCATCTACAAAGTTAGCAAGCAGCTGCAATCCACTGAAAGATCGAATCTAGTTTTCACGGTCACGAACGATAAAAAAGTGCAAAACTTTGAATCCTATGAGGCGGCCATGCAAATCATGAACCAGGCGCTGCCGTCGATCATGCAATGCCAGAACAACGAACCGGTCCTGTACTACTTGGTCAAAGACATTCAGCAGAACTACAAAAAGTATTCGAAAAGAAAGATCGTTTCGCAATCACATCAAAAATGATTTTTAACATCTATGCCATATTTTTCAGAGTACTATAGTAGCGAAGAAGTTTTACAAACAAAATAGTTGAAACATCATGAACCAAAAATTAACTTTAGCTATAAAATCATATAAAGGAACAGTTCATTTAGTATGACGATTCAAATAATATATTTAATTGTAGAATAATTGTCTGAGTTGTGAGACGTTTAGTTTCTTTTTCATTTCGATTTCTTTTATTATCCTAATATTATTATTGTTATGATTATTTATTATAAATTATACGTTTATAAAAAATTCCGCGCTCTCACAAAAAAGAATATGTATTAGTTATATAAATTTCTTGAGGCAAGTTAAGTAATCATTTCTTTTGTTGTTATTTCATTTGTTTTAGCGATCGTTGGAATAGTTGTACCAGCTTGCAATATAGCTTCTTAAGCAAAAGCAATCACGTCACTAATTTGTTTCGTGTTGTGCTTAATATTTAATATTTCTATAGTAATAGGAATGCTCAGCAAGCGTAATAACTGGTCTGATCCACTAAGACACATTAAGCTTACATATTTGAACTAATAAGTGTAAGTTGTGAGACAACACTAAGCTGATATTTCCAAATCATAATCCAACTTGGCCGTGGCTGTATGATATATTTTATTCCCTATTTATAATCATTTATTTCATTATATAATTCTCTTCAATTAAATTTTGTGAAATGAATTCTCATTCCCTCCATTTTTAACAATGAATTCTCATCAAAATTAACAGTTTTAACTTATCAATGTCATATTTATATTATTTACTTATTATTTGTTAAAAATTCTCATAATTTTCTTCATTTTCGGGCGGCCATTCTGCTGTTTTTATTGCCTATTTACTATCCCACTTGCTCCATCTGGGCGTTACCTAGGTCTCTCTTTTCCCCTTCAACGTATTATTGTAACAAGCCCCTGAGCTCTTCGTTTTAGCTGGCGAGCTCATCGTTCCTGCTAACCAGATCCACTCTGCCCATGAGCACCTCTTAATATCGTTTGAGTGTTTGTTCGAGCATGTTCCAGGTGGTTGCTTTCTGAGTGCATGCGATTTGGCCCAGTTCCTTCCAGAACTTGGTCACGTCCTCGAGTGACCAGATCCCTTGTTTGTTCGACTGTTCCGTTTTCTGTTAGTTGGTTTGGTTTTGGCTCTGGTCCCTGCGCTTCTTGAGCTCCTTCGCGTACTCGATCAGGTGATTGATGAGCTTGTCGCGGTCGACTAACTGCTAGCACTAGCCGTTAACCGTTATGTGCTGGAGGAGGAGGTCGAGCTCGGACGAGTTCCTGATACCGAGGGTGATGAGAATCGTTTCCGTGCGTCTGTCCTGCGTTACCTCAACACCGGGATTCATGGTCGTGATTAACTCGTCAGAAGCAGTGAAATTCAACTTCTTAGCAAGATCCTCCAGAATCCTGTTCGCGTTAGCTGCGCCGAAGTTGCAACTCGCAATCGGATTGATGGACTTCGTTATATCAAGCTGCTAATCAGTAGTTTCCTGCACATTCTAGTCCTGAGTCAATTTCGCAGTTGACTGCAAACGCTGGAGCAAATGCTTGATCTAACTCATTAGAGAATCCTCGTCAATTTCAGATTTCGGAGCACAACACAGAACAGACTCGTTAATTACCTACTCGGCCAAAAGCAATAAAAGCGTTCTCCATCATCAATAAATCTCTATCTTTCTGCATCAAACGCATTTTCGCATTATGTAACAGCTTTTCGGCAATTTTCTTGAAGTTCTTTAATGGATTTTCTTGCGAAACTAATAATTTCATCGATTTCTGACGCTTATTCATTATTCAAACGCAAATAATCATCGTCAACCTAATTTAAATAATCTTCAAAAGCTTTGGCAATATCATCCTTAGCAGACAAAGTAGTGAGCATTAATTATCTTAGTTCAATTAATCCAGCAAGTAAATCTTCTGGCTATTTACGTTAAATGAGACCAGACCACCGCATTTCAAAAGCAGCAGATTATTATTGATTTTGTTCTCTCAGCTGTTCAAGAACATTTCTTCGTTTAACTTGCGATTAAGCATCATTTGAAAATATTTACGTGGATTCTTAATCAGCTCTTTTTTATAATTGCTCAATTTATGATGAAAAAGCCTATGAGGCTGCTCTTAAAGCAGTCAATTGTTCAGATATTTTTTATTCTGGCAGCGATTGGGTAATTTACTTTTCTTCAACTACATTATTAAGATCTTAATCAGCTTTTTTATTGGCATTTAACCGTTATTATATTCTTTCACGTCTTTCTGCAATACGTTTATTTCTATCTTATCCATCCATTTGGCGGTTTTGAGGTGGAGAATTTCAATATTGTTGTTGTATATGTTAAATAATGATAAATATTCAAATTATATAATTAATAATTAATTTTTGAGAATGATGAAACGAATGATTGCTGATAATAATATTCTCATCTGTAACATTATATAACACTTATGATAGTCCACTTATATGATATTTTATAATATGAACATTTCATTCAGCAATTGTTGCTATATATTGCATACATTGACTATCGGCTATTTCTCCATGCCATACTAGTTTTTATTCTGTCGAATACAAAAATGCGTGAGGAGTTGTTTCTACAGCTAATGATTATAATATAGTCGCTACCATGTTGTCCGTGGAAATCGATACATTTAGTTTTTATAAAGTTGTACTATTTTCAACAATTTATTTAACATGAGCTTCATTTTCTTAACTTAACACTAATGTATAAAGTGTTGGGAATTTTGTTGCAATTTCTATGATATGTGGCACAGAAGTGATAGAACGCCCATTAGTTGTCGAGTAACATATAATTAACACTGGCATTCCTTCAGCGTATTCAGATATTTAGTTAATTTGTACTAATTATGATAAATCTGGAAGACTCATGTTGTGAAGTGGTGAATATAACATATCATAAATTAATATTATATTATTATTTAGTTCACTTCAATCAATATATCATTATTGGTTTTTATTTATTCTACCAGATTGATGGTGAGTTATTAGTATCTTCTTCAAAAAGTGTTACTTCGCGTTACGATTTATGTTTTCTTGCTTTCTTCTTTTTATTGCAAACACAAGTAATAATAACTACCGCAACGATAATTATTATGAGAGATGGAGCTGCGATAAATATAGTCATTTTGAGAGTGGGAGTTAAACAGAAAAATGTACATTTTGGTATACATTCAGACCCGTTGAGAGTCTATTATTATGAGCATTCGTCTACACATTACTTGGAATTTTCATTTGTTTTATTCAAAGTGAATAAAGTTAAACACGCATCTTAACATATAAATTTCCCAGAATCAGCTTTGTAAGCACCTGTTTAACATCTTGAAACACATGCTCCAATTTGATAATAAGGAGTCGCAGCTGGGCATGCGGTGATACATTAATTTAAATCGCTTGTTTAATTAATTATATACATTCCAGTGCAAGGTGCCACACAGCTCAGAGCGGATCCCTGAACCTAGTAGGCTCCCGTAGCGCACTTGGTGATGCAAGTAGTTGCAGAATCGTTATATGGTGTAGCAGTTGGACAAGTTGCGGAACAAAGTTTACCAATTATGAAATATGCAGTTGGACAAGCTGTCATGCATTGTTAAGAATTAGAGTTTGTTGCGTTAACAACATAGAATTGGGTGCACGTAGCTTGACAAGTCAAAATTCCGGAAACATTGGCATAGGCTCCGGAGGCACAACGAGCTGTACATAATCCTGCATCAGAATATGGAGTTGCGGCTTGGCAAGCTGATAAACATTGTTATGAATTGCTGTTTGAGGCGTTCAAGACGTAATATGTGCATGAAGCCTGGCACATAAGAGTTTGGGCTCCAGAGACGACTGAATATGCGTTAGATGTGCACTTTGCTACGCACGCACCAGTTTCGTAATACGGAGTAGCTGACGGGCATGAGGTTATGCATTGTTGAGAGTTTGAGTTAGACGCGTTCAAAACATAAAGACCTGTGCAAGAAGCTTAACATATTAATTCCGAGCCTGAGTATGCTCCTGTTGAGCATCTGGCTACGCAGTTCACTCCTTCTTTGAATGGAGTTGCTCCTTAGCACTAAGTTACGCATGATTGACCAGACGGGCAAGTGGCTTAGCATTAATTTTGACCTACAACTCTCGTTGGGTACGCCTCCGGGCAAACGTCGAAGCAAGTAATAACTCCACCAATATTAGTGAAGTAAAAATCGCAGTCGAGAGTTCTGGAAGTGCCTCTCACTAAAGTTCCTCTTGGGTAGGCTGCTTTTTCAGTAACGTCAAAGTACTTAGGGAGAACGGTGTAAGCGTACTACTCGGTGCAATAGCTGTTAGAACCGATTTCAACAAAGAAGAAGCCGTTGTCGCCCCAGCCAGTTCCCCACGAATTCTTTATTACCCACACGTTCTTACCGTTTTTGGTTCCGTAGCCTACGAGTACGACCGCGTGGTCCATGTTCCAGGTTGTGCACGGATTATAAATGATTGAATTACCCGTAAAATACTAGAAAGCAGTCGCGGGTGTGCCAGTGCCTACGAATATTGAAATAGCAATTGCGATTCCGCGGGAAAGATACGATTTGATCGTGTTTATCGTGGAGGCGTTGAAAGAAGATGCGTCATCGTCGAAGATTTTTATGGTCGGCGTCACTTTCGCACTCTAATTGCACCAGGCTGCATACAAACCTGAATTATCAAACATCTTAACAGGTAACAGCTAATTATCAGCTGATAACTTAGGAGCGATGATAGTCTATGCTTTCCAAGCTGCCTCATTTGCTGCGTACGCATACGGGAAATTTTCGGTTAACTCAATTGTTTATATCGGTTAATGGGAAGGATTAGTTTGTTATTCATTACCAGGAACCATAATGTAAGTTTATATTACAAAATTCCCTCCTTTACAATAATTACAGGTTTTACATATAGCATTAGATAACTGAAATTGCTCTGATAAACTTAAAGTTGCACTATCAGCTTTATTTTGCCAAAAACTATTGAGATTATTTTTATCTCTTAAAACGGCATTTTCCAAAACAGCCATTGTTTAAAAGACGTAACAACATCCACATTGTCCTTAATTTTTTGCTGAAGTTATCAGTTACATTTCTCTAAGATCAACAGAAGGATAAACAGTCGAAAGATCTGGAAGTGGGTTGATGGCTGAACAATAGTCGTTTCTGGCAGCTTAGAGTTGGTTCAAAGGACTATTTTTAGCTTTTAGAACAGTCTTTTAGTGAACTACGTCCATTCTTTCGACCAAACCAACTGGTAGGTTAGGGTCAGTTAGCAAAAGCTCTTGAAGTTCTAGAAAGTTGGTACAGAAGATGCTCTTCTTTTCTTCTTCGTGGCTGCTGTACATTTTGTTGAATTTAAGTGTATATTCGGCGAATGCTTCATCACAGGTCATTTATATCAAGTTATTTAATAGTGTATACTAAAATAACGCGATCATTTGAAAATGAAGTGAATAAAAATATACAAACCCATTATTTTAATATTTGAGAATGAAAAGTACTAATAAAAAAATCTTAAAATATTGTTATATAATCATGTCATATATAAGTTGTTCTGAGTTCATTCAATATCAATAAACATAAAATATTTTACAAATCAGTGAAATCTCAAGTTATATAGCAATCATATTATTAGCTACATTGTTGATTATTTTAACATAAATACATAGACAGCAGAGGCATCAATGTATTTTTATTTTTACAGTAAAAATACACATTCATATTAATACTGTTTTGAGCGTGCGAATAATGTTTTGATTAGTAACAAAATACTATATTTACTATATTTATGTATATATATATGTCTATATTTCTTAGTATTTTGACAAAAGTATTACAGAAGACAAAGAACCGCCGAGAAAAGATGTAAACTAAACTAATGTTGAGAAGATTGCAGAAAAGAAAATACCCAACACTGAGATTGAACCTGTAAATGCCAAACGTGTAAAAAAAGACAAAAGAAAAAAGAGTTTAACTATTGAATAATCACCTGTCGAAACAGTACCGACTGAAGAGCCAATAATTAGTACGCAGCAAGCAATCGATGATTTGTATTTGATGAACTGTGGTAATCATATGCCTTATGAGTAACCACCTAGCAAGGACACAATCTATTTACCTGTGAAAAAGTAAATATTACGCGTAACTAGGGATGTGAATGCTCCTTTAACGAAGTTTATGACTATTTAATGCATTACTAGACGAATTATAAATCGCATGATATCAGCAAAATAACAAATGTAAATGATCTCTTACGTAAAGAGTTATAACGCAAAAAGCTTAACTTTTATACTACATGCTCTTATTGTAGTTGTCCATTTATGGACATTACAAGTGCGTTGAAGCATTAAAAGAAATGTGTATTTTAGAATACAATTTTAAGGAATGATTAGTCAGATTGTCCTTAACATGAAGATAGGAATGAGCCGGCCCCAGAAGAAGAACATGAAGACATCTAAGAAGATGAAGAAGAAGAGGATTAAGAAGATCAAGATAGAGAAGAGGAAAATCCTAACAATCCTAACAGACCCACGATTGTTAGAGCTACGTACACGAAGAAAGCATACCAAGATAATATTCACGAAATGTCAAAAGAATGTAATGACACAGATTAAGACGCACTGTCTATGAGAGTAAATGAAGTACTGATGTAATTCACAGCAAATCCCAATCAAGCTGGAAACCTGATTAGCAAGTTTTTAGCTCACTTTTAGATGTCATAGTTTAAAGGAAAGAAAGGGATTTAGACTGATTACTAGTTTAAAAAAAGCAACCGAAGCGTAAATAGATTTCCTTATGTAAAGGGGATAATCAGGTAAAGCGATGCAGGCTGTAGAAAGATATGAAAATGATGAAAAGGTTAATAATATATCGGAAGAGATTGTCAAATAGCAAACTGAAAAGAATTTCCCGCAGAATGTAGTGTAAATCCCAGCAAAAGATCCACCTGGTACAGTAATAAAAGGATAAACCAGAATCTTACTAGAAAAGAGCTTTAAAACGCGATAGATCATATGCCTCAATATGATACGTGTGGTGCAAGCGGATTGAATCCGGAACATCTTAGATTTGCTTGTAGATACAACAACAAATTTATAGATTTTCTAGTCAAAGGATTAAATTAGTTGCATGTTGCAAAAACAATTGCAAAAACAACACAACATAATTTGTTTAAAGGTAGATTAATGACTATTGAATAAAAGAAGGTAAACGCAGCGGGACAAATGAAATATCGGCAAATAGTAGTTAGCGAAATACTACTTAATATGTATCACAAGATACTAAAGATGAAGTTATGTAATGACTTTACTTTACATCCGAATTAGCTAGCGATGAAACCATGTGGATTGTTATTAGGCAAATACAAAGCTAAAGCTATCAGATGCGGTCTGGTAGCCACTACGTTTGATGTTTAAGCAGCATTCCCATCGGTTGATCACAATGAGATTGTGAACGCAATGAATTTGAATGGGATATCGAATGTGGAACAGAGATACGTCATGAATTAATTGAATTAATTGAATTAATTGAGGGGATCGTGGGCGAATGAGTTTAAAACTACTCAGATAGGGACGAAAATTGGAGATAGTTTATCTATGATTTTATTCTGTAGTGTGGTTAACTAACTGCTTGAAAAAACAAATAATGCAAAAGCGAACGGAATCAGATACAAGTACGCAATAATGTATGCTGATGATTTTTGTTTGATAACGGTGCCAGGATATACGCAAAGAGCGATTCATGAAACTATTATTTTGTTTGAGGAGCTGAAGCTGACGCTAAGCAAAGAAAAATGTTAAAGTACTGATGATTAGCTGTTTAGTAAGACGGGGATTATATCATTCCTTGGATAGGAATTTGGTAAAACTGCGAAACCACTTGCTGAATAGGTGGTGAAGAAAGTTATGTTAAAAGTTAATGGACTTGCACACTTGAGTATTGCGACGAAGTACAAATTGATTATGTTTGGATAGACGGTTGTGACCGCAGCAAACTACGCGCCCTTAATTGACGTTGCGGAGAATAATGCATAAACGATCAAGCTATACAATGAAATTGATTAGCTTCTGGCAAACCACATGGAGCAAATAATACAATCAGGTGCAGCTACAGAGGAGGTAATTTCCTTTATGAGCGCATATAAATGTATTGGTGGTCTGTCAATGATACTACCTGGATTAAATTACGCTAGTATGCATGATGATATGATTAGTAAAACGAAAAATCATGCACCTACACACAAAGTAGGTTTTGATTTACAAACAGAGGTTGCGAAGAACTACTTCAAGGAGAAGAAAGGAAAGATGCGCGCGAAAGAGATACAGCAGAATACGATTGATGATACAGTCCCAAAAGTTGGATATGCTATAATGGGTTATGGGATGCTTCCCAATGAATCTATTTAGCATTTAATAGATCTGGCGTTTGGAAAGTATGATGTTGGTATGCCTAAAGTTTGCGAATTGTGTGGATGCAATGCAAAAGCAGGACACGAATAGGCATGTAAGGTCATAAATGAAATACACATTAAGGTGCATGATGTGTTTGCCAATTATTTGGAGAAATAGTTGAGGAAAAAGTACAACGCGATTAAGGTAACAGCAGGAAATGATAACAGAGCATTGAATAATAAGAAACCAGATGTTGAAATCACAGTTGATGGAAAGAAGGTGTACCTCGATATAGGTATCACATTTGATACTAAAAGATATTTTAGAATCAAATAAAATCATTATGCACAAATGAAGGATTAGAATGGCGAACCGCTGAGAGTTATTCCTATAATAATAGGAAAGAACTGTACAATTCACACAAAATCGCGAGAATTTTTAGATGAGCTTGATATTAGGATGGAAAGCGTATAGGAATGATTGTTCAAAAAATATGGAATGTAACTATTAATACTATACTTTCAGAGTCAATCCTAGAAGATGAGGTATGATGTTGAGATTAGTTTGTGGTAACGTTATGTGTAACTAAGTTTGGATCTGCGGATTGTCATGATTTATGAGATGAAGATGGAATGATTGAATTGAGCCTTAGTACTGATGATAAGGTTACAGTTAAGCGAGTCATTTTTTAATACTATACTTTAATATTTCATTTTTGTGAAATAACCGTAGGCAACGTAAATCTCAAGGTTTATTAAAATACAACCAAAAATAAGAAATATACCATATCTTATTACATTACAATACATATCCAGAGTATTTACAAACGATTTGAAACCATGGCAAACAATATAAATGAAATATTATTGAAGTGCTGTATATGTAATGCCGTCAGTTGTATTTGTACAATATAACTGAATGTAGATACCTATAAATGAGCTGAAATGACATTAGAATCTAATGTCAAAAAATCTAATGCCATTTCAGCTCATATTAGAGTGAAGAGTATTCTCTTCAATCTAATAGTAAATATTAAAAAGACGGGTAGGAAACACCGAAACATGATTAAAGGAATAGCAGATATGAGTGAAAAATTTAAGAACATTATTACTATAAATACACTGACATTTAAACAACTATTATATTTCTTCATTCACAAGCATTCATTTATATTTTTATCGGTGCATAACTAGCAATTATCTACCCCCGTAACACACGATTCGTACACATAAAATATTTCATAGTGTTCAACTAATGCTTTAGTATTAACCCCTATCATCTTAGACTCAATGATACTAATGAACTTACATGTTGAACAAATGAAAAGAGACTCTTAGTTAGTGTACGAAAGCTCGATTTTTGACTACGATATTATTATAATTTACGCGTTGTTAATAATTCCAGTTCCAAGTCCATCAAACGTGAAAGAAATTTACGAATCGTAAATCTCTATATTACCAACTTGGGCTATTGCCGCTCCTTATTTTCCCATTGCGGAGATTTAGATTTCACAGTCAATTACGATGGAATAGGCCCATTTCTCCATATTAATATCATGAATATACTATGTCCATTTAATAGTGGTTTTTAAGAGTCTTGTTACAGCATAGTTTTAATTCAAATATGATAACATACAGCACTTAAGCTCGCCAATAATTTGTATTATATAAAAATATATTTATTTAGGGTCGAGAAAAAATATGGTCGATTTGGATATATTGTATATATTATATTTTTTATTAAAGATATATTCAAATTTTTACACAGTTATCAAATTTTCTTCACACGCTTCCGAATTGCGGTGGATATGCTTCTGCACTCGTTTATATATTTGCTGGAACTGGAAGTGATGTTATTTGGAACACTGGTGCATGCTATTGCACTTTTGTTTCATTTTCTGTGTATGGTGCGTAAACTGTAATTATTTAATTCTCAATGTTAGTGTACCCTTTCTTACCGGCTCCGTCTTTGTCAGCCACTTGAGCCACGAAT
Organism: Hexamita inflata; assembly: GCA_963988835.1. Taxonomy (NCBI): domain Eukaryota; phylum Fornicata; order Diplomonadida; family Hexamitidae; genus Hexamita; species Hexamita inflata. The sequence continues at coordinate 40,415 of CAXDID010000386.1, read as the reverse complement.
CCGTACCCGCACACCAAAAATAGCGGGCCAAGTGCGCAGAAGAAGAACATGCAGTAGAAGCCGAACGAGAAGCCGTTCAGCGGTTCCACGATTACTTCTGAAACGTCGTTCACTGTTTTCAGCACCAGGCCGAAGGTTTCGGAGGTGAAGAGGGAGTCCGGAACCACAAACAGGCGCAGGCTCTGGTCGATCACCAGCTGGGCGAGTTTGGCGGATTCTTGGACCGCGCCGTTCGCCTTGAAGGCGTTCACGAAGGGACAGAAGACCGGGTTGGTGCCGAAAGCCTGAGCTGCGTTCTCTACCACCACATCAACAGCGGCCTTGAGCTGTGTTGGAAGGAGGTCTACTATACCAGTTTACTGTTGAGACGCAGAGCAGACGAACGGGGAGTTGCCCATGACTTTCACGTTGAAGTAGTCGATCGAGGCGATGACAGCGGAGAACTGGGTCATGAGCTTCTCGGTGACGGCCATGTGCTGGGCTTCCTGCTGGAAGGTGACCTGGGCCGTTTCGAACGGGTTTCCGCCGGCGATCTGTTACATCGACTGACAGTAGACCGCGAGCTTGGCGAAGTTCAACGCATAGGCGGACAGCTCTTGGTTCAAAGTGGGGCTGGAGGCGTCTGGCTTGCTCGCCGTGAAGCCGACGAAAGAAGCCACCTGGCGGTTTTGCATGGCAAGGACCTCGTCAGAGGCGATCACTGGGAGTTGGGCCGGGTCGTACACAGCAGTTCCGGCGGCCACGTCTGAAACGTACTTCTTGAGATCCTCCACCTTTTGCTGGGTGGCGCAGGTCATGTCAATCATCTGCTGCTTGAAGTCGTTGGCGGAGTTGAACTTGAGAGAGGCGAAAGAGCCGACGACTTCCTGGGACTTGGACGCGATTTCGTCCAGCGACTTCTGAGCGGTCAGCAAAAGCTTGTCGATGCAGGCGCTGGTGTCGGCTTCCAAGTTCACGCTGGGCGTGCCTTCTAAGCAGCTTGAGAGATACGCGGAAAGCTTGTTGTTCACCGCGAGGAACTCGAGGTACTCGCTGATGACGAGGGTGGAAACGGAGTCGAGTTTCTTCGGCACGGATACCGGAGCGGGGAAGGCGAAGTTGTTCAGGCTGGTCTCGTTCAGCGCGGCGTCAATCAAGACGAAGCTGGTGAGCGGATTTGTTACCATTTGGTCCACGTCCTCCACGAACGTCTTCATGTTGCAAATGTCGGCGGCCGGAAGGGAGATCGCTTTTATAGATTGCAGCTTGTCCAGCTGAGGGACGACGTTATCTTACCACAGCTTGTCAACCTCGGTCTGCACGATCTTCCTGATGTATGCCGGCATGGTCTCGAACTGGACTCCGTTGTCGAAGTCGCGGGCGAGGTTCACCGCGCTCTGGACGGCCGTTTAGATGAATTCGTAGAGCGGCTTGTCCTGGAAGTGGAGCATCTGGCCGATGGTCAGCTTTTGGTGTTCGTTGAAGAAGTAGTCCAGGTTCGTTCCCGCGAAAGAGACGGCATATGTCTTCGAGATGTATTTGCCGAATATGTCGTCGAGCATCTGGGCGAAGTCGACAGGGCCTCGTTGGGCGCCGAAGACCTCGTGGAGCATCGCGTTCAGGTCGAAGGTGACGTTGAACTTGAAGGTGTCGATGGCGCGTTGAACGCTGGTCAGGTCCAGAGTGAGGGCCTGTGGCTGGAACTTGACGTACGAAGCCACGTCGGTGAGGTTGAGGCTGACGTACTTGAGTTCGTAGAAGTAGTCGACCTGCTTCAAAGTGATGTCGATGACCGAGGTCGTGTTGTCTCTCAGACTGGTGGTGAGGGGCTTCACGAACATCGGAACAGCAGCCGTCATCAAGATTAATATGACGGACATCAACGAGACGCACACGGAGCAGAAGCAGCAGGACCAGGCCTGACACGAAATGCAACCTTTCTTGTTGCAGGCCATGACGGCGATGGAGATCACGAGGATGAGGATTGGCACGGTCAAGATGCAGGCGTAGACGACGGCCGAGAAGGCGGTCTGGTAGGAGTAGTAGTTTCTGTCCAGAATGTCGCACCACATGTAGTCGCAGGCAGAGCTCATCTCGTGGAAGAGCTGCTCGATGGTGATGGTCTCCAGGTGGTCCAGAGAGGGGATGATCTTGTGCTCGTCGACCACGTCTTTCCAGCTTCTGACCTCGTCGATCAGCTTGGGGACCTGCTGCTGCACGTACAGAAGCACGTTGTCGTAGGTGAAGTCCATGCCGAGGATCTGCTTCATGTCGTACTGGGTCAGGTTGAAGACCACTTCTTGGAGGTAGTTGACGACGCAGTTCTGGCCGTTGGCGTCGCACGGCACCAGGAGTCTCTGGACGCCCTCGATGAGCTTCTTAGTGTCCAGGTCGGCGATCATGTCGGCCGCTATCTGGAAGGCCTTGTTGGCGAACTGCCACTTGTTCGGGTTGGAGGCGAAGAGCTTGATCATGTCGGTGACCTGGGCCGGAAGGTCTTTGTAGAGGTCGATGTTCAGGCCAGCCAGGTCGATTCCGTCCAGCTGGGTCTTGATGACGGGCGGGTACTGGTTCTGGTCGTAGGAATCCTTTACTTCTTTGGAGTTGAGCTGGACGCTGTTTACGTTCTCGTCCAGCTGCTTCATTTCGGCGATGATGGCGTCGAACTTCTGCTGGCCCGGCTTGATGTAGGCGAGTTAGTCCTTCGGGTCTTCAGGGAAATAGAGGACGGATCCGACCGCCTGCAGCACGGAGTCTTTTCCTTGGACCAAGCTGAACGCCTTTTCCAAGGGCTCTTTCACCAGCTCCAGCTCGGTCATGGCGCTTTGCAGGGTGGACAAACTGGCGTTGAACTCGGCGGCGCTGCTGTACATGAGGTCGTGCAGCGGCGTGACCTTCTCGTCCAGCAGTTGGGACAGGATGTCGTCGGAGATTACAAGGGCGTTGTCGGCCACTTTTCTGTACTGGCTCTCGAGGTCGACGGCCGTGTTGAAGGCGGTCTTGGGGATCTTGACCACGTCTCCGCTGCTGAGACCGAAGTAAATGACGGCGAGAAGCAGCGGGATGCAGCTGAGGTACCACAAAACGATATAGGTGGCCTTGCACTTCTGGGCCTTTCTGGCGGCTTACTTTCTCTCGTTGGTGCTGTTTTGGGCGGCGATGTGGTTGAAGAGCTTCGGGTTCTGGGCCACGTCTGGAACCTTTTGCACTAGCAGTTCAAGCTGAGATGCGCGGGTAGCCTTCTTGTCTACTTTGATGTTCAGCTCTTCCATCATTTCTTTTCTCTCCTTGTCGAGGACTTTCTGTTCTCTTTGAACTTTCAAAAACTTGTTGCAGCACAGCACGCAGCCCCAGATGGAGGGCGTCACTATCATCAGCACAAGCGAGACCAAGAGCGGGAGCAAGCCGTAGGCGATCTCGTATCCGATGACCGGGAGGTGTTCTGCTATTCTACATCCATCGCCTGTAATGCACAGGTCGTCCACGAAATCTTCGTAGGACTGGATGTCATAAGGACCGAAAAGGGGGTTCTTCATTATTATCTGGAAGTGGGTGGACAGAATTATTATTGCTTGTTGAAGGTGTTACTAACCGTTTCTCTGATTAAGATTCTTAATCAATAACAATTTCTTAATTTAAGATATTGTTAGATTATAGAACTGAATGTGAAATAGAACCGAGATTAATTAAATGTAATCAGACACAATTTTACTATTTGTTCAAAAAATATGGAATGTAACTATTAATACTATACTTTCAGAGTCAATCCTAGAAGATGAGGTATGATGTTGAGATTAGTTTGTGGTAACGTTATGTGTAACTAAGTTTGGATCTGCGGATTGTCATGATTTATGAGATGAAGATGGAATGATTGAATTGAGCCTTAGTACTGATGATAAGGTTACAGTTAAGCGATTATCACTCCCGTAGTCGTTCTCCGTTAGACCTAAGTTCAATGTGAAGAAAGAATTCACGCCATACGACAAAAATGCATCATCCTTCCAGCTGAATTCTTCTTCTAATATACATACAACAGAATCGTAGAACTTATTGCAAGTCTTGATGCTAACAAACCTATTGAGGCAATTAACTAACTACTATCTAGTTGCAGACTCAAAAGCTCAATTACATTCAACTCTAATTACGACAAAGAATCTAAAAATTATAATCCTCCAGAGCCCAAAACAGAATAACAAGAAACAAAGAAAGATCAAAAATGGGACCCCCGAAACCCTGAAGTAGTTGAGGAAATATACGAGGCTCCGAAAGAGTCTCCACCAGAGGAGATACCAATCCCCGAGGAGAAGATTACAATGTTCACACGCACATTCAAAGCTAAAGTTGCAGACTTCATCAGGGAGTACAAATTCTCCAAAGCTCTACAAGCAATTGAAAATACATTAACAAAGGAGGGTATGGCAAAAACCTCATTAGACATCAAGGCCATCGAAGAAATGCGTCTCAGACAATTGGCGAAACTCTTCCCAACGCCCTCAGTTGTAGATATTAACACAACTTTCAGACCATACAAGCATACCTACTTCCAAATTTAGGAAAAAGAAGTCGTAGATGCTTTACACCAACTTGACATATCCAAGACTTGCGGTGCAAGCGGCCTCTCTAACCAAATCTTGAGAAAACTAGCAGAGAACGGCCGATTTGTCAAAATTCTGGCGAACGCATTCGAGATTCTAATCAATGATCCAAAACAGATATCTCAGATACTACCCCTCTTTGAATTCAGAGTGGCTCTTATTCCAAAAGATGATGGAACACAGAGACCCCTCGCCATCAATGAAACAATGATCAATGTCCTATCACTCATCATGCTTAACAGAAGGGACATATTCCCACATAAATTTTGTGAGGAAGTTCACACAATGAACTCAGATGCGATGCTCAGTTGTAAGAAAGCGGCTCGTAAATTAGCTGACCGAAACATAATTCTGTCCATTGACCTGGCATCAGCTTACAACAACGTTACAATCGAAGCCATTATAAATGGGATGGAAACGCAAAATGTTCCACCACAGATCCAATTATTCATTATAGGTCTTATACAAGCGCAGAACTGCATCGAGACCTAGTCTAAATCATTGATATAAGGTTCTGTGATTTCTTCCCTGCTGTTCGCATACGCAATCGACCCAGTCATTCGCATCCTTAAAGAGAGATTCGACTGTGTAAATTATGCCGACGACACGATAGTAGAGCTCCAAAAAACTGACACAGTAGAAATGGCTCTAGATTACATAACACGACTTTTCGCCCTATACGGCATGCAAATCAATTAGAAAAAATGCAAATCGACGGCCAACAACAATATAGTAAAATTCATGGGAATAAAATACTCTTACAAATCAGATGACATTCGTACTCATCTCTCCACCGATATTCTTATCGTCGCCAAGAAATACCAACTCATCGTTGACAAGATGATCAAACGCGGCCTCCCACGCTCAACTGTACTTGGAATCTTTATCAAGTGCATTTGTGCCAAATGTTCTTGGGCGATTCGGGTCGACGATTATAATCCCAACACGATTAAAGATTACCATGATGTGGACGAAATTCTGGCTAGAACATTCCACAACATCTTGAGACCGCCGCAGATACCTGCTGAAGACCTTGACAATGCAAAATCCGCAGAAACAATTCAAGCTCTCTTATTACTGATGTCCGCGTCAACTCAAAAGCAACACGGTTTCGGGCTAATACTCCCAGGCATGTAATTCGAAACGGTCCAGAGACTTCTGTCCACAAACAAAATCGATCCAAGATACAAGAAATTGCAGCATTCCATCCGCTTGGAAAACGAGAAAAAAGAATATCCTGGTCTGACAACTAACCAAGATTGTTTTGTCGCCCACACCCTCACTCAAGATTTCGATTTCGACAACATTGAATTTAGTAGAGCTGTAAATATCTTGTTCAACTCAGTTTCAATATCAATTCCTTAGAGAAAATGCAGCTTATGCCAACAATTACATCAAGATTCTAACCACTCGATATATTGCTCGTAATTCTCTGGTCTGAGCATACAGCGCCACAATCGAACCCAATACGATCTCATTGCATCGCTTCCCGTTAAATTCCAACCGAAACTCAGCCCTACTTACGGCTAATTCAATACCAGCAAGAACAAGGGCATCCAAGACGATCCAGGTTCCAACAAAGACCCAGGAAAAGTCCTACATGCCATGGGCAACGCCGATGTCATGATAATACAAAAAGAAAAACCACACTTTTTTGATATGTGTGTCACGCAACTTGGACCTTCAATGTAACGTGAATTTATATCGAAGCTCGAAACACACGCAAAGAACTACCAAGTTGACAAAGATCAAATCCACCCAATCATCCTCAGTGACCAATGCACAATCCACCCTATATCATTAGATAAAATCAACACATTCTGCCGAACCAGCCAACTCCTCCGCTCTATAGCTAGATCAATACTCAAATCCCATGGACTACGAACAAGAACATATGATGAAGCAGTCAAAAAACACGCTGAACTCACATAATTGGAACACGACTACGCTGCAGAAAATAATATCACATTCCCACAATTCGAAAACAAAGATGACGACGAAGTCGTGATCTCCTTCGATCTGTGAGTTAAGTGATCAAAACCCCAGAACAAGACACAAAAACAAAAAACTAAAATGAAAAAACAAAAAAATAAAAAACTGAAAAACTAAAAGAACAAAAAAGACAAACAACAAAAAGAAAACAATGACGAACGAAACGAAAAAACGAAACTACACCCAACACTGAACATCATGAAAATGAACCAATTAACCTAATAAGACGCCAAATAAACAAACACAATATGCCAACCGACCAAAAGTGCACCACCCACCACCAACAAACACAAACTACAAACTACTACGCAACGCAGCTTAACTAGCAACGAAAGCCAACTTACACCAACACAGGTACACCCTACCTTCCCAATCTCCAATAGCTTTGTCAGATTAGATGAATGACAATGACTATTTCAAAAAACGAAATAAGAATTAAACAGAAAAAGGGCGCTCTAACCAAGCATGAGGAATTAAATACAAACGGAACGAATTAAAGGAGAACCGAGTGAGGTATTTAAATTTAAAATTTTGCACTAGCAGTTCAAGCTGAGATGCGCGGGTAGCCTTCTTGTCTACTTTGATGTTCAGCTCTTCCATCATTTCTTTTCTCTCCTTGTCGAGGACTTTCTGTTCTCTTTGAACTTTCAAAAACTTGTTGCAGCACAGCACGCAGCCCCAGATGGAGGGCGTCACTATCATCAGCACAAGCGAGACCAAGAGCGGGAGCAAGCCGTAGGCGATCTCGTATCCGATGACCGGGAGGTGTTCTGCTATTCTACATCCATCGCCTGTAATGCACAGGTCGTCCACGAAATCTTCGTAGGACTGGATGTCATAAGGACCGAAAAGGGGGTTCTTCATTATTATCTGGAAGTGGGTGGACAGAATTATTATTGCTTGTTGAAGGTGTTACTAACCGTTTCTCTGATTAAGATTCTTAATCAATAACAATTTCTTAATTTAAGATATTGTTAGATTATAGAACTGAATGTGAAATAGAACCGAGATTAATTAAATGTAATCAGACACAATTTTACTATTTGTTCAAAAAATATGGAATGTAACTATTAATACTATACTTTCAGAGTCAATCCTAGAAGATGAGGTATGATGTTGAGATTAGTTTGTGGTAACGTTATGTGTAACTAAGTTTGGATCTGCGGATTGTCATGATTTATGAGATGAAGATGGAATGATTGAATTGAGCCTTAGTACTGATGATAAGGTTACAGTTAAGCGAGTCATTTTTTAATACTATACTTTAATATTTCATTTTTGTGAAATAACCGTAGGCAACGTAAATCTCAAGGTTTATTAAAATACAACCAAAAATAAGAAATATACCATATCTTATTACATTACAATACATATCCAGAGTATTTACAAACGATTTGAAACCATGGCAAACAATATAAATGAAATATTATTGAAGTGCTGTATATGTAATGCCGTCAGTTGTATTTGTACAATATAACTGAATGTAGATACCTATAAATGAGCTGAAATGACATTAGAATCTAATGTCAAAAAATCTAATGCCATTTCAGCTCATATTAGAGTGAAGAGTATTCTCTTCAATCTAATAGTTAAAATAAAAAAGACGGGTAGGAAACACTGAAACATGATTAAAGGAAATTCTATAGCAGATATGAGTGAAAAATTTAAGAACATTATTACTATAAATACACTGACATTTAAACAACTATTATATTTCTTCATTCACAAGCATTCATTTATATTTTTATCGGTGCATAACTAGCAATTATCTACCCCCGTAACACACGATTCGTACACATAAAATATTTCATAGTGTTCAACTAATGCTTTAGTATTAACCCCTATCATCTTAGACTCAATGATACTAATGAACTTACATGTTGAACAAATGAAAAGAGACTCTTAGTTAGTGTACGAAAGCTCGATTTTTGACTACGATATTATTATAATTTACGCGTTGTTAATAATTCCAGTTCCAAGTCCATCAAACGTGAAAGAAATTTACGAATCGTAAATCTCTATATTACCAACTTGGGCTATTGCCGCTCCTTATTTTCCCATTGCGGAGATTTAGATTTCACAGTCAATTACGATGGAATAGGCCCATTTCTCCATATTAATATCATGAATATACTATGTCCATTTAATAGTGGTTTTTAAGAGTCTTGTTACAGCATAGTTTTAATTCAAATATGATAACATACAGCACTTAAGCTCGCCAATAATTTGTATTATATAAAAATATATTTATTTAGGGTCGAGAAAAAATATGGTCGATTTGGATATATTGTATATATTATATTTTTTATTAAAGATATATTCAAATTTTTACACAGTTATCAAATTTTCTTCACACGCTTCCGAATTGCGGTGGATATGCTTCTGCACTCGTTTATATATTTGCTGGAACTGGAAGTGATGTTATTTGGAACACTGGTGCATGCTATTGCACTTTTGTTTCATTTTCTGTGTATGGTGCGTAAACTGTAATTATTTAATTCTCAATGTTAGTGTACCCTTTCTTACCGGCTCCGTCTTTGTCAGCCACTTGAGCCACGAATCCGTACCCGCACACCAAAAATAGCGGGCCAAGTGCGCAGAAGAAGAACATGCAGTAGAAGCCGAACGAGAAGCCGTTCAGCGGTTCCACGATTACTTCTGAAACGTCGTTCACTGTTTTCAGCACCAGGCCGAAGGTTTCGGAGGTGAAGAGGGAGTCCGGAACCACAAACAGGCGCAGGCTCTGGTCGATCACCAGCTGGGCGAGTTTGGCGGATTCTTGGACCGCGCCGTTCGCCTTGAAGGCGTTCACGAAGGGACAGAAGACCGGGTTGGTGCCGAAAGCCTGAGCTGCGTTCTCTACCACCACATCAACAGCGGCCTTGAGCTGTGTTGGAAGGAGGTCTACTATACCAGTTTACTGTTGAGACGCAGAGCAGACGAACGGGGAGTTGCCCATGACTTTCACGTTGAAGTAGTCGATCGAGGCGATGACAGCGGAGAACTGGGTCATGAGCTTCTCGGTGACGGCCATGTGCTGGGCTTCCTGCTGGAAGGTGACCTGGGCCGTTTCGAACGGGTTTCCGCCGGCGATCTGTTACATCGACTGACAGTAGACCGCGAGCTTGGCGAAGTTCAACGCATAGGCGGACAGCTCTTGGTTCAAAGTGGGGCTGGAGGCGTCTGGCTTGCTCGCCGTGAAGCCGACGAAAGAAGCCACCTGGCGGTTTTGCATGGCAAGGACCTCGTCAGAGGCGATCACTGGGAGTTGGGCCGGGTCGTACACAGCAGTTCCGGCGGCCACGTCTGAAACGTACTTCTTGAGATCCTCCACCTTTTGCTGGGTGGCACAGGTCATGTCAATCATCTGCTGCTTGAAGTCGTTGGCGGAGTTGAACTTGAGAGAGGCGAAAGAGCCGACGACTTCCTGGGACTTGGACGCGATTTCGTCCAGCGACTTCTGAGCGGTCAGCAAAAGCTTGTCGATGCAGGCGCTGGTGTCGGCTTCCAAGTTCACGCTGGGCGTGCCTTCTAAGCAGCTTGAGAGATACGCGGAAAGCTTGTTGTTCACCGCGAGGAACTCGAGGTACTCGCTGATGACGAGGGTGGAAACGGAGTCGAGTTTCTTCGGCACGGATACCGGAGCGGGGAAGGCGAAGTTGTTCAGGCTGGTCTCGTTCAGCGCGGCGTCAATCAAGACGAAGCTGGTGAGCGGATTTGTTACCATTTGGTCCACGTCCTCCACGAACGTCTTCATGTTGCAAATGTCGGCGGCCGGAAGGGAGATCGCTTTTATAGATTGCAGCTTGTCCAGCTGAGGGACGACGTTATCTTACCACAGCTTGTCCACCTCGGTCTGCACGATCTTCCTGATGTATGCCGGCATGGTCTCGAACTGGACTCCGTTGTCGAAGTCGCGGGCGAGGTTCACCGCGCTCTGGACGGCCGTTTAGATGAATTCGTAGAGCGGCTTGTCCTGGAAGTGGAGCATCTGGCCGATGGTCAGCTTTTGGTGTTCGTTGAAGAAGTAGTCCAGGTTCGTTCCCGCGAAAGAGACGGCATATGTCTTCGAGATGTATTTGCCGAATATGTCGTCGAGCATCTGGGCGAAGTCGACAGGGCCTTGTTGGGCGCCGAAGACCTCGTGGAGCATCGCGTTCAGGTCGAAGGTGACGTTGAACTTGAAGGTGTCGATGGCGCGTTGAACGCTGGTCAGGTCCAGAGTGAGGGCCTGTGGCTGGAACTTGACGTACGAAGCCACGTCGGTGAGGTTGAGGCTGACGTACTTGAGTTCGTAGAAGTAGTCGACCTGCTTCAAAGTGATGTCGATGACCGAGGTCGTGTTGTCTCTCAGACTGGTGGTGAGGGGCTTCACGAACATCGGAACAGCAGCCGTCATCAAGATTAATATGACGGACATCAACGAGACGCACACGGAGCAGAAGCAGCAGGACCAGGCCTGACACGAAATGCAACCTTTCTTGTTGCAGGCCATGACGGCGATGGAGATCACGAGGATGAGGATTGGCACGGTCAAGATGCAGGCGTAGACGACGGCCGAGAAGGCGGTCTGGTAGGAGTAGTAGTTTCTGTCCAGAATGTCGCACCACATGTAGTCGCAGGCAGAGCTCATCTCGTGGAAGAGCTGCTCGATGGTGATGGTCTCCAGGTGGTCCAGAGAGGGGATGATCTTGTGCTCGTCGACCACGTCTTTCCAGCTTCTGACCTCGTCGATCAGCTTGGGGACCTGCTGCTGCACGTACAGAAGCACGTTGTCGTAGGTGAAGTCCATGCCGAGGATCTGCTTCATGTCGTACTGGGTCAGGTTGAAGACCACTTCTTGGAGGTAGTTGACGACGCAGTTCTGGCCGTTGGCGTCGCACGGCACCAGGAGTCTCTGGACGCCCTCGATGAGCTTCTTGGTGTCCAGGTCGGCGATCATGTCGGCCGCTATCTGGAAGGCCTTGTTGGCGAACTGCCACTTGTTCGGGTTGGAGGCGAAGAGCTTGATCATGTCGGTGACCTGGGCCGGAAGGTCTTTGTAGAGGTCGATGTTCAGGCCAGCCAGGTCGATTCCGTCCAGCTGGGTCTTGATGACGGGCGGGTACTGGTTCTGGTCGTAGGAATCCTTTACTTCTTTGGAGTTGAGCTGGACGCTGTTTACGTTCTCGTCCAGCTCCTTCATTTCGGCGATGATGGCGTCGAACTTCTGCTGGCCCGGCTTGATGTAGGCGAGTTAGTCCTTCGGGTCTTCAGGGAAATAGAGGACGGATCCGACCGCCTGCAGCACGGAGTCTTTTCCTTGGACCAAGCTGAACGCCTTTTCCAAGGGCTCTTTCACCAGCTCCAGCTCGGTCATGGCGCTTTGCAGGGTGGACAAACTGGCGTTGAACTCGGCGGCGCTGCTGTACATGAGGTCGTGCAGCGGCGTGACCTTCTCGTCCAGCAGTTGGGACAGGATGTCGTCGGAGATTACAAGGGCGTTGTCGGCCACTTTTCTGTACTGGCTCTCGAGGTCGACGGCCGTGTTGAAGGCGGTCTTGGGGATCTTGACCACGTCTCCGCTGCTGAGACCGAAGTAAATGACGGCGAGAAGCAGCGGGATGCAGCTGAGGTACCACAAAACGATATAGGTGGCCTTGCACTTCTGGGCCTTTCTGGCGGCTTACTTTCTCTCGTTGGTGCTGTTTTGGGCGGCGATGTGGTTGAAGAGCTTCGGGTTCTGGGCCACGTCTGGAACCTTCTGCACCAGCAGTTCAAGCTGGGAGGCGCGGGTAGCCTTCTTGTCTACTTTGATGTTCAGCTCTTCCATCATTTCTTTTCTCTCCTTGTCGAGGACTTTCTGTTCTCTTTGAACTTTCAAAAACTTGTTGCAGCACAGCACGCAGCCCCAGATGGAGGGCGTCACTATCATCAGCACAAGCGAGACCAAGAGCGGGAGCAAGCCGTAGGCGATCTCGTATCCGATGACCGGGAGGTGTTCTGCTATTCTACATCCATCGCCTGTAATGCACAGGTCGTCCACGAAATCTTCGTAGGACTGGATGTCATAAGGACCGAAAAGGGGGTTCTTCATTATTATCTGGAAGTGGGTGGACAGAATTATTATTGCTTGTTGAAGGTGTTACTAACCGTTTCTCTGATTAAGATTCTTAATCAATAACAATTTCTTAATTTAAGATATTGTTAGATTATAGAACTGAATGTGAAATAGAACCGAGATTAATTAAATGTAATCAGACACAATTTTACTATTTGTTCAAAAAATATGGAATGTAACTATTAATACTATACTTTCAGAGTCAATCCTAGAAGATGAGGTATGATGTTGAGATTAGTTTGTGGTAACGTTATGTGTAACTAAGTTTGGATCTGCGGATTGTCATGATTTATGAGATGAAGATGGAATGATTGAATTGAGCCTTAGTACTGATGATAAGGTTACAGTTAAGCGAGTCATTTTTTAATACTATACTTTAATATTTCATTTTTGTGAAATAACCGTAGGCAACGTAAATCTCAAGGTTTATTAAAATACAACCAAAAATAAGAAATATACCATATCTTATTACATTACAATACATATCCAGAGTATTTACAAACGATTTGAAACCATGGCAAACAATATAAATGAAATATTATTGAAGTGCTGTATATGTAATGCCGTCAGTTGTATTTGTACAATATAACTGAATGTAGATACCTATAAATGAGCTGAAATGACATTAGAATCTAATGTCAAAAAATCTAATGCCATTTCAGCTCATATTAGAGTGAAGAGTATTCTCTTCAATCTAATAGTTAAAATAAAAAAGACGGGTAGGAAACACTGAAACATGATTAAAGGAAATTCTATAGCAGATATGAGTGAAAAATTTAACAGAACATTATTACTATAAATACACTGACATTTAAACAACTATTATATTTCTTCATTCACAAGCATTCATTTATATTTTTATCGGTGCATAACTAGCAATTATCTACCCCCGTAACACACGATTCGTACACATAAAATATTTCATAGTGTTCAACTAATGCTTTAGTATTAACCCCTATCATCTTAGACTCAATGATACTAATGAACTTACATGTTGAACAAATGAAAAGAGACTCTTAGTTAGTGTACGAAAGCTCGATTTTTGACTACGATATTATTATAATTTACGCGTTGTTAATAATTCCAGTTCCAAGTCCATCAAACGTGAAAGAAATTTACGAATCGTAAATCTCTATATTACCAACTTGGGCTATTACCGCTCCTTATTTTCCCATTGCGGAGATTTTGATTTCACAGTCAATTATTTGAGTTTATGTTTCTACGAATTGAGTAAGCTAGAAGCTAAGTATTTGAATATTGTAATGTGAGTTTAGTTCAAACTTGGAATTGTGGATACTTTGCAATCCAAAAAAGTAACTTGCGTGTATTTAGTTACCAACGAAGTAAATATTCTAGTTTACGCTGAAGGATCTGAATATTTACGAGCGTTGGCAAAATATGTAGTGAACCCCTTTTCTATAAATTTGTTAGTTGCATCTTATAGCATTAGAATCCTCTTCGCACCTCATTTACTTACTCATAAACTTTGGCGGGGTGCACTCGCATGTTTTGTATTAAATATTTACGTCCATATCAATTGGGCACCCCTCCTGCATGCTGTAGCAGAACCCGTTAAATTCAAGTTCGTCACACGTTTTAACGCACGTTTTATTTTTAACAACAACTTTAGGGCAGTTAACGGTGTCATTAACGTTTTCACAATAGCTCCCGTTGATTCTCTCGCACGAATCAAGGCAGTTTCCAGTTGAGCGGTTCATAAACTGAGATGGAGTGCAGGAGTTGCATTGTTTATAACCTACTTTTACCTGATCGTTAGGTATTGAGGGCGAGCAAGGCTGTGAACAACGCGGAACTCCGTTTTCAAGCGTGAAATATTATGGGGTGCACGATTCCACACACGTTAGTCCATCAGTGAATTATTTTGTACCATCGCATATGATACAATTTATCAATCCAGTATCTCCAGTTATGGCGCGAACCTCGTAGTCTGGGTCTATATATTTAGCAGAATCGAAAATTGAACAAACTGATTCGCATCTTAAGGTTATATTGCTGTAAATATCAAAACCAGATACTTTGTAATAACATGTTGGCTAACAAACTAAATTATAGCCATCGAATGTATAATATTGCGTTTAACATGATTTAATACATTACGGACCTATCGTATAATCTATGAAAAACTCTGATTTTGAATTTTTACACGAATCAACACAAACAAAGTTTGAAGTAATATACGGCCTAGAGTCTGGGCATTCATTTACACATATTTTCTAATCCTCATAATAGTTAAGTCCAAAATCAGCACAATTATCTTCTTATCTTAAATAGCCATTAAAAAATGGATCAGTAATTTATGTGTCTACACCAGATACTTACGACGAATTTTATAACACACATTAATACTATCTATTTATTTTTGCAAAGTAAAGAGGACAAAATTTAACACATTATTTGCCATTATAGTCAACAAATTTATTTGTGGGATGATCCAGACATGATATAATACACTATTGATCTAATTAATATGTAACATTCATTTGTTAACAGGAAGATTCACACCTTTTAGCTATTGCGGGATATACATCATCAACAAGCCAAACGCCATCACATTTCAATAAATATATTTTTTAGTTATTTATTATCTAATAATATGTTGGGTTTACCGTTGGAATGAAACATTATTTTGTTAATGGATTAAAAATATTACCACCACATCCTGAGCTACAAATTAATTATGGATTTTTAATTATAAGTTGATCATTTGCACAAAAATTAACACATGTTTTACCTGTTACATCAATATATAAAGATTTTGGGCAACCTTCAGAGTTATTAAAGCATTGATTTAAATATTCTATTTCTGAGCAAATAAATTAGCATATTTTTGTTTAATCTGCTAAATTTTAAAATTTAGGACAATTTATAGAATCATCCTAGTTTTCACAATATGAGCCATTAATTCGTTAACATTCGGTAGTACTGATACATTGTCCAGATTTTCTATCAGTCAATTGAGGTGATATACAGTTTAAGCATTGATTATAGCCAATTTTAACTTGATTATCAAGAACTAATGTACCAGAGCATGTTGTAACACAACGGGGTTGACCATTTTCAACAATGAATTTTGAAGATGCGCATGTGGCTGCGCAAGCTGTTTTATCTTCTGTTACAAAAGGTTTATTAATTCTACACTGCGAAATGCACCTATTTCTATTAGTGGACGTTGTTGGTTTGAAATCAGGGTCTACTAAGGTAGCTTCCGTGAATAAAGAGCAAGAATCTTCACATCTGAGCCTTTATGTGCTGTATTTGTCTATTCCAGTTGATTTTAGAGCAGTATCGCATGTGTCAATGCAAGTCAAGATTCTAGAAGCCGAGTAATAATATTCCTTTGGACATTCTTGAATGCATTACAATGAACCCACATTTAAAACGAAGTTTTCAGAAGTTCCGACACAACTTCTTACACAAACGAACTTTGAAGTGTAAAACGGTTTATCAGCTGGGCAGATGTCTTGACAAGTGTTATCATTAGCGAATTTATTGAACCCAAACGGACTGCAATCATCGGCTTCTCTAAGAAATCCGAAGAATAACGGTTCTAAAACGGAGGAATCGATACCAGCAACACGTTTTGGATCGCGCTACTCCAGACAATGGATTTCAACACCCTTTATTTCGTAGAAACCAGATGAGCAAGTATCAACGCATTCATTGGATTTATTAGCAACAAATTTATTCGTGGGATGAGAACGGCACGAGGGAACACATGTTAGCTTGATTTAAAAGTCGACACCCATTGCTGAGCATGAATTCTCGCAACGAATTGAATTTATGTTTGCTGAATCCTTCATCTAATAGGCATTACAACTTTATTTGAAAATTTTCGTTTCGTTAACAATATAATAAAATGTAGGGGTTATAGGATTAACGCAATTCTTAGTGGTTGGATTATAAATATATTTACATGATTTACAATATCTAGGTACTTCGGCAGAAATATATTAACTTGGGGCGCATTTATCAATACATTGACTTTTAGTTTCATCCATAATCTTTCCAATTGGGCAGCCTTGAGCTTGAGTGAAGCACCAATTGCCGAGGATAACCATAGTTTTGCTTTCATCAACGGTTATACACTAATTACCTTCTTTAGTGAATGGACACTTGACAGCGTCTATTCCAGCTTCGCAGTAGTACTTGTCATTGGCATTGAGTAAACCTTTGAATGAGCATGTTGAAGTGCATTCTCCAGTTGTTCTAAGGATGAATTGACCGACTGGGCATTTGATGCATTGCTTATAATCGTTATAAACAGCTGGGACGAGATAAACAGTATTTAATTGAGTTACATCTCTTTGTATTAATTAAATACATTCAGTTACTTCGGTTGGGGTAACGCATCTCATAACGCCGTTTTAGTAGACAAAAATCTTTGAACGACATTTTTCAACACATGTGAAGTTATTTTCTGAGATGAAAGTCTTATTTGGTCCACAAGCAGCTATACATTTTCTTGGGTTAGTAAGAAGTGGATCAGGATCGACGAGTCTAGCTGTCTTAAATTTCAAGCAAGAAGCTTCACATCTTATTAAAGTTGGATGATAAGCGATATCAACACCCATGAAGTTCTAGAACAAGCAGTCTGAAACACAAACAAGTAATCCTGGGAGTAATTCTTGATAGAACTTTTTATTGTTGGTAGCATCATCAACACATGTTGGAAGACAAGCTAATGAAGTCTGAGAGACGACGAACTTTTCTGTTGTATCAATACAATTGGCTACGCATGAGTGATCTTACATGTAATAGGTGGCAGAAGCTGGACAGGTTGATACGCATTAATTATTAAAGCCGAACTCAAATCCTTAGAAATCTCTGCAATCATTTTCTTCTCTTTGATAGCCCTTGAAGTATTCAACTACTGTTTCAACCCATTTCCATTTTTCTTCTTAACGTGGTACTTTTATTATGTTATCATTTTCATCAATTACGTCATCGTAAACTGTTACAAAATATGTAGTATTTACGAAATAATACGAAACTTCCTTATCTATTCCAGCTGGTCTGCTGATATTTCTCTAGTCTAAACAATGAAGTTCTTTAGCGGCGTCTTTCCAATAAAATCCAGAAGGGCAGTAGTCAACGCATTGGTTGTTTTTATTAGCTACGAATTTGCTGGTAGCTGTACTTCTGCATGATTTTACGCATTCTCCGTTAATGGCGAATTTATATATTGGATCAATGAGCTCGCATTAACTTTCACAGTGCTGAACATATGCATTTTCTTGGAGCCAGTATCCAGTATCGCATTTTTCAACTAAAATTTTGAGTCCGTTGACCTTGGTGTATATCATATCTGGAGCTTCTGGTACACAAGTCTTATCTTGCGTGTAATAATCAGCACATGGAGCGCAAACACCTGTTGTACCGGTGTATCCTTGTGGGCATACGTCAAAGCATTCATTATTTAGCTCCAAAGTACAACTAGATTTACAAACCTTTTGACCGTTAATAAGTTAAAACTTTGGGCAATTAACGGCATCAGTTGGTTCCTCACAGTAAACACCGTTCACATAGAGGCAAATATTAACACAAGTTTTTGTAGTTCTCTGCGCGAACTATTTTGGAGAGCATTTAACGCACAAACCGGAGAAAACGGCCGTACAAGTAGCAGCTGGAACACATAAGTTTTAAGCGTCGAATGTTGAAGAGGCGCAGGCTGGAACACAAAAGCCGTTTTCATTGTAGATATCTGTTCCAACGCAGGCGGAGGTGCATATCTTGGAGGAGTTATATAATGGAGCAGATAAAGGGCAGGCGGCAACGCATGATTCATTATTTTTGAAAGACTTAGCTGGGTTCAAAGAGCTACATGAGACAGCAGCAGCTTGCTCAGATAAGTAAAGTGGAGTTTAAGCAGGATCTGTAATGTAAGTCTTGGTATCTTCGAAGGCGGCTTGGCAGTGGAACTCGCCATCAGATTGAAGAAGGAATCTGCCGGATAAACATTCTTTAATGCACTCATTGGTAGAATTATGAACGAAATTATTAGTTGGATGGTTTTTACAGGAAGTTATACAGGTGTTCTTGATTTAGAATTTGATTCCCATGACAGCACAAGTTTTTTCACATCTCATAAGGTTATTATCCTTAGCAGAATCGAGATATTGGAATCCAGCGCAGGAATCGATGACGATCTTGTTTCCATTATCATATTCGTAGAACTTATCGTTAATTGATGGAGTGGAAACAATGCAAGAAACTGGAGTGGATGAAAGATTAGTTAATAAGCCAGCACTGCAAACTAATTCGCATGCTCTAAGACTTTGAGCATTTAAATGTACTAAGTATCCAGAAGCACAGATTTTAACGCATTTGGTATGAGTGTGATCAATACTGTAACTTTCTGGGCAACCATCAGCTAAGGTGTAACATCTGTTCTTTTCTTCAAGAAGGAGCATTCCAGAACAATCAGCACGGCAGAGTTTTTGAACAGCACCGGTTTCAATTGAGTATTTGAGGTTATCTGGGGTTTTCATTACAACATACTGGACTTTTGGACAATTGGCAACAGGAGCGAGCGGATCTTCAGAAAAAGTCTCGCAAGTTCTCACCTTAATATCACCATAAAGATCAGAAGTGTAGATTCCAGCATTTCCTATGCTAGAGAAACGGTATTCGTTGACATATTCGCAGGTCTTGCGGCAAACTTGATCAGCGCCAACGAAGAATGGGCAGTAGAAGCACTCGTCCTTGTTCACACCTTTGTAGTGATCGGAGTTCTTACGAGTGGCGAATGGGAATGCACAGGAAGAATAGCAGTTAGCTTACTTTGATCTGTCTGGTAAGGATTCGATTGTGAAATAAGAATCAGGACAAGTGTCAAGACATTGATCTTTATCATATGTTGCGCCCAAAGCCGTATAAACGTACCAATCCCTGCAGTCGCTGACGCAAATGTCTCCGAATAACTTCCATCCGGCATAACAGTTGTCCAAACAAAGGTATTCGTCGAATGGGTAACTATACGGGTCTATCTTCTTTATTTTGCAATATTCTTGCTCAACACTAGAAGAATTTCCCTCGCAGAACTTCTCTCCAAAGGTCATATTAAAGTAAACGCATTTGTCGGTGCAGTTTTTGGACGTTCTGTTCCAAAGGGTTCCTCCATCGTATAAACTAGAGCCGCACAAGTTACAGGTTCCAGTTTCTGTTTATTTGTAGGTCATGTCAGGGCACTCCCTTTGGCATTCACCGAAGACGTCAACTAATGGATCCGGGCAAGATTTATGGCAGTCCTTCCCGTTTTTGGTTGGGGCTCTGATAGCGTTAAAATATCTAGAGAAGAAACGAAGGATTTACAAAGCCCATGGCTGAGGCGTAGTCTTAACTGCATCAGCAGCTGGGATTACAGTACCTTTATTGAGTCTTTCGTACATAATATTTTAATCGTCAACGAAATTTGGATCCGATGGATCTGTAATTTCTCCAGCTGGTACTAAAGATGAAATAATAAATTCTCCATAAATACCATTTCCTTTATGATCGCGTGGATGCTCATCAGCTGAAATTACTCCACCTACGATTTAAGTCCAATCTTCTTAAGCAGCGTCAATATCGCATTTACCCAATGGATCAGGATCACAAGAAAAATCTAGTCTTACAGAACCGGTACAAATCGGACGATACTCGTTAGTAGATAAGATACGATAAAGACCATAAGGCTTCAATCTTAAGCAAATATTATTGTATCTTTAGTAACTATAAGTGCTATTTCCAGTTAAAATATCTGAATAAGCAGCAAAGTAAGGGAAATCTGTATTATTACAATCTGCTAATGAAGATGGAATTATACACTTCATATTGGTTGTGTCAGTATAAGTTCCATCAGGACAAACGGAGAAGCAAGCCTTTCCGTTACTTAACAAATATTTACCAGATGGGCATTTACCTAAACCATCTAACGCTACACAGCCGGCAGATGATGCAACCATGCCAGTATCAGAACAAAGAACACATGGAGTTTGAATTGGATCAGCATTGTTTGGAGTTGCTGGTTCAACATAACCTAAGTCCATTGGACATTCGTAGACGCATTAATTAACTATATCTGGCACCGGAGTAATACTGAATTTTACAACTCTGTAGTTCTTGAAACAGTATTTTAAGCACATTGTTTCAAACAAATAATATGCTTTATCTACAGTGCATTTAATCGATGTAATACAGCTATTACTTGCTAAATCGTAAATTTCTCCATCTTTGCAAGTAACCGGGTCCATATATGTTCCATTAGCATCCTTCTTGATCCCAACCGCTTTATTCGGCGAATAATAAACTTTCCAATGAACTTCCAAGTCCGGATACCCTTATTTTAGCTCCTATTACTATGCGTCAAAGTATTTAACTTCGAGACCGTTTATTTAATCAGTTGCTTCAATATCATTCACGAGCAGCTGGGGATAATAGTCAATGAACGCGTTCCTGTGTTAAAAGTAGTCGAATCCGAAGTAAATGGTGATGGAGAAAACGGAGTTCGTGATCTCGCTGTAGAACTTTGATTCTTTCGCCTGAAAATTAAACGGAGCTACTAATAAGTCTGATAGGGTCAGATTGTGTGCCATTTAACCATTATTAATGTCACAAATTCGGCATTATCTACCTTTATTGCAATCAGCCATTGGTGGACATGTGGAATAACAACTAAAAAGCATTGGGATGTGAATATCATAAACGCTAAGAATGTATGGTTCCACAAAATTACTTCCATCCTGGCACATATCAAGAACATCTTAATAACGAATTTAGACTGAATTTTATTAAACACCGTGAGAATCTAAAAACGAAACGGTTTAATTATCAAAAATAATTTCTCGCCCATTTATAAAGTATTTTAGCGAGCTGGATATGTTCTAAAAATTTCCATTATAAGCATCTACTTCACGCAATTCTATATTATCAATATAAGTATACCCCAGCATGCGAGATAACTATATGGCCTTCATAACACTATAATCCAAATTAATTATTCTAATTTCACCCACAACGGTTACATTAAATAATTTCCCATAAATTTAATTAAAAATACTAACATCTAAATTTTAAGTATATTTATTTTCCGGTGCACTCATATCAATTGTAACATTTATTGCAAATAAAGCATTTTTAATTACAGAACCTACTTCAAGATCGATTAACGAATAATTTGAAGTATATGGTTGACCATGCAATACTGATAGCATTGGGACATTAACCACTGTAAGATCTAAGGATGATTAATTGGTGTAATTTGAAATTCTTAGTCCTGGGTTATTCCATTCAGCCAGATCGATTTCTGAATCTAAATAACAGTTATTAATTGGTCTCCATACACGTCCTTATGTCATTGAATCACATTTTTTCTTAATCATTTATAGTGTAAATTATATTACTATTTACATTGTTAGGTGTGAAAATATATAATTTGATATTTAACATGATATTCATCATTAATATTAAACTAGTGGAACTTGTTTATAGATTCATATTTATTATTTATATGACGTTATTTTTAGTGTAATATTTTTGAGTGTAATATTGTATCTAGACAGTGAATATCATGAAAACCATTGTACCTATATTTAAGGTAAAATAGGATACACAAAATTAACTAGCACAATTTGCATACAATTATCATATCACATTTAATACTAACATTTAAATAATAGTATAATAAAGAAATAGTTATAACATGACAACAGCAACAATCCAACAATACGGTAAAATCTCACGAAAAGACTCTTGGATACACTCGCGTATAGAGCCAAGCAAAATCGCGTATAAGCTTTCAATTTCTAAAGTTTATATGTGAGATATCCTGTCTCAAGAGTAAATAGGTGATCAACTTGGGTCTATAAAATAAGTGTAAAATCTAATATTTTTATAATGAAATCATGTTAATTCTTCATGATAAAGCGCTATCATGATAATTGCAAACAATTAGTTCATTCTCGCACTTATTTTCTACCCCAATACCAATCATCAGGTAAAAATATGCACGTTACGCTTTTTTGAGATTAGGTTAGGTCTTTACATGAGAAATCTCAAAATATCTATACGGGTACAGTAATCATGTATTGACTTTCTAGTATTCCTGAGTATATATACGAGTGTATCCAAGAGTCTTTTCGTGAGATTTTACCGTACTTTTAGCTGCAATAAATATGTATTTTACAATTATCAGTTTATTTAAATGGTTTTCATCTTTTATTCAAATCTATATGAATATACTATATGAATATACCTACATCTTTTAAATATCAAGTAACAATTATATGGTATGTTTTAATTTATTATTATTTGTCTACGCGTTGCCGCTGACACGCTAGTCCCAAGATTCATACCAGCCATCCCAAAGATAGTTACAAAGATAACTTCCGAGGTCAACAATAATAGTTCAAGTGCCGAACTAACTTATGTTGTCTGAGGAAGTTATTCAGAGTGACAATCCTAGAAGATTAGGTATGATATTTAGACAAGTTTGACTTAACGTAACTTTACGTGTAATTAAGTTTGGATTTGTGGATTGTCTTGGTTTATGAGATGAAGATGGAATGATTGAATTGAGCCTTAGTACTGATGATAAGGTTACAGTTAAGAGTCATTTTATTTATATTATAGAATAAACACATAATTTTTTAGAGGTATAATGATTATACCTTTTACAAGCAGAAGAAAAATTAATCAATTTTAATATAATAGAAATATGTATCTCCATGTGGATTGTCATGTGTACTGATGATAAGATAGGATAGATAGGTTGAACACTCAGAACATATAATTAATATTTTATGATAAGATTCCTTTTAGCAATGAAATATTGCGATAAAAAATATAATAGTTAAGAGAATAATAGTTAGACAAAAAAGAAAGTGGTATGAATTAATGGTATTCAAAAAATACTTTTAATAATTTAATATAAGTGTAAATTATTTCACTCTAAATGATTGATTTTAAATTCCAAAGTATCATTAAATTATAATTGGACTTTAATTTTGCTACCAAATATAATGTAAGTTATTAGCATCATCTACAAAAAATTTTACTTCACGTTATGATCTTTGCAATTTATTTCCATTATTTTTATTACAAACACAGGCAATTATAACTACCACAACTATAATTATAATGAGAGATGGAGCTGCAATAAATATAGTCATTTTGAGAGTGGGAGTTAAACAGAAAAATGTACATTTTGCAATACATTCAGAACCGTAGAGAGTCTAATATTATGAGCATTCGTCTACACATTATTTGGAATTTTCATTTGTTTTATTCAAAGTGAATAAAGTTAAACACGCATCTTAACATATAAGTTTCCCAGAATCAGCTTTGTAAGCACCTGTTTAACATCTAGAAACACATTCTCCAATTTGATAATAAGGAGAATCTTCAGGGCAAGCTGATAAACATTGTTATGAATTGCTGTTAGATGCATTCAAGACGTAATATGTGCATGAAGCCTAGCACATAAGAGTCTGAGCTCCAGAAACGACTGAATATGAATTAGATGTGCACTTTGCTACGCACGCGCCGGTTTCATAATACGGAGTAGCTGAAGGGCATGAGGTTATGCATTGTTGAGAGTTTGAGTTAGATGCGTTCAAAACATAAAGACCTGTGCAAGAAGCTTGGCATATTAATTCCGAGCCTGAGTATGCTCCAGTTGAGCATCTGGCTACGCAGTTCACTCCTTCTTTGAATGGAGTTGCTCCTTAGCACTAAGTTACGCATGATTGACCAGACGGGCAAGTTGCTTAGCATTAATTTTGACCTACAACTCTCGTTGGGTACGCCTCCGGGCAAACGTCGTAGCAAGTAATAACTCCACCAATATTCGTGAAGTAAAAATCGCAGTCGAGAGTTCTGGAAGTGCCTCTTTCTAAAGTTCCTCTTGGGTAGGCTGCTTTTTCAGTAACGTCAAAGTACTTAGGGAGAACGGTGTAAGCGTACTACTCGGTGCAATAGCTGTTAGAACCGATTTCAACGAAGAAGAAGCCGTTGTCGCCCCAGCCAGTTCCCCACGAATTCTTTATCACCCACACGTTCTTACCGTTTCTGGTTCCGTAGCCTACGATTACAACCGCATGGTCCATGTTGTAGGTGTTGCATGGATTATAAATGATTGAATTACCCGTAAAATATTAGAAAGTAGTTGCGGGTGTGCCAGTGCCTACGAATATTGAAATCGCAATCGCGATTCCACGAGAAAGATACGATTTGATCGTATTTATCGTGGAGGCGTTGAAAGAAGATGCGTCATCGTCGAAGATTTTTATGGTCGGAGTCACTTTCGCACTCTAATTGCACCATGCAGCATACAAACCTGAATTGTCAAACATCTTAACCGGTAACAGCTAATTATCAGCTGATAACTTAGGGGCGATGATAGTTTCAGCTTTCCAAGCTGCCTCATTCGCTGCGTACGCATACGGGAAATTTTCGGTTAACTCAATTGTTTATATCGGTTAATGGGAAGGATTAGTTTGTTATTCATTACCAGGAACCATAATGTAAGTTTATATTACAAAATTCATATATATATATATATATATATATATATATATATATATATGTACTGCGGAAATAATTGACGGGAAAATATATAACTATTTTATATTCTATTATCATTTTCATATACTTTTGAGTTATTTAAATTAATCACCACACCAAAGCCACTAAATTATAGAAATGTTATAAAGTAGTATTTAACTTATCCAAAAGATGTTGACAAAAGCTCAGCCAGAGGCAAGTATTTTAAAAATCATTATTTCCTCAACAAATATTTATTAAATTAAATATTGAAGATTTTTTATTTTTAAATGCAAATATTAAGTGGCTTAATCAGTCCAATGAGATGTTGCAAATTCTCAGAATTATTTTAACGAGCTCTGATCAAAGGTTGACGCTATCTATATCTTAATATGTTTTCGAATCTAAGCGCAAAACTTTTCAAATGAACTCAAGAAAAACTTTGCTTATGAGCAATTTTTTGACTTTAAACTGAGGGTTTATAATAAGCTCTGAGAATGCTCTGTTTCTTGTAATAAGAATACTTATTATTAACCGATTAAAGGTAAAAAAATTGTAAGTACAAATTTATAGAGTAATGAAGGCTAACTTCATTAGCTGCTTCCACAGAGTTTCCTTTAAAAGAACAGAGCTAAGTATTTTAGTCAAATAGTCAACCCGCAAAATTTATTCACAGCTTTTTAACTGCATTTACTAGAAATATTAAAAATATAGTCATTCAACTTATTAAGTGTTTCCAGAATTGCATGGTGAACAAAGCGCTCTATATAAATGTTTTGAATTTAGACCTAATACCATAACTTAAAAGATAGATTAATATTAATATTATTTCTGCTTCTTAAATTTAATTGCTAATTTGACTATTTTTGTCGTGATTTATTGCGATACGGTTATGAATACGTAGACATGAGATGTAATTCTCATTGTTTATATTCAAAATAGGTTAATGATATTATCAAAATATTAATATAAAAACCACCTCGGCTAGTAACTCGATTTTGATTTTAAATTTGATAACAAAAATTGAAATAATATTTCAAACTTACAAAGAATAACAATCATGTTGATATAGCTACAGACTCTGTTCTAAAAATAATTATTTAGTTCCAATCTAATTTCGTAAAATCCTATTAAAATCATAAAGTTCTCAAAACGACTTGAATTATTAGTATTTGAAGTCAAGTAAAATATGTAGTTCTCAGAACTCTAATAGTTATATTCCAATTTATTTAAAGATTTAATTCTCTCTTGTTCTTTATTTTTCGATAAGCTAAAAATATATTATATTTTTTATTTCCTGAATCAAATCAGGCGCCGTTACTAGGATAGTTAATACAGGTTATGTTATGTTCATTGACAACAGCTCCATTAGAGTTTATTGCATCAAACGTATTAAAAAGTGTTGCTATTTCCTAAGAAATTTATATGTATTTAAGCTAGTTAAACTATAAGTGGAAGTGCGAAAACAAACATCTGATATTATAAGCATAGTAAAAGAATATAATATGAATATTATATCCACCTCACAATTTTTGTTTTAGTTTTAATGAAGAAAATAATAGTACTTTAGGACCAAATATCTACATTAGAACTTAAAATGCAGCGATTTATTTTAAGAAGCTAAAGAAGATTATAACATAACATCTAACTTTTTTATCTACTACTTTGCTTCATGGGGAAAATATGACTTTATGGACAAAGCAAATTGTAAAAAACTAAATCATTACAGAACATTGTTGTATAGAATGTTCACAGTAAATTAAAGATTATAAATAAAGTCTATCAAATAAAATTAATAAATATAAATGAAATCATTCTCAGGTTTGAAGAAGCGTGGTAAATTAAATTACTAATTTTATTAATGATATAAATGAATGACGAGGAGATTTGTGGCTCAGAATTAATTAGGAAACTCTGTGGACGTCATAGAAATACATCGATTTTCAATTGTCCCAATTACAAAAATATCGAAAAACCCAATCAAATATTTTTTGGATTCGAATGAGGAAATACTTACATACAATGAGAATGATAAAAATTGAACTCGTCAAAGTCGTAACAACATAACAAGAAGAAATAAAGTCAAATTAGTAGTCGGAGTGAAAATGATAAAAGTATTAATATTTATTACTCATTACTACATTATTAACATAAATGTATAAAATCAATCTTGCAATGCTTCTCCTTCTCCTACAAGAAGTTCCGCAGTACATATCAAAATTCCCTCCTTTACAATAATTACAGGTTTTACATATAGCATTAGATAACTGAAATTGCTCTGATAAACTTAAAGTTGCACTATCAGCTTTATTTTGCCAAAAACTATTGAGATTATTTTTATCTCTTAAAACGGCATTTTCCAAAACAGCCATTGTTTAAAAGACGTAACAACATCCACATTGTCCTTAATTTTTTGCTGAAGTTATCAGTTACATTTCTCTAAGATCAACAGAAGGATAAACAGTCGAAAGATCTGGAAGTGGGTTGATGGCTGAACAATAGTCGTTTCTGGCAGCTTAGAGTTGGTTCAAAGGACTATTTTTAGCTTTTAGAACAGTCTCTTAGTGAACTACGTCCATTCTTTCGACCAAACCAACGGGGAGATTAGGATCAGTTAGCAAAAGCTCTTGAAGTTCTAGAAAGTTGGTACAGAAGATGCTCTTCTTTTCTTCTTCGTGGCTGCTGTACATTTTGTTGAATTTAAGTGTATATTCGGCGAATGCTTCATCACAGGTCATTTATATCAAGTTATTTAATAGTGTATACTAAAATAACGCGATCATTTGAATATGAAGTGAATAAAAATATACAAACTCATTATTTTAATATTTGAGAATGAAAAGTACTAATAAAAAAATCTTAAAATATTGTTATATAATCATGTCATATATAAGTTGTTCTGAGTTCATTCAATATCAATAAACATAAAATATTTTACAAATCAGTGAAATCTCAAGTTATATAGCAATCATATTATTAGCTACATTGTTGATTATTTTAACATAAATACATAGACAGCAGAGGCATCAATGTATTTTTATTTTTACAGTAAAAATACACATTCATATTAATACTGTTTTGAGCGTGCGAATAATGTTTTGATTAGTAACAAAATACTATATTTACTATATTTATGTGTGTATATATCTATGTCTATATTTCTTAGTATTTTGACAAAAGTATATCAATAAACACTGTGAAAGTCAAACATGGAATGTAACTATTAATACTATACTTTCAGAGTCAATCCTAGAAGATGAGGTATGATGTTGAGATTAGTTTGTGGTAACGTTATGTGTAACTAAGTTTGGATCTGCGGATTGTCATGATTTATGAGATGAAGATGGAATGATTGAATTGAGCCTTAGTACTGATGATAAGGTTACAGTTAAGTGAGTCATTTTTTAATACTATACTTTAATATTTCATTTTTGTGAAATAACCGTAGGCAACGTAAATCTCAAGGTATATTAAAATACAACCAAAAATAAGAAATATACCATATTTTATTACATTACAATACATATCCAGAGTATTTACAAACGATTTGAAACCATGGCAAACAATATAAATGAAATATTATTGAAGTGCTGTATATGTAATGCCGTCAGTTGTATTTGTACAATATAACTGAATGTAGATACCTATAAGTGAGCTGAAATGACATTAGAATCTAATGTCAAAAAATCTAATGTCATTTCAGCTCATATTAGAGTGAAGAGTATTCTCTTCAATCTAATAGTTAAAATAAAAAAGACGGGTAGGAAACACTGAAACATGATTAAAGGAAATTCTATAGCAGATATGAGTGAAAAATTTAACAGAACATTATTACTATAAATACACTGACATTTAAACAACTATTATATTTCTTCATTCACAAGCATTCATTTATATTTTTATCGGTGCATAACTAGCAATTATCTACCCCCGTAACACACGATTCGTACACATAAAATATTTCATAGTGTTCAACTAATGCTTTAGTATTAACCCCTATCATCTTAGACTCAATGATACTAATGAACTTACCTGTTGAACAAATGAAAAGTGACTCTTAGTTAGTGTACGAAAGCTCGATTTTTGACTACGATATTATTATAATTTACGCGTTGTTAATTATTCCAGTACCAAGTCCATCAAACGTGAAAGAAATTTATGAATCGTAAATCTCTATATTACCAACTTAAGCAATTACCGCTCCTTATTTTCCCATTGCGGAGATTTAGATTTCATAGTCAATTACGACGGAATAGGCCCATTTCTCCATATTAATATCATGAATATACTATGTCCATTTAATAGTGGTTTTTAAGAGTCTTGTTACAGCATAGTTTTAATTCAAATATGATAACATACAGCACTTAAGCTCGCCAATAATTTGTATTATATAAAAATATATTTATTTAGGGTCGAGAAAAAATATGGTCGATTTGGATATATTGTATATATTATATTTTTTATCAAAGATATATTCAAATTTTTACACAGTTATCAAATTTTCTTCACACGCTTCCGAATTGCGGTGGATATGCTTCTGCACTCGTTTATATATTTGCTGGAACTGGAAGTGATGTTATTTGGAACACTGGTGCATGCTATTGCACTTTTGTTTCATTTTCTGTGTATGGTGCGTAAACTGTAATTATTTAATTCTCAATGTTAGTGTACCCTTTCTTACCGGCTCCGTCTTTGTCAGCCACTTGAGCCACGAATCCGTACCCGCACACCAAAAATAGCGGGCCAAGTGCGCAGAAGAAGAACATGCAGTAGAAGCCGAACGAGAAGCCGTTCAGCGGTTCCACGATTACTTCTGAAACGTCGTTCACTGTTTTCAGCACCAGGCCGAAGGTTTCGGAGGTGAAGAGGGAGTCCGGAACCACAAACAGGCGCAGGCTCTGGTCGATCACCAGCTGGGCGAGTTTGGCGGATTCTTGGACCGCGCCGTTCGCCTTGAAGGCGTTCACGAAGGGACAGAAGACCGGGTTGGTGCCGAAAGCCTGAGCTGCGTTCTCTACCACCACATCAACAGCGGCCTTGAGCTGTGTTGGAAGGAGGTCTACTATACCGGTTTACTGTTGAGACGCAGAGCAGACGAACGGGGAGTTGCCCATGACTTTCACGTTGAAGTAGTCGATCGAGGCGATGACCGCGGAGAACTGGGTCATGAGCTTCTCGGTGACGGCCATGTGTTGGGCTTCCTGCTGGAATGTGACCTGGGCCGTTTCGAACGGGTTTCCGCCGGCGATCTGTTACATCGACTGACAGTAGACCGCGAGCTTGGCGAAGTTCAACGCATAGGCGGACAGCTCTTGGTTCAAAGTGGGGCTGGAGGCGTCTGGCTTGCTCGCCGTGAAGCCGACGAAAGAAGCCACCTGACGGTTTTGCATGGCCAGGACCTCGTCAGAGACGATCGCCGGGAGCTAGGCCGGGTCGTACACAATAGTTCCGGCGGCCACGTCTGAAACGTACTTCTTGAGATCCTCCACCTTTTGCTGGGTGGCGCAGGTCATGTCAATCATCTGCTGCTTGAAGTCGTTGGCGGAGTTGAACTTGAGAGAGGCGAAAGAGCCGACGACTTCCTGGGACTTGGACGCGATTTCGTCCAGCGACTTCTGAGCGGTCAGCAAAAGCTTGTCGATGCAGGCGCTGGTGTCGGCTTCCAAGTTCACGCTGGGCGTGCCTTCTAAGCAGCTTGAGAGATACGCGGAAAGCTTGTTGTTCACCGCGAGGAACTCGAGGTACTCGCTGATGACGAGGGTGGAAACGGAGTCGAGTTTCTTCGGCACGGATACCGGAGCGGGGAAGGCGAAGTTGTTCAGGCTGGTCTCGTTCAGCGCGGCGTCCATCAAGACGAAGCTGGTGAGCGGATTTGTTACCATTTGGTCCACGTCCTCCACGAACGTCTTCATGTTGCAAATGTCGGCGGCCGGAAGGGAGATCGCTTTTATAGATTGCAGCTTGTCCAGCTGAGGGACTACGTTATCTTACCACAGCTTGTCCACCTCGGTCTGCACGATCTTCCTGATGTATGCCGGCATTGTCTCGAACTGGACCCCGTTGTCGAAGTCGCGAGCGAGGTTCACCGCGCTCTGGACGGCCGTTTAGATGAATTCGTAGAGCGGCTTGTCCTGGAAGTGGAGCATCTGGCCGATGGTCAGCTTTTGGTGTTCGTTGAAGAAGTAGTCCAGGTTCGTTCCCGCGAAAGAGACGGCGTATGTCTTCGAGACGTACTTGCCGAATATGTCGTCGAGCATCTGGGCGAAGTCGACCGGGCCTTGCTGGGCGCCGAAGACCTCGTGGAGCATCGCGTTCAGGTCGAAGGTGACGTTGAACTTGAAGGTGTCGATGGCGCGTTGAACGCTGGTCAGGTCCAGAGTGAGGGCCTGTGGCTGGAACTTGACGTACGAAGCCACGTCGGTGAGGTTGAGGCTGACGTACTTGAGTTCGTAGAAGTAGTCGACCTGCTTCAAAGTGATGTCGATGACCGAGGTCGTGTTGTCTCTCAGACTGGTGGTGAGGGGCTTCACGAACATCGGAACAGCAGCCGTCATCAAGATTAATATGACGGACATCAACGAGACGCACACGGAGCAGAAGCAGCAGGACCAGGCCTGGCACGAAATGCAACCTTTCTTGTTGCAGGCCATGACGGCGATGGAGATCACGAGGATGATGATTGGCACGGTCAAGATGCAGGCGTAGACGACGGCCGAGAAGGCGGTCTGGTAGGAGTAGTAGTTTCTGTCCAGAATGTCGCACCACATGTAGTCGCAGGCGGAGCTCATCTCGTGGAAGAGCTGCTCGATTGTGATGGTCTCCAGGTGGTCCAGAGAGGGGATGATCTTGTGCTCGTCGACCACGTCTTTCCAGCTTATGACCTCGTCGATCAGCTTGGGGACCTGCTGCACGTACAGAAGCACGTTGTCGTAGGTGAAGTCCATGCCGATGATCTGCTTCATGTCGTACTGGGTCAGGTTGAAGACCACTTCTTGGAGGTAGTTGACGGCGCAGTTCTGGCCGTTGGCGTCGCACGGCACCAGGAGTCTCTGGACGCCCTCGATGAGCTTCTTGGTGTCCAGGTCGGCGATCATGTCGGCCGCTATCTGGAAGGCCTTGTTGGCGAACTGCCACTTGTTCGGGTTGGAGGCGAAGAGCTTGATCATGTCGGTGACCTGGGCCGGAAGGTCTTTATAGAGGTCGATGTTCAGGCCGGCCAAGTTGATTCCGTCCAGCTGGGTCTTGATGACGGGCGGGTACTGGTTCTGGTCGTAGGAGTCCTTTACTTCTTTGGAGTTGAGCTGGACGCTGTTTACGTTCTCGTCCAGCTCCTTCATTTCGGCGATGATGGCGTCGAACTTCTGCTGGCCCGGCTTGATGTATGCGAGTTCGTCTTTCGGGTCTTCGGGGAAATAGAGAACGGACCCGACCGCCTGCAGCACGGAGTCTTTTCCTTGGACCAAGCTGAACGCCTTTTCCAAGGGCTCTTTCACCAGCTCCAGCTCGGTCATAGCGCTTTGCAGGGTGGACAAACTGGCGTTGAACTCGGCGGCGCTGCTGTACATGAGGTCGTGCAGCGGCGTGACCTTCTCGTCCAGCAGTTGGGACAGGATGTCGTCGGAGATTACAAGGGCGTTGTCGGCCACTTTTCTGTACTGGCTCTCGAGGTCGACGGCCGTGTTGAAGGCGGTCTTGGGGATCTTGACCACGTCTCCGCTGCTGAGACCGAAGTAAATGACGGCGAGAAGCAGCGGGATGCAGCTGAGGTACCACAAAACGATATAGGTGGCCTTGCACTTCTGGGCCTTTCTGGCGGCTTACTTTCTCTCGTTGGTGCTGTTTTGGGCGGCGATGTGGTTGAAGAGCTTCGGGTTCTGGGCCACGTCTGGAACCTTCTGCACCAGCAGTTCAAGCTGGGAGGCGCGGGTAGCCTTCTTGTCTACTTTGATGTTCAGCTCTTCCATCATTTCTTTTCTCTCCTTGTCGAGGACTTTCTGTTCTCTTTGAACTTTCAAAAACTTGTTGCAGCACAGCACGCAGCCCCAGATGGAGGGCGTCACTATCATCAGCACAAGCGAGACCAAGAGCGGGAGCAAGCCGTAGGCGATCTCGTATCCGATGACCGGGAGGTGTTCTGCTATTCTACATCCATCGCCTGTAATGCACAGGTCGTCCACGAAATCTTCGTAGGACTGGATGTCATAAGGACCGAAAAGGGGGTTCTTCATTATTATCTGGAAGTGGGTGGACAGAATTATTATTGCTTGTTGAAGGTGTTACTAACCGTTTCTCTGCTTAAGATTCTTAATCAATAACAATTTCTTAATTTAAGATATTGTTAGATTATAGAACTGAATGTGAAATAGAACCGAGATTAATTAAATGTAATCAGACACAATTTTACTATTTGTTCAAAAAATATGGAATGTAACTATTAATACTATACTTTCAGAGTCAATCCTAGAAGATGAGGTATGATGTTGAGATTAGTTTGTGGTAACGTTATGTGTAACTAAGTTTGGATCTGCGGATTGTCATGATTTATGAGATGAAGATGGAATGATTGAATTGAGCCTTAGTACTGATGATAAGGTTACAGTTAAGTGAGTCATTTTTTAATACTATACTTTAATATTTCATTTTTGTGAAATAACCGTAGGCAACGTAAATCTCAAGGTATATTAAAATACAACCAAAAATAAGAAATATACCATATTTTATTACATTACAATACATATCCAGAGTATTTACAAACGATTTGAAACCATGGCAAACAATATAAATGAAATATTATTGAAGTGCTGTATATGTAATGCCGTCAGTTGTATTTGTACAATATAACTGAATGTAGATACCTATAAGTGAGCTGAAATGACATTAGAATCTAATGTCAAAAAATCTAATGTCATTTCAGCTCATATTAGAGTGAAGAGTATTCTCTTCAATCTAATAGTTAAAATAAAAAAGACGGGTAGGAAACACTGAAACATGATTAAAGGAAATTCTATAGCAGATATGAGTGAAAAATTTAAGAACATTATTACTATAAATACACTGACATTTAAACAACTATTATATTTCTTCATTCACAAGCATTCATTTATATTTTTATCGGTGCATAACTAGCAATTATCTACCCCCGTAACACACGATTCGTACACATAAAATATTTCATAGTGTTCAACTAATGCTTTAGTATTAACCCCTATCATCTTAGACTCAATGATACTAATGAACTTACATGTTGAACAAATGAAAAGAGACTCTTAGTTAGTGTACGAAAGCTCGATTTTTGACTACGATATTATTATAATTTACGCGTTGTTAATAATTCCAGTTCCAAGTCCATCAAACGTGAAAGAAATTTACGAATCGTAAATCTCTATATTACCAACTTGGGCTATTGCCGCTCCTTATTTTCCCATTGCGGAGATTTAGATTTCACAGTCAATTACGATGGAATAGGCCCATTTCTCCATATTAATATCATGAATATACTATGTCCATTTAATAGTGGTTTTTAAGAGTCTTGTTACAGCATAGTTTTAATTCAAATATCATAACATACAGCACTTAAGCTCGCCAATAATTTGTATTATATAAAAATATATTTATTTAGGGTCGAGAAAAAATATGGTCGATTTGGATATATTGTATATATTATATTTTTTATCAAAGATATATTCAAATTTTTACACAGTTATCAAATTTTCTTCACACGCTTCCGAATTGCGGTGGATATGCTTCTGCACTCGTTTATATATTTGCTGGAACTGGAAGTGATGTTATTTGGAACACTGGTGCATGCTATTGCACTTTTGTTTCATTTTCTGTGTATGGTGCGTAAACTGTAATTATTTAATTCTCAATGTTAGTGTACCCTTTCTTACCGGCTCCGTCTTTGTCAGCCACTTGAGCCACGAATCCGTACCCGCACACCAAAAATAGCGGGCCAAGTGCGCAGAAGAAGAACATGCAGTAGAAGCCGAACGAGAAGCCGTTCAGCGGTTCCACGATTACTTCTGAAACGTCGTTCACTGTTTTCAGCACCAGGCCGAATGTCTCGGAGGTGAAGAGGGAGTCCGGAACCACAAACAGGCGCAGGCTCTGGTCGATCACCAGCTGGGCGAGTTTGACGGATTCTTGGACCGCGCCGTTCGCCTTGAAGGCGTTCACGAAGGGACAGAAGACCGGGTTGGTGCCGAAAGCCTGAGCTGCGTTCTCTACCACCACATCAACAGCGGCCTTGAGCTGTGTTGGAAGGAGGTCTACTATACCGGTTTACTGTTGAGACGCAGAGCAGACGAACGGGGAGTTGCCCATGACTTTCACGTTGAAGTAGTCGATCGAGGCGATGACCGCGGAGAACTGGGTCATGAGCTTCTCGGTGACGGCCATGTGTTGGGCTTCCTGCTGGAAGGTGACCTGGGCCGTTTCGAACGGGTTTCCGCCGGCGATCTGTTACATCGACTGACAGTAGACCGCGAGCTTGGCGAAGTTCAACGCATAGGCGGACAGCTCTTGGTTCAAAGTGGGGCTGGAGGCGTCTGGCTTGCTCGCCGTGAAGCCGACGAAAGAAGCCACCTGACGGTTTTGCATGGCCAGGACCTCGTCAGAGACGATCGCCGGGAGCTAGGCCGGGTCGTACACAATAGTTCCGGCGGCCACGTCTGAAACGTACTTCTTGAGATCCTCCACCTTTTGCTGGGTGGCGCAGGTCATGTCAATCATCTGCTGCTTGAAGTCGTTGGCGGAGTTGAACTTGAGAGAGGCGAAAGAGCCGACGACTTCCTGGGACTTGGACGCGATTTCGTCCAGCGACTTCTGAGCGGTCAGCAAAAGCTTGTCGATGCAGGCGCTGGTGTCGGCTTCCAAGTTCACGCTGGGCGTGCCTTCTAAGCAGCTTGAGAGATACGCGGAAAGCTTGTTGTTCACTGCGAGGAACTCGAGGTACTCGCTGATGACGAGGGTGGAAACGGAGTCGAGTTTCTTCGGCACGGATACCGGAGCGGGGAAGGCGAAGTTGTTCAGGCTGGTCTCGTTCAGCGCGGCGTCCATCAAGACGAAGCTGGTGAGCGGATTTGTTACCATTTGGTCCACGTCCTCCACGAACGTCTTCATGTTGCAAATGTCGGCGGCCGGAAGGGAGATCGCTTTTATAGATTGCAGCTTGTCCAGCTGAGGGACTACGTTTTCTTACCACAGCTTGTCCACCTCGGTCTGCACGATCTTCCTGATGTATGCCGGCATTGTCTCGAACTGGACCCCGTTGTCGAAGTCGCGAGCGAGGTTCACCGCGCTCTGGACGGCCGTTTAGATGAATTCGTAGAGCGGCTTGTCCTGGAAGTGGAGCATCTGGCCGATGGTCAGCTTTTGGTGTTCGTTGAAGAAGTAGTCCAGGTTCGTTCCCGCGAAAGAGACGGCGTATGTCTTCGAGACGTACTTGCCGAATATGTCGTCGAGCATCTGGGCGAAGTCGACCGGGCCTTGCTGGGCGCCGAAGACCTCGTGGAGCATCGCGTTCAGGTCGAAGGTGACGTTGAACTTGAAGGTGTCGATGGCGCGTTGAACGCTGGTCAGGTCCAGAGTGAGGGCCTGTGGCTGGAACTTGACGTACGAAGCCACGTCGGTGAGGTTGAGGCTGACGTACTTGAGTTCGTAGAAGTAGTCGACCTGCTTCAAAGTGATGTCGATGACCGAGGTCGTGTTGTCTCTCAGACTGGTGGTGAGGGGCTTCACGAACATCGGAACAGCAGCCGTCATCAAGATTAATATGACGGACATCAACGAGACGCACACGGAGCAGAAGCAGCAGGACCAGGCCTGGCACGAAATGCAACCTTTCTTGTTGCAGGCCATGACGGCGATGGAGATCACGAGGATGATGATTGGCACGGTCAAGATGCAGGCGTAGACGACGGCCGAGAAGGCGGTCTGGTAGGAGTAGTAGTTTCTGTCCAGAATGTCGCACCACATGTAGTCGCAGGCGGAGCTCATCTCGTGGAAGAGCTGCTCGATTGTGATGGTCTCCAGGTGGTCCAGAGAGGGGATGATCTTGTGCTCGTCGACCACGTCTTTCCAGCTTCTGACCTCGTCGATCAGCTTGGGGACCTGCTGCTGCACGTACAGAAGCACGTTGTCGTAGGTGAAGTCCATGCCGAGGATCTGCTTCATGTCGTACTGGGTCAGGTTGAAGACCACTTCTTGGAGGTAGTTGACGACGCAGTTCTGGCCGTTGGCGTCGCACGGCACCAGGAGTCTCTGGACGCCCTCGATGAGCTTCTTAGTGTCCAGGTCGGCGATCATGTCGGCCGCTATCTGGAAGGCCTTGTTGGCGAACTGCCACTTGTTCGGGTTGGAGGCGAAGAGCTTGATCATGTCGGTGACCTGGGCCGGAAGGTCTTTATAGAGGTCGATGTTCAGGCCGGCCAAGTTGATTCCGTCCAGCTGGGTCTTGATGACGGGCGGGTACTGGTTCTGGTCGTAGGAGTCCTTTACTTCTTTGGAGTTGAGCTGGACGCTGTTTACGTTCTCGTCCAGCTCCTTCATTTCGGCGATGATGGCGTCGAACTTCTGCTGGCCCGGCTTGATGTATGCGAGTTCGTCTTTCGGGTCTTCGGGGAAATAGAGAACGGACCCGACCGCCTGCAGCACGGAGTCTTTTCCTTGGACCAAGCTGAACGCCTTTTCCAAGGGCTCTTTCACCAGCTCCAGCTCGGTCATAGCGCTTTGCAGGGTGGACAAACTGGCGTTGAACTCGGCGGCGCTGCTGTACATGAGGTCGTGCAGCGGCGTGACCTTCTCGTCCAGCAGTTGGGACAGGATGTCGTCGGAGATTACAAGGGCGTTGTCGGCCACTTTTCTGTACTGGCTCTCGAGGTCGACGGCCGTGTTGAAGGCGGTCTTGGGGATCTTGACCACGTCTCCGCTGCTGAGACCGAAGTAAATGACGGCGAGAAGCAGCGGGATGCAGCTGAGGTACCACAAAACGATATAGGTGGCCTTGCACTTCTGGGCCTTTCTGGCGGCTTGCTTTCTCTCGTTGGTGCTGTTTTGGGCGGCGATGTGGTTGAAGAGCTTCGGGTTCTGGGCCACGTCTGGAACCTTCTGCACCAGCAGTTCCAGCTGGGAAGCGCGGGTAGCCTTCTAGTCTACTTTGATGTTCAGCTCTTCCATCATTTCCTTTCTCTCTTTGTCGAGGACTTTCTGTTCTCTTTGAACTTTCAAAAACTTGTTGCAGCACAGCACGCAGCCCCAGATGGATGGCGTCACTATCATCAGCACAAGCGAGACCAAGAGCGGGAGCAAGCCGTAGGAGATCTCGTAACCGATGACCGGGAGGTGTTCTGCTATTCTACATCCATCGCCTGTAATGCACAGGTCGTCCACGAAATCTTCGTAGGACTGGATGTCATAAGGACCGAAAAGGGGGTTCTTCATTATTATCTGGAAGTGGGTGGACAGAATTATTATTGCTTGTTGAAGGTGTTACTAACCGTTTCTCTGCTTAAGATTCTTAATCAATAACAATTTCTTAATTTAAGATATTGTTAGATTATAGAACTGAATGTGAAATAGAACCGAGATTAATTAAATGTAATCAGACACAATTTTACTATTTGTTCAAAAAATATGGAATGTAACTATTAATACTATACTTTCAGAGTCAATCCTAGAAGATGAGGTATGATGTTGAGATTAGTTTGTGGTAACGTTATGTGTAACTAAGTTTGGATCTGCGGATTGTCATGATTTGTTCAAAAAATATGGAATGTAACTATTAATACTATACTTTCAGAGTCAATCCTAGAAGATGAGGTATGATGTTGAGATTAGTTTGTGGTAACGTTATGTGTAACTAAGTTTGGATCTGCGGATTGTCATGATTTATGAGATGAAGATGGAATGATTGAATTGAGCCTTAGTACTGATGATAAGGTTACAGTTAAGCGAGTCATTTTTTAATACTATACTTTAATATTTCATTTTTGTGAAATAACCGTAGGCAACGTAAATCTCAAGGTTTATTAAAATACAACCAAAAATAAGAAATATACCATATCTTATTACATTACAATACATATCCAGAGTATTTACAAACGATTTGAAACCATGGCAAACAATATAAATGAAATATTATTGAAGTGCTGTATATGTAATGCCGTCAGTTGTATTTGTACAATATAACTGAATGTAGATACCTATAAATGAGCTGAAATGACATTAGAATCTAATGTCAAAAAATCTAATGCCATTTCAGCTCATATTAGAGTGAAGAGTATTCTCTTCAATCTAATAGTAAATATTAAAAAGACGGGTAGGAAACACCGAAACATGATTAAAGGAATAGCAGATATGAGTGAAAAATTTAAGAACATTATTACTATAAATACACTGACATTTAAACAACTATTATATTTCTTCATTCACAAGCATTCATTTATATTTTTATCGGTGCATAACTAGCAATTATCTACCCCCGTAACACACGATTCGTACACATAAAATATTTCATAGTGTTCAACTAATGCTTTAGTATTAACCCCTATCATCTTAGACTCAATGATACTAATGAACTTACATGTTGAACAAATGAAAAGAGACTCTTAGTTAGTGTACGAAAGCTCGATTTTTGACTACGATATTATTATAATTTACGCGTTGTTAATAATTCCAGTTCCAAGTCCATCAAACGTGAAAGAAATTTACGAATCGTAAATCTCTATATTACCAACTTGGGCTATTGCCGCTCCTTATTTTCCCATTGCGGAGATTTAGATTTCACAGTCAATTACGATGGAATAGGCCCATTTCTCCATATTAATATCATGAATATACTATGTCCATTTAATAGTGGTTTTTAAGAGTCTTGTTACAGCATAGTTTTAATTCAAATATGATAACATACAGCACTTAAGCTCGCCAATAATTTGTATTATATAAAAATATATTTATTTAGGGTCGAGAAAAAATATGGTCGATTTGGATATATTGTATATATTATATTTTTTATTAAAGATATATTCAAATTTTTACACAGTTATCAAATTTTCTTCACACGCTTCCGAATTGCGGTGGATATGCTTCTGCACTCGTTTATATATTTGCTGGAACTGGAAGTGATGTTATTTGGAACACTGGTGCATGCTATTGCACTTTTGTTTCATTTTCTGTGTATGGTGCGTAAACTGTAATTATTTAATTCTCAA